>JAQQAC010012408.1:10384807-10432494 GCA_029783875.1 Phataginus tricuspis
ATTCTTGAAAAAGATGTCCACAGGAACTAATTAACTATCCCATTATCAAAGAACATTTGGCTTCTGAGTCTGCGATTCTAAATTTGTAGTTAGCAAAAAAAAAAAAAAAAATCATGAGTGCAACGTTTTCCCTTTTAGGATTATTTCCTTACGATAAAGTCTCAAAAGTTGGATCAAAAGGTAAAAATCTATAGGCATTCCTACAATTTTAAGTAGAATATTGTCAAACTGTTTTGAAATACATTATTCTGATAATAAGTGTTCATGGCTCATTGCAAAATATTTAGAAAATACAGAAAAGTAGAAAGAATAAAAATCATCCACAATCCTTTAAGTCAACTATTATTGACGTTTGCTCCATTTCCTTCCAGTCTGTTTCCCCATGTGTCTCAGTTTAATATGTGCATCTGTTTAAAATTAGTTCTATTATAAAACTCTCAAGACTAGCCTTCCTAAATGAGCAGTTATATAAGATACTAGCCTCAGCTAAGCCCACGACTAAGATAGTCAGCTGAGTAATTTGAGTCGGCATACTACTGGGGTCTTGGTAGAGGGTAAAGGACGGCTCGGGGGGCTGCTGTGATTGCTTCAGGACACCGCAGCCTCCTCCACACCGTCCACCTGCTCTGAGAACCATCTATCTGCCTCCCTGCCAATAGGACATTTCTCTAGCATTCCTATCAGGTGGAACCTAGCTGATCTCCTGCATGAGCTGTTCTGAAGTCAGCGTGTAAGAGATCTGTGAAGTAGAGCTAGATTTACCTTCAAACACCCCTTAGGAAAGCCCCACGTTGGAGAATAACATGATGACTCCCAGTAAGTCCACCCAGCTAGTTTTTCCTCCAGTGTGGGAACAGATTGCTCTTGCTTGGGGTTGAGCACCGGGTGAAGTAGTTGGCTTGCAAAGGGGCCGCACTGTTTAAAACACACCAATCTTTAACACTGAATGCACACCCAGGCTCCCGGAACGAGAGGTCGCTAGGGTCTGTCACTGGTGGAAGAATGGGATGTTCAAGTCTCCCCTCCTCATTTGGTGGACTGAGAGGAAGAATCACCCTATTTGAATTGTTACGCACTCTCTCTCCCCTTCTTTCTTTCCTTCCTTCCTTCCACACAAGTTTAACACCGTTGAGGTGACAGACCATTACAGTTATTCAGCCTGAACGAACCAGGCTTATGATAGGGAATCCGCCTCTCCGGCCGCCCATTCCTTTTGCTGGACACCCTTAGGAACCTCAGCCAGAGGTGGGACCTGCTGCCCGGCTCTGCCCGCTCACCCCAGCTCTGTCTCCTAGAACGTGTCTCTCTTCCCTCTCCCTCTAAAGCATTCCTCAGTTTATAGCACCGCTAATTCATCCAGTCATGTTTGTCATGGAGTGGTTTCCAGATGCCTCACCTTCCCGGTTTGCCTGTAACACTTGCCATCCTGAGAAGAGAAGGACTGTGGGTCTCGGGCAGAGCCCTGGCCCTCCCTCCCCCCAGCCCCTCACTGGCCGACAGCAGCGGCACCCACGCCATGGCAGAGGCACATCCCAAGGCAGCCTCTCTGCAGCTCCAGCCCCCGCAGCCCGCGCCCCAGAGCCCCGGATGGCATCTGGGGAAGCATGATGCAAGCCCGCCGTGCAATCCAAGTGCAGCATCATGTATCTGTGTTTGGATTTGGTTTGAGGTTTTATTAATGACAGAGGATTTGATTACACAAAGTTTACACATAACCAGCTCCAGCTGGATCTAAGCATCGGTGGAAGCCCCTATTCCCCTGATGTTGTCCTTTTGTCCTTTCAACTCACAACTTCTTTTCCAAGGCATTTTCTCTGAATCTGCTAATGGTGAGGTCATTCCATCCCATTTGTTTTAAGGGCCCCTCTGGCACGCCCAGCAGTGCTCTGTAATGAAGGACTTCTGTGTTGCAGCCGGTGTGTTCCCTGGGAGGTGGCCTTACCCTAACCTGCAGAATGAAATCACCGTGTCATTCTGCCAAGGCAATGTTATCACCGGGTTTGGGCTGGACTTTGGAATTTTTCCGGCAAAAGTCATATTCTAGTAGACCGTTCATTGAGACATCAACAGGGTTATCTGGTAAGGTTACCAGAAGCCAGTTTAATGAAATCTGGGTTCTTTGCTGGGAATCACTAATTATAAATGGCTCTGATCACTGACTGCTCGGGCTCTTTCTCTAGGGACATCCAGGGGGCGCATTTCACCAGGCCAGGTGGCGGAGCGTGAGTCTGTTTGTGATTCGTGCAGGCACTTCAGCCGCCTCACTGGTGCTGAGGCCATCTTCAGTCTTGGTTCCACCTCTGGCCCTTTCTTCCACTGGCCTCCCTCCCAGCTCTGCCTCCTCTCCTTGCCGCTGGTCCTTCGCCCTTTGAGGGTCCCTCCTGGCCCTCCCCTTTCTTTGCCCGTTCACCCCCATCACTCCGTGCCCCGTCTCTCTCTCATTTGCAGCCCTTGTTCTTTCTCCCACCCACCGCCCCCCTCAGGTGCTCTTTGCTGTACTGCCCCCGTCCCAATCCCACGCCCTCAGTTCCCCCCTGCAGGGACATCAGGTCTCCTGAGGGCAGGGCGAATCCCAGTCACTTCGTCTGTCCCCGTGCCTGCAGGGGTTGGGCTGGTCTGATTCCGCCTGTTCAGGACCCATCCATTCATGCCACAAACACTCACCAGGCTCCAAGCCGATGGGAAACTGGATAGACATGTCCCCCTCCATCCCTGACCTGGGCTCGGCAGCAGACAGGCCCCGGATTGGAAGCAGCCGTCCAGCACCCGAGCCAGGGCCACCCTAGTGCCAGCGTTATTCAGATCCCTCATGGTGCCCAGTGGAGACAGGGCCAGCCACGTCATTCATGGCCAGTGTGTGCCCTATGTCACTGTCTGTAGGTGACAGCCATCGCTCGCTGGGAAAAAGGCTTCTTATGACTTGCACCTTCTGCTCACGCTCTTCTTGAGAAGTTAAAAGAAGGTGGAGACCCTGCTTCTTTTAAAGAGAGTTTCTGGAGTAGGCTGGTAAGCTAAGGAGACAGCCAGATTTTCATCCCAGAATGTAACATGCAAACCCGGACTCAGCTGCACACAGAGAAGCATGACTCTTCATATCAAACCATTTACTCAGTTAATACAGCAAATCAGGAGGAGGTGCTTCTCTTCTGTCTAGGTGTCCTGTCTGTTTTTCATACATGAGATTCTCATTCTTCTAGGAAAGAACCATTTCACCTGCTAACAATGAAAACAACTGTCTGCCTGAAAAGCAACATAAAATAACATGGCTGGTTACCCAAGATCCTCTTCTTTGCCTTTGATTCACTTCTGTTATATGAAGTTCTCACTGCTGAGAGCGTGAAGCCTGGGTGATTGAACCCTGACTGAGTAACTCACACAGTTCTGGGAAATAAAGTCAACGATTCACAAATTGAATCCCCTTCTGAGTGCTCGTCCACAGAGGACCCTTGACATTCGATCTCTTTGCATTTCTGGTCAGTGTTTGTTGCTTGCCATCCCTCCCGCAAACCAAAGTCATAGCTTGGTAATTTCTTGTTTTAGAAAGTAACAAACAGAGCAGACAGAGAAAACACTGTATACTTTGGACTAAAAATGAAAGCATTAGGGTAAGTTTCTATTCTTGGTGACTGGAATCTTAACTCTGGTTCTGATTAAAGCTCAACAAAGATATTATATTCAGTGTTTTCCTATAAATGTATGAGATGGTTTTCTATTGCATGTCCATGAATGGAAATATTAACAGACTCCACTTGGCTTCACCAGCCTCTGGCTTGGTCTTCGCACCCAAAAAGCCAAACAACAGAGACTCACATCCCAGCCCAGAGTGAGTAGTTCCTGTCTTGCCTGTGTTTTTTTTTCCCCCCAGGACCTCACTAGAGTAAATCTTATCCAGAAAAATGGATGAGAATAACAGAGAGCCACGTTCCAATGTTTTAAATTGTTCAGTAGGAAATAACTGCACATTCTAAGCACCTATCATGTGTGCCTACATCTCTGTCAGAATCGTGGGTCCTTCCAGAGTCTATGTCTTGATGGTTAGAGCATTTCAGGGAGGAGGGAATATGGTCTGTGGGCTCCTTCAGGTTATAAACAGGAAAGTCTCATGACAGACAGCTGGAGAAGTCAAGGTATTTTATAATTAGAACATCAGCATAGATTTTTTTAAAGGAAATTCAAGAATAGAAAATATGCAAAACCCCACCAATACATGATCCATATCAGAGGAGCAGAAATTAACCCACAATACAAAACCCAGAGGACAAAGCTATTATTCCTCTGTAGGGTAAGATGTGTGAGCAATCTAGAGGGGCGTGAAGAGGTGTGGACCACAGAGCAAGAGGCTTGGGCGCTTGTCCATCATGCACTCGCTAAGCAGTATAACCTGCCGCTTCCCTGGTTTGTACTAGGTTGAAATTCCCTTATCTGTAGAATGGATGTAATACTGATCTCAGAAGATTTTTAGTAAGTATTTTAAAAGATACAGAAAGCCCTTAATAGAGTGTCTGGCGCCTAATCCACAATATGTGTTATGTATTATTGTGGTAGTAGTTGTATTTGCTTCTCACAATTGATGCTAGTGAAGAACTTACCATATTTTCATACATCATATTACATTACATTTAATTTCACATGTAAAATATAAGTAATTCTGTCCCTACCAATGCCTCTCAGCCTAAAGGGACTCTCTGGGGGATTTCTGTCTCACCCCTGCTCTTTCTCCCTCCAGCCCAAACTCAAACTTAGAATATTGGCATACTCAGCCTCGTGGCCAGAAAGGAGAAGCTCCCCGCTAGTCTGCACGAGTGTCTGAGGAATAAGTGGGCCCGGGAGCTGGCCAGCCCTCCTCCTGGACTGGCGGGCAGGCCCTTCTTCTGCTGGCACAGGGCAGAGCCATCCTCGGGGCCTGGCCTTTCACTCTCATGGAACTCCCCTCTTACAAGCGGAGCCAGTCAGTGCCATGGCATCAGACCAGTCAGAGGAGTACCTCCTTCTGGAGGCTGAGGGAAGGGGTCACGGAGAGCTTTCCCTCCCTTCAGGGACCTAAAAACAAAGTCCATTTGTCTTCGGATGTGAAGAAATAGGAGAACTCAAAAATGGTCAGCCAAAATTTTTCACTTATCTTTAATACATTGCATCAGGCAAATGGAAGATCCTGCCTCATTTTAGGGGACCAATGCACATAATTCCTTATTTACCCTTTTGAGTGGGTGTGTATGTATGTGTGTTTGGCTATATATAATGTCTTTGTGACAGTCATAGATATTCCTCTTTTGAGATAATTTTATCAAGGTCGAAACTAAATCATGTTATCCTCTACATTATTGGAAATATAATGTTAACAACAACCAAAAGTCTTAGGAGACAGGGAGAAAAAAAAATCAGCTTCCAGAATGGATTCTGAAAAATACCATAATGGAATATATAGGAAAGGAGGAATATTGACTTCCTGACCCAGCTCTTCTCACCACTCAGTCGGGAGTCATATGGACCTAAGCAGTTTGTTTAACTTCTCTGAAAGAGTCTAAATGACCCCCATGCTTGGCTCTCTTCTGGCTCTGCTGGTTCTGTTGGCAGCCTAAGAGAGGCCTTGGGGGACATTGGTCAGACTTTCCAAACTCCAGATAGTTCCTAATCCTTTGGTGGTGATGGTAGTAATATTGTTGGTTGATGGTGGGAGTTGTAATGGTGATGAAAGTGGTGATGGTGGTGGTGGTCATGGTGATGGAGGTGGTGGTCATGGTGGTGGAGGAGGAGGTAGTCATGGTGATGGAGGTGGTGGTCATGGGGGTGGTTGCTGGAGATAATGCTGCCATGTTCTGTGACTCTGAATAAGAAACCTGACTTACATAAATCCTGTGATCAATTTGAGAAGTGGGAAGAGAGAGGTTTGGCACTTAGGTACTAGGATTTAATGAGCACAAGTGCACAGAGCACTTGGTACTGGTCTCTGTAACTACAACACGTGCCTTCCAGATGATTCCCCTCTTGGGGACAACATGAGCAAAAGAAACATGCCTAGGCAGATATATACTGTTCAACTGGTTGTAAATTTTTTTAGTTTTTGTTTGTTGAAATTTTTTGTTCTTATTTTTAAATATTTATTTTTGAGTAGTTCCCTTAAAACGTTTGAATCTATATTTTGGGAATATGGAAACTAGTCTGTGGAAAGAAAAGTAGGAACAGTTAAAAAGAAAGCTGGGGCTGCAAGTCCTGGGCACAGATGGGTAGATACACTGCATGCCAAGAGAGCCCTTCTTACACAAAGCCAACCAAAGTCTAGTTAGGCGGATCTTAAAAATATCTGAGGTCAACAATACACAGTCACCAGGATGGATAAGGGTCCTGGGACAGAAGGTGAGAGCTGGAGCCAGGCCTGGTGACTGTGGCCCAGAGGGAGCTGGGACAGTCCATCAAGTGCCCTCATTCTTGGGGACAAAGAGTGACACTCTAGACTGGAAATGGCAGAAGGAGTCCCTGGAAGGCTTTGGAGGGGCAGCTCCCTTCAGAGACAGAGGCCTGCTGCCAGGACCTGAACTGATTCACAAAGAAAGGAGTGAAATGCGAACAAATGGTTTTCATTATCATGACGCAACCTCCACCCTCGCTGTATGTGTGTGCTCTGCTCCTGTCTTTCTTTTTTCATCTTTTCATGGGTTATAACTAAACAATGAGGTGATTGCCATCCCAGTGGATTGCAAAATATAACAGTGGCTGGTTGAAGCATAGCTTTTTCCAAAGAAACATAAGCAAGTGGAAATAAGGAGTTTGGCACAACACCTGTGTGTGCTTTTTAGTGCTTGTGGTAACAGTGGAGTGAGCGTCTGCTGAGAGCTGAGATACTTAGTTCCTCAGTAGTGCACCTGTCAGCCCACCAATGGGTATTCTCCTTAAATAACATATCGACAAAGTGAAAGGGGGAGGGGAGCTCACCCAGTTATCCAGGAATATGAATTGGGAAACCACTTGTTTACATTTCCCAATATAATAGGAAACAGTGATTTACTTTGAATAAATTGGTGCAGCTGTGGGGAAAGTTTTCAGTTCTGTTCAATAAACATTCATTAGGTGCCTACTCTGGAACAGCCAATGGAGAGGAAAACGCCTAAGACCTCAAGCAGTTGACAACCCAGCCAATGCTTAAATTTGTCCCAAATCTCTGGATAACAGAGCATTAATTTGACCAGGAGGATACCTTCCTGTTCTCTCCTCCTTGTGATTCATTTTCTCTGTAAGGCAGAAATTACTCTAAGCAGATGCTATTCACTCTACAGGGCCCAGCAAGTTTGCGCGATAGCCAGAGAGCCCTGCGCCCTGCCATGGCCATAGCTCGAGCGGCCTGCTCCCTCTGACTGCAGCATGGCTGAAGGAAATGGATCATGTCAAAAACAAAGGTTTCGGTTCATTTTCACTCAGCATCTTTGTGGGCAAATGATCGCAGATGGAGATTTCTGTAATTCCGTACGTGCTTGGACAGGGCCGCCACACGCGTGTGACCAGCCACTCGAACTAAGACTGGAACCTAAAGTCATGACTGGGACACAGAGCAGGATTCCTTCCTGCCAGAGCCGGCTAGACTGGGGCGTGGGATGGACACAGAGCATCGCTTTCTGTGCTGCCCCCAGCCTGCCAGTACTCACTGCCTAGTTATAGCTGAATGTCGTTAGTGATACTAATAAGAATCACTAATGTTTATGTGGCATCCACTAGGTGCTAAGTACCTGTTCTAGTTACTCCTCTCAATAACCCAATGGGGAAGATACAATTATTCCCGTTTTAAGAGGAGACACTGAGATGCAGAGAGGTTAAGTCCCTCGCGAAAGGTCACACAGCTGATGAGGCAGAGGAGATGAGACGGGACCAGCCTCAGGCCTCAGTTGGCCCACCTATCAAGGGAAGCAGCTGGACTCCAAAGTCGCTGGTGGCCCTTTCTTTATAGCTCTAACAGTCTGTAATTATGTAAAGTAACAACCGAGATTCTAAAATACATGAGTTTATATTTCTCTGAATCTTAAACATCCACACATAACTCTTTAGATGCAACAGGAGGAGTGGCTGGTTTCCTTCTGTGTGTGTGTTGTGTATGCATGTGCGTGTGTGTGGGGATCAAAACTGTTTGCCCTCATCTTTGGAATTTCTAATTATCCACAATGCTCTGAGCCCCTGGAGACAGATTCATGCTGTGGGTGTCTTGGCAGCTCTGGAGTGAATTTCCCCAGTGCAGAATTTGTCTTTTGTTCATGATGTCATGTCAACTAAAACCTAAAAGAAGAAGCACCAGAAGATTGGGAATGTTCTGAAATGTATGAAAATCAAGTGACTGTGGAAGGACAGCAGGTTTTCATCTCCCCTGACCTTTCCTCCTTGGATAATGAAAGATCTAGATGAAACTCAAGATAAGCTTTAAAATGCCTGTCAAATAGCCCTTCGTTATAGTTAACCACCCCAATGACATTCCAACATTCCCCATCAGGTGCACACGTTACTGTGTGGTAGGAACTCGCTTGGGACCGGGATAGTTAAAGCCATACACAGGAAGTAGCTAACCCAGCACAAAGCCCCCTGACAAACACATACATGGAAATAAATTCTTCATTTCCAGCCCTTATCTTGGCCTCGGGTTACCTAGGATTTGCATGTGCTGCATGCCTGGGCAAAGCTGGGCTGAGTTATCTCTTTCATGCCTTGAGTCAGATTTTCCGGGTGTGAAATAAGCAGACAAGCCAGGAAATGTCAGCACAGAAGAGGGAGGGAG
Organism: Phataginus tricuspis; assembly: GCA_029783875.1. Lineage (NCBI taxonomy): Eukaryota > Metazoa > Chordata > Mammalia > Pholidota > Manidae > Phataginus > Phataginus tricuspis. The sequence goes on from JAQQAC010012408.1 coordinate 10,393,560, forward strand.
CTGGAGGTACAGTGGCAGCTGTCACTCCAAAGTGGTGCAGAGTGGGAAGGCATCTGACGTGTCCCGGGACTCAGTTTCCCGCTATGATGAGCCAGGGCTGGCTACCTGTGGTCCATGTTTTCTTGTATGCAGGGTGGTTGAAGTGCAGCAGTTTTTGCAGTGAAGTCCAGGCTGCTCAGAAATGACTTCGTCTCATAGACACTTTAATGAGCAAGCGTGGCATTTTACTGCAATCCTTGTGTGTGAGTCCAGTAGGTCATCTCTCATCCCTCTTTCATTCACAGATGGCCTGCCTGCCTTTTTAAAAGCCTGAGAACACTGTGTGTCTGGTAAGCCGGGATTTTTCCTGGTCTTTTTTGAGAACTATGGATCTTTAGCTTGTCTTAATTTCTGAAGATACATCTGAACTGCATTACAGACTTATGTATTATAACATTGCTTGACCTATCGCTTGGAAAACATACCACACACTAAGAGGAAAAGGCTAGCTCAAGAAGAGCCGAGGACATTTAATCCCATAAAGCAATAGAAGAGAAGGCCTGGTTCTGAGTTAGCATTCACTGGCAGCATTTTGTTTTCATGCACGTGCTTTTTCCCAGGGGTCATCCCAGCTCTGTGATGGGCTGGAGACCCTGACAGGTCCTGGAATTCTCGAATGTAATCTTTGACTCCAGCCAACCCGAGTATCCCCGTTTTTCCCAATTCTTCTGTCTGCTTTTAGTCCCAAATATGGGAACAACAGGCAGAGAGAGGCCAGAAACAGAGCCGAAATGGATCTCTTTCTTGTGGTTTAAGGATCAGCCAGTCGAAACCAAGGAGATGTTTTCTTAGGGTCACAGAGAAGTTTGAAAGACTATTGCATTGTTTCTGGCACTCGAATATAGATTATAGATATATCGTTAGTGTTACTAAGCTGATGGTCTAAACTACAAGGTCTGTTATTTAGCAGTACATTTTTGCAAAAATAAACTGCCCTCGACTCTACAATGGAAGGCTGCTGTGTGTTTAGATGTCTTATCTTCTACCATGTTAGTCACAGTTGTCCACACTCTGAAAACCTCTCTGTGGTGTTGGCATTACACAGCTCACAAATCCGGTCAGGTAAGCCCCATGGAGAGGGTGGCCAGCCACACGCACCAAGAGGCCATGCACATTCGTTGCAAATACCCTTTGATTCCGAAACCCAAGGTAAGCCAGCCACAATGATTTCTTTCTTAAACTGCCTGACTCACAGAGAAATTCTAGAAAGGGTTTTGTAATTTACTTCAGAATCTCGCAAAGAACCATAGGACCATTCCTCTTTCAGGCAGATGTGGAACTTTAGAAGTCTTAATATTAAAACTTTCAGTAAAAAAGCTGAGTGATTTTGCTGAACCTTAATGTGTCCCTAAGTCCTTGGTGCCAGATGCACTGTTTTCTTGTTGGACGTGCCAAACCACTAAATAGTTAAAATACATCAAACATCTCAAAATGCCTAGAATTGAATTTTTTCCCCCAAAAGAGAGCTCCTAGTCAGCAAAACTCATGGTTGTATCCCACACTAGAAAACTTCTGATTAGGCTAAAAATTAGGAAAACAGACTTGCAACACAAAGACTTCAAATTTTCTCTTTGTGTATAGGCTCAGAATAAGAAGAGAGAGAGGAGGGAACTAAGAGGAACGGTTACAGCTATGTAAATCACAGCGACAGCACCAACAATTATTACGATGGCCTCAACAACGTGTTCTTCGTGCCCAGTTTTCCTTGTGAGTTTTCCCAACTCACGGAGCTCTAGCAGGTGGAAGCTGGGAGAAAGGAGGCTGCAGTTCACACCAGCTGCTGTAGAATCTTCGTTGTGGTATAAACTTCTCTTGGGGCTAGTCATTGCTTCCAAACACATGTGAGGGATGGTTCAAGAGGTCTTTTTGGTGAAGCATCCCCAAATCTTTGGTATTAAAAATGTCAGCAAATAATCCTTGGGCTTAACAATAAGCTAGCCATAGCTTCAACACCAAAGAGCGTTTTAAGTGGAATGCAAGGACGAAGAACAAAGCCTTCCAATTCACAAATGCCAATTCTATCTAGACAACTGGGGGGTGGGACAGGCCAGCAAGACAGGGACAACATTCCCCCAGAGAGTCTGCAGGCTGTGTTCTTGTTGCCTAAATGTGACCACCCCTGCACTGTACATTTTCTGAGACATATTAATTTATTGATAACTTATCTTAATTGCTGGCTTATCACAGCCAATGTCGAGCTTCCCACTTACCCTGTGTAGCAGTGGTTCTCAGCCTTGGCTTTTCCTTTGAATCTCCATCAGAGCTTTGCAAAATACTGGTACTCAGGTGACACTCCCTGAGAGCCTCTGCTGGAGGACTCAGAGAGGGGGAAGGCTGCCGAAAGTAGCAGCTAGGAGGTAGAGAGAATCTTGCACAAAGTTCACTTGTGGAGGACTTTGCAGGGTGATTGACAACAGGTTGCAGCAGCTGCAGTTGATCCCCATCACTACCTGATAAACCACCAGCAGAGGCTCCATGTCCTTCAACTGCATGTTGATCGGGTTTTGAACAATTTGCAACATATCTGAGTTCCTTGGCTGACATCGGCCAACTACCATTGAGATCTTAAGCAAATGAAGGGGACGCTGAGGCAAGAAACAGAGAGAGCCACCCGAATAGGCTTAACCTCAGTGAGGCTTCAAAGAACCCCCAGCCCCGGCTGGCTGCAGGCTGGTTGGTCGGGTGTTCTGGGGCCGTTTCTGGGGTGTGGTCTAGACAGAATATTGACCGTAAAGCAGAAAGTCACCATCCAGCAGCTGAATGACTCTGGGTTGGCACGTTCTCTCTGTCCTGCATCCCTCACCCCACAGGGAGATGGAGGGGAGCCAGGGTGGGACCCTCTAAGGCAGTGATTCTCAGACTCAGAATCACCTGCAGGGCTTGTTAAAACAGAGATTATTGGGTCTCATTCAGCATTGCTAGGTCTATGGTGGAGCCTAAGAATTTGCATTTCTAACAAGTTTCAAGATATTGATGATACTGTGGACCATACTTTAAGAATCACAGCTTTAAAACATGAAACCCTAGACAGGCTGGGGTTGGCCAGGTCTTGAAGAGGTGCACCAGACTTCAGTAGTACTCCTCTGTGCTTGTCTCATCTGAGGGGGATTGTCCCCAGCAAGTTCACTCTGGATTCTAACAACAACAGGAAGTTAGAAGTAAAAGGGTTTATACCAAGATTTATTTTCCCTGTGGCAGGGGGAATGCAGAATCACACCTGCCTCTGGGGCAGTCTGCACGCAACAAGCCCATTCCATCTCCCAGCAGAGCCCTGAGTGGAGCTCTTTATATAGTAACACAAAACAACAATGGCTCATTGCCAATGGGTCTGGAAGCAGTAGCCTAGCAGTAGGTCAATTACATCATCAAGTAGTTTAGGGTCGGGTGAGGATCTTGGCCATAGGATTTTTCATTTTCCCTACAGTGCTGTATAAGAAGGAATAGAACATGGCCCTGAGGTGAGCAGGGATTAATTTTCATGCATTTGTTAAAGAGCAAGAGTTGTCTGATTAAATGATTACCCCATGAGAACAGATAGGGTTTTAAAATAGATATGCATTTGAGTTATTTGGCCCTAATATCTTTGCATTAAAAATTGGTAATATTTAAATCAGATTTAATTTTAGAGCAACCTTCACTAGCATGAGACTAAAAATAATGACAACAATATCTAGTGTTTCAGTATTCTGGACAGAGATTTGCTCTCTCCAGTAACAAATGACCTATACCTCTACTGAACAAGAAAAGGCCCAAAACATGGGAGATGCTAGACAGGGTCCCAAATACAGCAATCAGGCACCTAGGTGTGATTGGCAGAGGACCCTGGCATACACCAAGTTGGCTTGGCCAGGGTTGCCTGTATAGGGCCAGGGAACTTTTTGTGACTGGTCCAGACCTGCTCCCCAAAAGGCAGGTCTACCCAGAAGTTGTGGAATGTTTTATTTAGATTGATCTTCTCTCTGACTGGAAGCCATCCTGGCTTGTAGTGGAATATCCAGAATATTTATGGAAAAAGTAACTTCTCCTTGCCTGATTGTTGATCAGATTAAAAGTGGAGGCTTCTAGTGTCACATAGGAAGTTACAGCCAGTGAGCAGACCACCGCCCTGAGCTCTGCAAGCTCATAAGTATCCACTGCTCTATAAGGCCCATCACATTCTCCTCTCACCTTCCCCCAAGCCCCCTGAGAAGCCATGTTGAGCCTCCAGCCAGGTCTTGAATTCTGGGGCTCTGTGACACCTTTCTTTCCTTCCCTGATGAGCTGTTCCTCATCCTTAAGGAAGCTGCTCGGATGTTACTTCCTCTGGGAATATATGTCTCTGGCTGATCTGGCCAGTTAAAATGAACCCCTCCTCCCACAGAGTTTCCTTATCATGTCTTTATCATGTCTCTTATCACATTGTGCTTGTGATAAGATGTTTGTTCATATGCTTGTCCTTCCTCACCTCTAGATTATCTTCTCTTGGAAGTTAAGTATTATGTCATATTTTCTTTGTGTCCCTAGCACCTAACACAGTGGCTGGCACAGGCCTGTGAGTTTTAGTGTTTAATTAATGAAAAAATTAATTCCAGTGCTTGGGTGGGGAAAGCATTCCTTAAGCACCCAGCAAGGATGCAGGCTGGAAAACATTAACACTTACAGAACCACAGATGATCAGAGCTGGAGGAGACCTCAGCTGTGATCATACCAGCTCCTCTTCCTATGGAGGAGGAAGTTCAGAAATACTTAAAGCTACTGAGTGGTTTACCCAAGAATCAGAGCACACTGAACCAGGATACAGCTCTGTGGATCCCAGCCTAGCAGTCAGTCAGGCTCAGCCAAGCACCTAGTTGAAGGGTTTGTGGACTATATCAGATCATCTTTCTCATGAGTGGTGGAACCGGGTCTCATGTTGCCCCCCTCTTAACCTGGGGGGCCACGCATCCCTCCTCTCCTGACCTAAATCCAACCCTGAGAGAGCATGAAAACATTCTTTGCCTTAGAATCTAACCTTTTTTTAGGGTGTTAGAGTAAGTTTTCATCTCTAGACCTGACCCCAGTTGAGTATTGGTAGGTTTTTCTGGTGTGTCTAAGGCCAAAAGGATATTTTGAGCAGAGTGGATAAGGAAGAATAGAAACGTCCCAGTCCTTAATTTCATGTTTTCCAGCAGAAGGAAAACTGCTCCATGGGCCTTTTCTACCTCTCCATCCTCAGGCTTCTCTGTGCAGTTAGGACCTTGAGGGCCATGGTGGCATCACTGACGTTTGCTTCTATAGTACAAATGACAGAGGGTCAAAGGAAGCTAAGTGGTGGGGTCCACACTGGAAAATAACATGATGGAGAAAGGGTTTTGGGGAATTGGAAAGAGAATATAGACACAAAGGAAAGATGCCAATCTAGAACTCTCTAGAACCCTATAACAGGTTCTACAGTAGGGAGTTCATTCATTCAGTCATAAAAAAGGTCATGTCACTTCCCTGCTTAAAGCCCTCTACTCCCTTTCCATTGCCCTTAGGATAGAACCACAGCTCCCGCCTGTGTCCTTGTGACCTGGGTCCTCCTAACTCTCCAGTGCAACTTCTAGGTCTCTTCCCTGCGTGTTCAGCAACTTTGACTTAGTTCTACCTTACAGCCTTGGATTTATTGTCCCTACTGCCCCAAATCCTCTCTCCCTCATTCCTTCGCATCCTTCAGATCTCCACTTGAAGATACCTTCCTCAGAGACCACCGCACCGAGCACCCTGCCTATAGCAGCTTCTTGCTACACCCTGCAGTCAACCTCCTTCTTCATACCCTATTTATTTCCTTCATGGTATACGAAGGATCTGAAGATATCTTGTTTATTTATGCAAGATTCTAAGCTCCGTGAGAATAAAGACCTTGTCTGTCTTATGTACTGATGGGTCTCCAACACCTAGAAAAGTGCTGGGTACATAGTTCTCAGGAAATATGGTTGAATGAATGAATGAAGCACCTATATATATGAGGTTTATAGAAATGAGAAGAGAATAGAAACTTTCCATTGCTTCTAGAAATTCCACCCTAAAATTGAATAGAATTTGTTACTCATTGTGTCATCTCCTAGCTTCTGATTCATAGTTTGGCCTTTGCCATGGTTCTCTGAGATTCGTGTCCCAGTTCTGTAAGAACTCTCTGTTATCTATCAAGTGATCATGTCTTATTTGCCACCATTTCCCATCTTTATTAAATACCAACTGTTCTCAATTGTCAGAACTTTTTCTTCTGTATAATTTACCTGTTAAGTGGTCCACAGTTGGGTCCTCTCCATCTGCGTGTGTGTGATGTACAAAGTAATTTCCATTTTGATGCCAGATTAGGGGTCTGCTGGAGCAGGACTCTGGCATGGGGCTGGAGCGCCTGCACTGGGTGTGAGATCAGCCATGGACTGACCAGGCAGAAACCAAGAGCTTTGGCACAACAAAGTGTGGGTGCCACCAAAGTTGTATGCAAGGTCAGCCCCTGGTGATTCTGGAAGCTAGACCCATCTCCTTCCAGGGCTCTGATACTGAGAGTCCCGGGACTCAGGGGATGAGGTTTTTCCTATGGGCACATCCTTCCCCTCCTGTCTCCAGCTGTCCATCTACTATGGAATGTGGTGAAGTGCCCATCCAATGCCAGCTCTCTCCTCCCACAGAGTCCTGGCCCGTGGTCGTGCAGTCCAGGGGGCTGGATGGCATGCTGGACCCAAGCTCAGCTCAGCGTCCGGGCCCAATAGGGGCTTTTCCAAGGGAGCAGCTTTCTGTCCTGGCCACACTGAGGTAAGCACCTGAGGGGCATCCTCCCACCAAGGTTCCTGACTGTAGAGCTACCAGGATAGCTGGAAAGGAGCCCCAGGCCAAGAAAGGGGAGTCAGATTCAGTGCTGATCGGCATGAGCCGGCATGGCTCCTAGTGGCACAGTGCATGTGGCCATCCTAGCTCCGCTGGGAGAGAAAGTGCCCCATTCTCCCACGCTGGTCCCATGGCTTCTGGGGACATGTTAAGAGTCTGAGCTGTCCACCTCTGCAGGAAGAGAACACAGGGCCTTGAAAAAAAGAGAGCATTGGGCAGACCCTCCACACAGTGCCTGGTCAGTCTGAGCAGGCAACGGTGTGAGATGAAAGGTCCTTGATTACTCTCGTGCCCTTGGCCCTGGAGTGGAGTGGGGGGAGAGCTCCAGGTCTGAAGACAGAGGCCGGGCTCTGGGTTTTACTTCCACCAGGTGTATACCCACGATTGAGTTATTTACTCTTACTGTGTCTCTCTGTTTTCTCCTCTGTAAAATGGGAATAAGGCCAACCTACCGGGCTTGTTGTGATGGTTAATGAGACAGTTATACCCAATAAATGGTAATGACGATATTCATGATCTCACCTCGTTCATTTTTAGATGTGTCTCTAAGAATTCAAACCAGTAGATTCCATTCCCATTCTGTTGGGAGTAGACCAAAAAGTCCACAAGTGCATATGCCAGCTAGTAGTTTCTTACTGCATATTTCTATCATGGGCATTGTAAGTACTTTGGCTCAAGTCTATAAGATTACAGAGACCTGATAAACCAGATATAAAAATAATTAAATATCCAAATGTTCACTGGTATCTGGATTTGGGACATAAGGAGGGTAAGACTTAGAGTCTGTTGAATGGAATTTTCATTTTGATGTCGGTGGTTGAGTAAGTGCAGCCCAGACCCATCAATCACAGTGAGTGTTGCGGGGACACAGCCTCAAGCCTCTCCTATAGAAGGTGCTGGGCCGAGCAACCCCACGTGCCCACATGCAGAGCCTGCCACTTCTAGCTGCAGAACCCAGGCCACTTTGTGCCTCCAAGGCCCACGTCTCTCCTCTGTAAAGCTCAAAAGCTGGACTAGATTAGTGGTTCTCAAATGTGGTCCCCAGACCAGCAGCATCTGTATCATCTGGGAACTTGTGAGAAATGTAAATTCCCGGACCCCAACCCAGACCTTCTGAACCAGAAATTCGGGGAGTGAGGCCCAGCAGCCTGTGGCTTAGCGAACTCTCCAGGTGATTCTGAGGCACTGAACTTCTGCACTGATGACCTCGGATGTCCTACTTCTTCCAGGCTTCTTCCCCCTGGGAGATGCTCGCAGAGGCAATGGATTTTATTCTGTCAATGCCTTTCTCTGTTGCCGCCTCAGGGATACCTCCCCAGGGAGCTGAGGAACCACGGAATCCCTCTCGCACTCCACGCAGGCCCCAACAACTGAGAATGGCCTTGTCTTTACAACTGCAGACAGCGGCCAGTTTACATTCAGAGCGAGTCTGAGTGTAAACCGAGAAATGACCCCTGACCACTCTCATAATATGGCAAGTGAGACAGAAGAGGAGGAGGCTGGATTTCCTCGGCTCCAAGAATTTTCTCTCTTGCTAACACTAGTGACCCTGGTTCACGGACCCAGTCTCCAGTCCGAGAATCACTAACAGCTCTTGAGACCACTGCCTCTAAGGTAGGAATTATCTTACTTCCCCCTGCAGTGTAGCTGCAAAGGCACGATTGCCGAACCCCCCAGTGCCATCAGCCCTCCTAGCCACGAGGATTTGGGCCAGGTACTTAGCTCTGTCTGACAGCTTCATCACCTGTGAGGCCAGAATCTGGTGCGGGCAACTTCTCTTACTGGAGTGTGTGAACCATGGGAAATCCATAGAATGTATGGCTGACCCCGATGAGGGAAAGGGATTTGGGCACCCCATTAGTAGCTGGAAAAAGGTACCCAACGGGTCCTCCCCTCTTAGCCACTTATCTCCCAGTCTGAGAAGGAGTGAGACAAATTCAGAACATTCACACGTTGAACATAACATGCTCCTTCAGGTGAGCCCCTAACTGCATGGTCCTCGCTCATCATTCAGCCCACAGGGCTCCGCTTAGTGGTTCCCCAGCAAAGACTTCAAAGGTGATTTTTTTTTAAGTAAATAAATAAAACTCCTCCCCTGGTTCACTTCTACCAAGGAGAGAGTGTTCTGCTGTAAACCGTGCCTTACGCTTTATATCACAAGAACAGAAAACACGCTCGTTTTTCTTTTGTTATATACTGATGAACTTTTTCAAGATTTTTTCATTTAAACAAAGTTATAGGGAGACATTATTGAGTCGATTAAAAAAAAGCCTTTTGATCCAAACCCAAATGAGAGATATATTTGCAACATTTTCAAATCTTAATGAAACAAACTGTCCATGATGCCAATCTCCACTGTCATTAAATGCCACCAGACACTATGTGTCACTGAATTGAGATGTAGTATTAGACTTTAAGAACTTTGTAAAGTCAATTCAGTAGAACCAGCAGAGTGCTAGGTAGAGTAGAAAACTTTATAATTGCTTAAACACAAAGAATGTTAGAGTTGGGAGATACCTTAAACCTCACCACTCAGATGGAGAAATTAAGAAGCATGGGGAGAAGGAGACTTGCAACACACTGATTCCTAGTGGTGGAGTCTCAGAGATGCAGCCAGCTACCTGTGAGTGCGACATCACCTGGACACAGCAAAGGGGAACAGGATGCTTTTCCGCCTCCAAGGACTTCACCCTCTAGGTAGGAGGGTAAGAGGAGACACAGCTGCCTTCTTTAAGAGAGCATCACTTTTATAGAGATGAAGAAGGGAGAGAATTCGTCTCTTTAGAAAACGCTCCCCTGTGGAGGTAACATTTCAGTTGGGTGTTTAAAGACAACAGGAAGGACTCCAACCTGGGGGTCAAAGGGGGTGCGGGTTATGCCTGGGCATGGGCGTCTGGACCAAGGGCAGTGGTGAAGAAGCACGGAGCCGGTACTGCCCGTGACAAGGTCTGTTGCCTGGAATGCAAAATATGTGAGGGGAGTGGAAGGAGGGCAGGGTCTGAGTGTCAGGCTGAGTGGTTACTGGCTCACTAGACAACCACTCACCACTGGATCCTTTGATGAGGGTGATAAGATCAGAGCAGTGTTTTATGAAGTTAACTGGGGTAGCCATTTAGCTTAGTCATTGGAAGAAGAGAGGTGAGGGTCCAGGACATCAGTTGGGAGACTGTTCCAGGACCTGAACTGGGAACACAGAGGGGAGAATAGAAGGGACAATGTCAGGAGATGCTGCTGAAGCAGGGCTGGCTGCGGGGCACAGAGGAAAGCACAGAGCTCAGCAAGGAGCTGAGGTGTAGGGCTGCGGAATGAAGGAATGCTGCTTCCAGCGGCAGAAAAAGGAAACTGGGGAGAAACCCATTTAGGAGGATGGAGACAGACGTTTACAAGAGGCGGTAGCTGTGGAACGCCTTCATACATCATCAGCTGGTCCAAATGTTGCTGTTGAGTAGAGGAGGAAGTAGGGGGCGATCACCCCAATGAGGGTTATGAGGATGAACGTCTTTGTTTTGAATGTGTTGCCTTTGAAGTGTCAATATCTGTGGAGAGTTGCCCAGTGGGAAGCATTTGGGGTACAATGCTCAATGGCACAGGCACCAACTGCACAGAAATTTCAGTTGACTCCTTGAAGAGGACGAGTTCAACCAAGGAGAGACTGTAGAAGGAGCTGGGGACCTCTGGTAACGGGAAGTAGGGAACAGTATGGCCCTTATTACCAACAAAACCCCCAATTTTAGTCTTTTTTCTTCCATTTCCCCATCCAAATTCTAAGCATTACTTATAATGACTTTCAGTTTCATTTCTTCTCCCTTCATCTACGTCATGAGAGGTATGACTTGGGAAGAAAAAGAAACAACAAAAGAAGCTAAAGTCAGGGGCTTGACTCAGCTGCCAACTGAATAATCAGTCTGTAATGGCTCCCTGGACCTTCACCCGCAAGGCCAATGAGCCAGCAGAACCAGTGCTGGTCAGAAGCCATATGTGCCACTGCCTCCTCTGTATGGCCAGCTAGAGAATTGGAACAAGCACAGACATTTTTCAAAGTAGCCAAAGAGAAAAGAATGTGATGGTTTTATTCTTGTAGCTCACCAAAGAACTGTCCGTTTCTAGCTGAAGAAAAGCATAGTACTGAGAGAAGAATGCATCACTTTAGAATAGATGAGGGATGCAGCATGTGGCCATATCCACCAAATCTGAAAGAAACTGTGCACCGTGGTGGAAAGAAGGCAGATGGGGGGCTTCTCTAGCCATCCATCCCATTCACTCTTTCATTCACCCTCCTTGAATTTTTTGAGGACCTGCTACATGCCAGGCATTGCACATGGCCTCAGAAATATACATGCAAATGGCACAGCTTCTACAGTGTTCTCAGGGTGCAGATAGGTAAGCATTTATACATAACCCTGGGGGAGGTTAACACAGTCACACACAAACCATCAGGGAAGACAGGGAGATGCACACTGAGGGATGGAGTAACTGATGGTGCGAGTGGATGAGACACAGCTCTGCCCTCCAGGACCTTGCAGCCAGTGGGGAGATGGGTCAAATCACTAGGCTTGAAAAGAAGCCTGACAGAGGTAAAACAATGCACCATGAAAAGATATGGATGGAGTGTGATCAGGGCGTGAAAAAGCAGCAATATAACTAAAGAAGACAAAGGACATTGGAATGACTCAGAATTAAATAAGTTTGTGAGCACCTACTTAATCTTAGCAACAATCCTGCGAAATAGAACCTACTGCCTGCTTTTTCTCAATGAAGAAAGTAAAGCTCAGAAGGATTAAGTGACTTCTCAGTGCTAACAAGTAGCTGAGCTAGGAATCCAAACAAGGTTTTCTAACCCCAGATTCAATGCAAATTTCTTTTCATTGCACTGATTAGCAGGAGTTTAGTAGGAGAGTCCGCGCGCACACACACACAGACTTCTCAAATCGGGAATAGAAAGAGATCACTTTTGATCAGGGTGATCTGAGATGGTCCCAAGAGAAGGTGGTATCTGAGCCAAGCTGGAAAAACAGGCAGAGAGCAGAATGACCTGTGGGAGTGGGGAGGAGAGATGGGGGAGGACAGAACTGGAACACCCTCGGTAGGGAATGCCTCCAACCCTTACCACAAGGATCTGGGAAAGTTATACAGAGGAAGTGACATTTAATATGCAGGTGTGAATAGGAGCTCACCGGAAGTGAGGTGACCCCGTAGTTAGTTGACCTGGGGGGCGGCCACTGGTAGGCAGCTAGAGTGTGGGGTGGAGCCCTGTCTGGCCCAGGCCCAAGGGGGAGTGAACTGCCTCCTGGGGACATAGGGATGTATGTACTTGGTGGGCACTCACATAAGATCAAACAATGAAAAGAAAAGACATTTAAGAATGAAAAAGCAAGTGAGGAAGAAGGCCGCATGGAAGGGCAGCCCAGCTTAGTAAGGGGTCGGGTCTGGAATCCATTGCTAGTCCAGTTTTTGTTTGTGGCTTTAGGCCAGTTCATTTTCTGTGCATCATTTTCTTTGTGTATGAAAGAAGGGCGATAAATCCTAACCTAACTCCCAGACTAATAAAAAATCGTGAGTACATTTGAAAAGTTCAAAAACATCACACAAAGAGGAACCACTCTCGGTGTCTGTGGCTACATGTGTGGACTGGGGGCTGAGTAGATGCCCCGGCTGAGCTGGCCCCAGAGCCGTGCGCTTCTCTGCCAAACACGACACTTCACGGGCTCGTGACAAGGGCTCACAGTCGCCAGCACTCGGAGTTGACCAAAGCTGCCGCCTGCAGTGGGCGTGTTCAGTGCCGAGCCTCCAGGACAAGTCCCCAGCACCCCTTCCCAACACCTTCCCATGAGAGTCAAGCCGCGGGGCAGGACACAGTGCTGGGGAAAGGTGTCACTCACCCCACCAGCCGTCGCTGTACACACATGCTGCCTGCGCACGGCTGCCACTAGCTGGCAGCCAGGGAATTCAAGGGACTCTGGAAGCGATGCTGCCAAGTTCATACCACACCACAGGGAAGGATTTTCAGGGCTCTGCCCCTTCCTGGAGAAGCCCACCCGACAGACGGGGTGACCATACATCCAGCCAGCCCTGTTTATGCTGTTGTCACAGAGTAATGATTGCTAGCACCCCCTTTCATTCTCAGAAGGGTCTGGGTTTGAATGTAATTTCCAGGGTCTCCTTGCCAGTAGACTTCAAGGTGAGACGTCTCTGTGACCCTCCTGGGAGGTCAACTCTGAGGGGCCTAGAAACTGCCCTTTGGCGGCACTTAGCGCTCTGTGGAGTAATCCTGCCTTCTGTTTCCTTCCAGGTGCATAGCGTAATGTCCGTGTTGTTCTACACTCTGATTACAGCTCTTTTGATCGGCATTCCGGCAGAACCACACCCAGAAAGCAATGTCCCAGCAGGACACAGCGTCCCCCAAGCCCGCTGGACGAAACTTCAGCATTCCCTTGACACAGCACTCCGCAGAGCCCGCGGCGCCCCGGCCGGGCCGATAGCTGCCAGGGTGGCCGGGCAGACCCGCAACGTCACTGTGGACCCCAAACTGTTTAGAAAGCGGCGGCTGCGCTCCCCGCGGGTGCTGTTCAGCACCCAGCCGCCACCTGTCACTGAAGATGCTCAGGACCTAGACCCGGAGGCCGGCGGTGCCGCCCCCTTCAACAGGACTCACAGGAGCAAGCGGTCATCGTCCCACCCCATCTTCCACAGGGGGGAGTTCTCGGTGTGCGACAGTGTCAGCGTGTGGGTGGGGGATAAGACCACCGCCACGGACATCAAGGGCAAGGAGGTGATGGTGTTGGGGGAGGTGAACATCAACAACAGCGTATTCAAGCAGTACTTTTTTGAGACCAAGTGCCGGGACCCCAACCCCGTGGACAGCGGGTGCCGGGGCATTGACTCCAAGCACTGGAACTCCTATTGTACCACGACTCACACCTTCGTCAAGGCGCTGACCATGGACGGCAAGCAGGCCGCCTGGCGGTTTATCAGGATCGACACAGCCTGCGTGTGCGTGCTCAGCAGAAAGGCCGGGAGAAGAGCTTGACGCCGGCAGCCCCCGCCCTCCCCGAGCGCCCCCTCCACACTCTCCTGGGCCCCTCCCTACCTCAGCCTGTAAATTATTTTAAATTATAAGGACTGCATGGTAATTTATAGTTTATACAGTTTTTAAAAGGTCATTATTTATTAAATTTTTGGAAGCATCCTGTGTGCCAGCACTCCAGTCATTTTTCCCAGTGTGACCATCTGCACGTCTTGGAACATGGCAGGGGGGATTATCCACAACACCCCTGGCTCCCTCAGGCCCACCTGCACCCCGCGCCCCACCCCGGCCAGCCCTGCAGGGAAGGCTAGCTGGTTTCAGGTATTAGCCTGAGCCCTGATGATTAGGAAGGGAAGTCGGGGGATTGCAGCCTTGTTCTGCATTCCAGAGCCAAAGTCACCTTATCCTTGGATTACCTGTGCCGGAGCCTGGACGCATGAGCCCTGATTGCTTTACTCCGGGAAGTCTGTGGAGCCTCACCAGCAGGCGGATCCAGCCTGGGCACGGCTGCCCCTGCGCTCGGAGAGGCCCAGTCTGGGTCCTGGAGAGACTCACTGCCCACGTAGGAGGAGGAGACTTGCACCTAAGCCCTGTGAGGCGGGCTCGTTTTTAGGGGGAGATCTGTTTTTTGCTGAAAACCTGTCTGGAGGAGTTGTAACCAAATTATCTCATGAGGCCTGCCAGGGTAGATCCGATTTCATGTTGAGATCCCCTTCGTTCTAATGGCTGATCCTCAGTTTATCCCCCAGGGGCTTCCTGCTAAAGACTTTGTTACCTGAGAAAGCACCAGGGCTGCCGACCCTCTTGCCACCCACCGAGAGCCCCACAGCACCTTCCAGGGGCCCTCGTGTCAGCCTGTGTTGGAGCGGCCAAGGACCTGCCCGGAAAGAGCTCTGTATTCCTAGCTGGGCGATTCCCACAAGGGACCACGGTGGACAGGGACCTGTGGAGAAGATGGTGAGAGGAGAAAAGAGAGAGAGAAGTGGTGAGAACCCACGCACATGGCCAGGAAAGGAGGAGAAGGGGGCCGGGCCAGAAGGGAGAATAACTTTCTGCCCCTCCCGGAGGGGGAATCAAACAGGAGGAAGAGCAGAGAGCAGAGGGTGTCTGAGTGTCCTCTCTGTTGGCATCAGTGTCCCCGGCCTCCAAGGAACCCGACAACCTGGGTAGCTTTCTCTCCCTGTTTGTTTTGGGTTTTTTTGGAGGTGGGTGACATGTGTTTATCAACACCAGCTACATCCAAAGGTCTTAGAGACAGATGGAGGTGACAGAGACCGCAGGGCACGGCCCGGAGCAGGGCTCCACCCATCCACCAGTTGCTGCCTCCCCAGCCCACCTCTTTGTATTTTTTTTTTTTCCTGAATACAGTTTTTCCCCCAGGCTGAGCACTTACATTGAAATGGAAGTTTTGCTTTTCTCGCAGTCCCTTTCCTCCCAGGGTGAAGTACCTAATTTTTCTGAAAACAGGCCCAAAGTATCCCTCTGATAAAAAAGCAAATGGTCATATTCTTCTCACTGTCCCACCCCACCCCCAACCCAATCCAAATAAGGCAAAATAGACGTGCAGAGAACTTTGGCAAGAGAGACATTTGATTAGGGTAAACACAGGCTGAAATGGCCCTGTTTTTCCTATCAAAGCTACTGCAGTTGGAATACAGATTTATGCTGAAGAAATACCAACCAGAACATTCTGTGCTGAGATACTTAGTCAGATAAAGGCTGGGGGAGGAAACCTCCCCCTGACCTGTGTCTGTGGCTATTTCCCGGGCTCCAGTGCCAGTGGCCTCCGCCGTCCTGGCCCCTCCTACACACAGTTTTGGAGACCTTTCCTCCTAGGGCTGGACAGGCTGATGGGTCCTGGATGCGGTGAGGGAAGGTAGTGAAGGAGGCATTCTGGAAGCTCGCAGATGTGAAGGTTTGTCTGTGAGTGGCTGCACCAACGTGGAGAGCCTGGACAGCTACTCCCAGCCCTGCAGGACCTGGAACGTCGGAAACCTATCTTGGACCCCCCAGCCTGCCCAGAGGGAAGACAGCCTCTAAAGCTCCGAGGAAGGATGGAGGCTGAGAGCCAGGTAGGAAGAGGACCTCCTCGGCCGCTGATGCCTCTTCTTCCCCAAAGACGTTTGCTCTCGGCTGAGTCTCCAGAGCCGCAGCGCGGGAGCCAGTGTTTTCAAATAGCGCGAGGGTCTATCGGTTTGGCTGAACAGAGTCAGGGAAGTCCCAAAACACCCCTGAGCCCGGTGGTAGTGTCTGCAGCGTGGACTCTATACCCACACAAGGTAAGGAGCTCTGGCTTGCAGACCTACCCAGGCTGCCCCCCAGAGGCCGGCTGGGGTCACCAGGACCCCAGAAGCTTGGTCACATTGAAAAGCGGCTCAAAGCCACCCCGGCGTGGTCTGCTGAGGACTGCCAGCGGCAAGTCCCCCTCACTTCTTCACTAGCCTCACTGAGGTTTTGCTGTCTGGGATCCCTAAAAACCCAGAGGGTCAAAGCAGATCCCTCTCCCCTCAGCAGCTTCCTTCACCAGAAGGCATCCCACCAGCACCCCAGGGAAAAGTGGTACATACCCGGGCTCATCACCAGCCCGACACAGCCCAGCCCAGCCCTCCTAGCAAAGTAATGCTCTCTTGCTCGGCTTGATGCAAAACTCCAGCTTCTGGGAGATGCGAGCAGCATGGTGCCTGACAAATTGATATTCCAAGTCCGACCCTCTGCCCCCGCTCTCCCAACCAGGTGCCCAGCCTCCCCTAAATCTGCTTTCCCTCCTAACAAAAAGCCTATGGGGACACAGATTTTCAGCAACAAGCAAATGGCTATTTTCATTCCCATGAAACACAGGAATGTTCCTCCTAAAAGTCCCACCACTTTCTCCTCGGCATAATCTTCATTACAGGAGGAGGGTGAGGACCAGAGGACAGAGAAGCACGGTCTGCCCCACCTGGGCCATAGTTCTCTGCACTTGGAGAAAAGGGGCAGGTAGGAAGTGGGACTGAGTGCAGGTACAAGCCCAACTCAGCAGTGACCTCAGAGGTTTTCTTCCACAGGCCCCTAGTGCTGATGGTCAACCCGACGTGATGGTACAAACACTGGGCTTGGGGTCCCCAGAGCTATAGTTCTAGGCCCAGACCTTCCGGTCACCCCCATTCCTGCCTGTGAAGACTTGGCAAGCCGCAGCTCCTCTTTGACCTCAGATCCTGCAGCTGTGAAATGAAAATAATCAGCCCTATATCCCAGAGTTGTGAGCATGAAGCAAAACCATGTATTTGAAAGTAAACAGTCACATCCTATGCAAGCGTAAGGCAGAGTAATTTATTCTAAACTTAACAATTCCTGCATTGATTGCAGGAGAGTAACAAATATGCTGATTCTCACTAAACATTTGTTTATTGGCAGATGTACAGACTGGATTAGGGAAACCCTCTGATCCGTGGACACCACAGAATATGGGGGTGGCATAGCCAGACTCAGAAACGTAAAAGAAGAAGAGCAGCTCTTCAGCTTCAGATTCTGTTTGAATCTAGGCTCAGGAAGGCCACATAGGTTCTAGAGGTTCTAGTGCAGGGTTAATTTAAGAGCGTGGGCTTTGCATCAGACAAGCAAGGTACTTCTACTTAGGCTCTGTGATTTTAGGTAAGTTGCTTTACTTTTCTGAACTTCAATTTCTTCATCTGTGAAATGGGGCTAATAGCACTTTTCTCAGAGGGCTGAGAGATAATGAAATGAGATGATATATATATAAATATACATAGGTGCCTGGCACTTACGAAGTATGTAATAAATTTAGTTTTGAGAAGTTGAGTTGGCCGAAAACACTAAAAGGATGTTAGAATGGGGTGAAACAACTTTCAACAAGGTGAGGAGGTTTGTGAGCACAGTTTTATAGATGGATCATTGGTTCATTCAGTGACAAGCAATACTAATAGTGACCATTAGCATCTATGAAT
Source organism: Phataginus tricuspis (assembly GCA_029783875.1). NCBI lineage: Eukaryota > Metazoa > Chordata > Mammalia > Pholidota > Manidae > Phataginus > Phataginus tricuspis. The sequence goes on from JAQQAC010012408.1 coordinate 10,411,398, forward strand.
AGCTTGCTTTGTGCCAGCATGGTACTAAGTAATTTATGTGGATTAGCTCTGAGCAAGTCTCTGGGTTCTCCCACAAGGCTGTGCTTTCTGTTTGCATGCATCACTGCCAGGGAACTACTCCATGGTTCTCTGGTACATATTTGTTCCCCCAGCCCTTGGCAAGTTTATAAACAATGGCTCTGACAATGTCCACGTGTCAAGCACATGGGATCTGTTTTGCTCCAATTCACTAGGGTCTGCACTGAAAAGCTCTGACCTTCTCTAAGTTCACCTGGGTCTGTGGAGCTGGCTCAGGGGGCCCAGTACCAAGATTAGGTTGGGCAGGCCCTCCTGTAGCAGCAGCCTGGAGAGAATTGCTCCAATCCAGGGCTGCGCCTTAAAATCAAGGATGTGTTCCGTCTGTGTCCCTTTAGCACCCGGCCCAGTCTTGCATGTGGCAGGCACTCCATCAGTGTCTCAGGGCGGTTGTGAGACAGAATTTAGCCCCCATCTTTTTCTCTACTGCCATCCCCCCACCCTGTCCATGCCTACCCTGTCAGCACTAAATGGGTTCATGGTCTGAGCTGCAGACAAGGTCATTCCTGAGGCCACTGCATGGCAATCATTTGAGCAGCTTTCTGAGGCTGGTGTCATGGTAGAGAGCATGATCAGACTGCCAGGGTTATCAGACAAATTACCTTCTCTCTCTGTTCTTTGGTTTTCTTATATGGAAAATGTGGATGATAACAACAGAAGCTACTTCACTGAGTTATAAGACACTTCCTCCAGTACCTGGCACATAGTAAATTACTACATGTAAATTACATGGTAAATTACATACAAAACATGTAACTACACAGCTAAATGTACACATATGCCCACATACAGATGCAATATACAAATGCAGAAAGAGAGCCCCAGAGAGCTAGGAAGCAGCCGGGAAGTGCACATTCTACACTCACCTGCACCCACACACTGACTTAAAAACACAGAGCGATGTGCAAATCAGTGCAAATAAACATTCTAAGTGATGGCTACAGTGACAAGAGGCAATCAAGTGAAAAGAGCAACCAGGGAAGACTTCCTGAAAGAAACAACTCCTCAACCGTGTTTGGAAAAAGAAGTTGAGGGGAATTACTGTTTGTGCTGGGACTTCTTTTGGATTTACAAAGTAAAACAAGCAAAAGGTCGCCCAGTTGTGAGTAGGAGAGAGAAGAGCCCCTCTACTCCCTCACCTCGTTCTGAGTTACAAACTGGCAAAGGAAGTACCTTCTCCTGCAGATTGGACCTTGGGAAAACTCAAAGAACCATGTGCAATCCTGTGAGTGAGCACAGGTTCCTGTATGCTAGCCACAAAATCCTTATATTCAGACCAAGTGCCAACAGGCTGGTCAAATAGTTTCTTGAAGAGGGGGCTTCCTCCAGCCTTATTAGCCAGGTTTCCTTGACCCCCAGGAAAAGGAGAGACCCTTGAAGTGGGCACCATGTGCCCCTGGCTCCAGGGGGGGACTCGGGTTGGTGGCCAGCTAGATGCTGTGACTAACACTGGTGCCACAGCCAAATGCAGCCCAGCTCGGCGGCCTCTCCCCTGTATCTCGCCCTCACCATTCCTTTCACTTTGACATAATGAAAGTGCGACTTGCACACTGCCTCGAGATTGCATGTGATAATTGGAAGCATGTGTCCAAGCTGGCATTCCTTCAAAGGCCCTCGGAGCTCTGACTCGGGCCGTCTTCTGGTTGCAATAGCAACCCCCCAAGTTGGCTCTGCGGCCTTCACATTCTTTCAGCTGCACCTTAGCATTAACTCTTGCCAGGAGAAGGCTGCTACAGGCCGAGCTCATTCCTGAGGCTCCGCAGAGGCTGGCCCGGACCATTCCCTGAGTGCGCAGCAAGGCTCTGGGTTTGGCATCTAGGCACTGGCTTTTCAGCAGTGATGGCAAGGATCAGCAGGCCTGTCTTCCCTTTTGTAGAAATGGCACACTGGTGGGTGCCTGGTCTTCTGGGGCATCGCCTGGGCTCTGAAGGGGTATGATGCTGGATCATTCAGCAGGGTGGTTTTTGCTAAAGAAAATCCCAAAATGTCTTTTTCTCACAGGACACTCCTGAGGGAAATGCAGAATCAATGGTGATTCTCTACTTCAGTCCAAACTGTGTGACTGACAGGAGAGACCGACTGTACATCTGTGATGTGCGACTACAAGGCCCTGAGTAGACACAGGATAAATAGGCCCCCGGTCATCCTGGCCCCTACATGCGATTCAGAAGCTGAATAAAGGATTTCAGTCTTCAGCCTTTAGTCTGGCTGTATCTACGTAGCACACACCTGCGGGACACGGAGGCAGGCTCGAGCACCCACTGGTGTCAGCAGCAGTTACCCCCTTCCTCGCCTTGGCCTCCACCTGCTCGCATTCTCATCTCATCCCTACTGAGTTCCAAACTCTTGGCTCTGTGCCCCCTACCTTGGCCCTGTCCTGGGTTCTCCAGGGAAGTGCTTCTCAAACTGTATTGCTCACCTGAATTACCTGGAGACCTGATGCAGCAAGTGGGGAGTGGGAGGCTGAGATACTGCATTTCTAACGAGTCCCCTGGTAATGCCCTTGACGCTGCTCCTGGGACCATGTTCTTGAATAGGAGGTCACAGACCACACCTGGCCTCTCCATGGCCTGGACCTTAGTTCTCACTCAGGAACTTTGAACAGACTCATCTCTTTCATTTTTAGAGTCCAGACTGGCACTGGGTACAACAGTCTTGACTCCAGCTTCAGCCACTGGGAATCCCACCTCCCTTATGCTCCCGGGCTGTTGTCCCTTCTTGATGGGGAAAAGTCAGACAGGGCATCCATATAATACTGGGAAATATGTGATGGGGCTACAACCAGGTCTCAAGGGGGTAGAAACCCATCCCAAAGGGAAGCAGAGGCAGAGGCATGGTGCATGAGTCAGGCCTCGGACGTATAATTGGTGGTGAGGCAGAGAGAAGAGAGAAAGGCATCTGCTGCACACGCCAGGCTTGGTCCCACCTGTAGGAAAAGCGTCGATGACAAGCAAAACACCATGATGGAGGCCTGATGCCGAGTCTTTCCCTCTCAAAGAAATCTGAGCAGCTTCCATTCTTCTCTGACCCTCCGTCTCTTCATCTTGATAACAGGGGGATGAAAAGTCATCCTCATCAGGGTCAGACATTCTGTGCTGTCCTAAAACTTCCCAGAGGGGCTGCTTTTACTGTACCCAGGACAGTACTTGATTTGACTTGATATAACTATCAGCAATGGTTTTAAAAATGAAAAGTCACATAATAAATGAAAAAAATGTTACAGTGAAGTGGGTAAAATAAGTAGCTCCCATCGGTCTCAGGCTTTGTCTCCTTTCCACTTGAAATAGATGACTTCAATAACCAAACCATGTCAGAGTCACTTGAAGCATTTGGAAACCCCAAACCAAATCTCTTGAGGGCCATATATGGAGTTTCCACCTCTGGCTCTCACCCATATACAGTTTATTTACAGTTTGTCATATTTGAAGGAGATCATTTAAAAGAATAACCATTTCTGTTCCTTCTCTTTAGTTGACCCTCTCAGATCTATAACAGTTGCTACAATCATTATAATCTTTCATCTCTGAAGTAAAAATATCACTATTTTGAGTAAAATATCATGAACACACAAAGAAAGAAGGCTTTCAATTGCCCTCAGAGAAGCTTTGCTGGGAAAAAATTGCAAAGAATTCAAGCCACTTAAAGTTTATCAGAACAGATGGCCAGTTAGTTCTCTCTGAATTACTAGTTGCTGGAAGCAATACAATCAAAGTCAATGTTGTCTGTGTATACCAAAAATCATATATTCAGAAAACTCCATGAATCTCTTTGGTATGTGGTGCCACACACCTGCAGCCTCAGGTAGTAAATATAAATTGATCTCTGGAAAATATCTTGTTTCAGAGACTGAAGGGTTTTTGGTTGGCTTCTTTTGTTTTTTGTTTTCTTTTGCAACACGATTCCATGCAGAAGAAGAGCCAGAAGAGGAAAATGTGGGCAAAATTTCCCCTGAATCAGTCTTGCTCACTTATTCCAGCAGCCTCTGGATTCCGCACAGGCAAGGATTCCAGCTGGGAAAGCTATCCGTTTGGTGCTGATTTTCTTCTTCTGGACTTAACCTTTCGCTTGGGTCCTTTTCCTGACTTTTCTTCACATGTCCCAGGAAGCCATCCCCCTGTACCTCCTGTTAGACAAGACTTCTTCTCCACTGAGGAATCACACAGGCGTAAGATTCATGGCTGGGGAAAGTGATGATGGGATAGAGGTCTGTCAGCAAGAGGGCCCAACATACATCAAAGGGTCTGGATGATTTGTAATAGAATGCGAAACTCCACTCATTGAGAGGTTTGCTGTACATGGACTTTAATCATGGCTTTATTAAGTTGTGGTTTGAGTATATTTGGTGAGTCATAGAGGTTTTTTTAAGAGGAAAAAGCTTTTCAATTGTCTGATTCATTTTAAAAGGCTTTGTCCTACGTAAAGCCATAAAAACTCAATTAAAATGGAAGATCCAGATCCCAGTGGAACAAGGGAAGAGTGTCCGAAAAAGAAGGAAATGGTTAAATCAGAATTCTGGCTGTGCCACCAAATGAAGAAGAATCAGCCTGTGACGCGCGCAGACCATCTGGACAATGGGGTGGATCTGAGTACAAGTTCGGTTTCCTTTTCACAAAGACACTGCGCAGTGCAGGCAGCGAGTAGTGGCAGGTCCAGAGCACATGAGCAGCTCTACCCTCAGCACATACACATAAGCTGAGTATTTATCTCTGCCCTACACTTCCGCCCCTTATTCACAGGGGTGGGAGGAGGGGGAAAGCCTACTCCATCAGTCCACTTTGGCCCAGACTTCTAATCCACCTGGTTTAGTTTTTTTGTTTTTTTTTCTTACGAATTTATATTTTGGTAGAGGAAAGGCACGTAAGTATAGCAGGGTAGTTAGGAGAATAGGCTATGGAAGTAGAATTTCTGGGTTCAAAGCCTGGCTCTCCCCTTTGCTGACTGCATTAATCAGCTCGGGCTGCCATAACATACCATAGACGAGGCAGCTTAAACAACAGACTTTTATTTTCTCACAGTTCTGGAGTTTGGGAAGTCCAAACTCAAGGTGCTGGCCAATTTGTTTTTGGTGAGGGCTCTTTTTCTGACTTCTCTACGGCTGCCTGCCTTCTCACTGTGTCCCCACATGGCAGGGAGAGGAAGCGAGGACAGGAAGATGAGCTCTTATAAAGACACCAACCTTATTGGGTCAAAGCCCCACCATAATGAGCTCATTTAACTTTAAAGTCCCATTAAGGGTTAGGGCTTCAGCATAAGAAATCTATGGGCACACCATTCCGTCCATGGCCCTAAGTTATGTGACTTTGAGCAAGTTATCTAAGCTTTGTTCCTTCATCTGTAAATTGGAATGAGAATTACATTTACCTCATACTTTGCATTAAGCGTTCAGTATCACCTATGCCTAGCATAGTGTTAGTTGTCAGTATTACCTTTCACTCACATAGAAGTAAATTCTAGAGCTTCATTGCATTAGAGTGAGCAAGAAGGATCAGAGATTTGAGATCGATAGGGATGGAAAGGGAACCTGCAAACCAGTTCTTACCCTGGAAAGAACAGGCAGAGAAGGAGACGAGAAAGTGAAGTACTCAGAGAGCACCCAGTCCCCTGTTGGACAGTCCAGACACTAGAAAGTTCCTTCTCATGTTGAACTAAATCTCTTTCCCTAACATTTCCACCGTTAACCCCAGAACTGTCCCTGGGAAGTGTTCTCTGCAAGAACGCATAGAGCCCCATGCCCTTTTCCATAATACAAATCTTTGAAAATAGTTATTATGATTCCACCTCAGTCTTTTATTTTCCAGGCTCAACATTCCCAGGTCCTTCAATCATCCCTGTATGATAGGGTTTTCCAGCCCCCTTACCAGCCCTCTCTGTACACACTCTAATTTGTCCGTGTCCTTCTTCCAACGTGGTATCCAGAAGGGAATACAATACTCCAGATGTGGGCTGAACAGCACTGATTACAATGGAACCATTAACTCCTTTGATCCCCATAGTATTTTTCTATTAATGGAACCTAAAATTACAAAAACTTTTTCAGCTGCCACATCAGTCTAGATTTTCATTTTGAGTTTTAGTAAATTATAACTCCTTGGTTTTTTGTTTGTTTTGTTTTCTTTTCTTACGATTATCAAACCAAGACTCCTCCGTCTCACATTTTTGCCAGTGATTATTTAAGTTAAACATAGACGTGCAGCTGCCTAAATGGTGAGACTTTAAGTCTCTGTGGACAGAGATTATATCTAACTCATCACGGTGCTCCAGAGTTAGCACCGTGCCCGGCTCACTGAGTGGGAGCTCTACCTTTACCAGCTGCCTCTCATCGCGATGAGAGTTTAAGGAGTAGAGGCACCAGGAAAAAGCTTGATCTTTATTCGCCATCATTGCATTGGCCCCCAGATCCCTATAATGTCTCCCACTCCAGCCACCTGGACTGGAGCACCTCTGACTTTGGCAGGACTTTTGCGAACACATTCAGACAAGCCCATCTGACGGCAAAGACAGCGGAGAAGGAAAAGAAAAGAAGAAAAGGGCAAACTGCGTGAAACGGGAGTGAATAAAAGAGTATTTGCTCAGTCCAGCTCCTTTTGTAATTGCATTATTCGTCCCACCAAGAGCCACCCTTCTGTTTCGGTCAATGTGCAGACAGAAGGGGGAAGCCTTGAGCTCCCCCTAGGGGTTGGAGCATGGGACTGATAAGAGACGCTCAATAACTTGAATGATCATCGATCTTGGGTAATTCTGTTTCGATCTGGTAATCCAACGTACTGAGCAATCCTCTCCACCAACAGAGAACTGTGACTTGAGGAAGGATCAGGCTAACCCGGCACTTCTAAAAGAAACACCAACATATGTGACCTTGAACCTAGGAATTCAGCGCAAACCCACTGCCAGAACACTGACTCTCCCACCTTGTTTCTGGGCTTGCTCCTGTCAACTTTGGACCCCAGGCAGCCTCCCACGCACTTCCAGGTTTTGCATTTGCTTAACCTGGACTTTAGCTTTCTTACTTGTTCATTCACACCTAGGGCCACCTAGGAGCTGGGAATACACGGGTGAGAAAAATGAGACAGAGGAAAATAAAAATCGAATACACTGGTGAGAAAAATGAGACAGAGGAAAATAAAAATCTCCTGCAGTTTAGTGAAGGAAAAAGATAACCCAGAAATAAATGAAATTGCAGCCATGATGAGCGCTACAAACAGGTGCGTGGGACCACAGGCACCGCAGCGGAGGGTCTGCCGGAGGTGGGAGGAGAAAGTCACGTGTGAGGGGAGGGGTCGGTGGGACCAGCCAGGGAGCATGGAAAATAAGTTTCCAGCTACAGAAACTCGGGGGACAGGAGAGCCCAGAAAGCACTAGAAGCTGAAAGGAGTCCGGCGTGGCTAGGTCAGAGGGAGCCTAAGGGAGGATGAGGCCGTGGAAGAGAGCCGCTTGGCTTGTCGCCAAGACCCACCTCCAGATTAGTTCCCATGTTTAACAAGTGCTCTTTAAACCTGACTGTCAAATAGGCCTTTCTCCACTTTTCCCATCCTGTCTACAAGGATTTCATGAGACATGTTCTCAAACGCCTTGAAGAAATCAAAATACATTTGGTGACCCTAAGCGGTTACATCATGGACCTTAGAGATAGAATCTCAAGCACGAGTAGAGGCTTTTTGCTTGTTTTTCTTGTTTGACATGGAACGTGTGAACATACTTAAAGCCAGAGCGAAGGAGTCAGAGAGGAACGGTGGTGCGAGCAAAGCGTTCCTGTGAGTGGAGAATAAAGTCCTTCGCGAGGAAACCCTAGGTGCCTCCCTGATATCCTTTTCTGAATAGTTTCACTATTCCTTGGGGATCACAGCATTCAGCGATGCTTTTCATTTGTTCCATGGTTTTCCTTGTTGGTAAGAAATATCAACTCGTGACCAAGAAAATGTAAGCCCATTTTCCTTCATTCCAGGACTATTGAACACCAGCTACAAATCTGTAACCAAGCAGCAATATCCTTTACTTTAATCATCTATTTTTTCAACAAACACATATTAAGTTTCTAGTATGTACTAGACACTAGGGACAAAATCATGAACAAACCGAGTGTTTGCCCTCTAAGGGCTCACGGTTAAGTGGGAAAATCAGACATGATCCAGTTAGTGAGTAATGGAATAGATGTGAATGTGATAAAGAGGGGTGAGATAATGAGATGAGAGAGAACGCCTAACACTGCTTGTAGAGGCAAAGAAGGTCTTTTACAGCAGGAGGCATTTGAGTTGAGGCTAGAAGGGTGGGTAGGAGCGCACCACAAGGGGAAAAGGAAGCCCCAGGCGGAGAAGACAGCATTTGCAAAGGCATGGAGGCAAAGAAAAGCCTGGAATAGTAGGTAACAGAAGGGAGGTCGGTGGCTCGGACAGAGTCCAGGATGTCCTTAGGAGTCAGGAGACGATGATGCAGGAAAAGCAGGTAGGGCCTGATGAGCTTCGAGCACCGTTCTCTAGAATTTAGATTTCATCCTACAGGCAATGGCTAGCCTGTGGAAATTCAATTTGCACTTCAAAAAGGTCACCCAGCAGCCATGTGGAGGATAACTGGTGATCATGGAGAATCAAGAAGAATTTTAACTCATCTGGCATCGATGACTGGTTGGCCGATACACGTTTGTGGTTTACATGTGGTATTACCTTGGTTTGTTGGACAGAAAAGCTACATCTTAGTGACAATCACAGAATCTCTGGAAAGACAGCTAGATTGGCTCAGTTCTTCCCAGAGTGTATTCTACACAACACTACTTCTAGGGGGTGTGAGTAGGCATGAAACTGGTGGAGGGAGGAGGGATATCTTCCAAATTACATTCTAGGAAATAATACTTCAGGTTACAGCCCACAGGGAGTAGACATGACCTTATAGGTAACCTAAAAGAGATGAAGTCAATAAAGTTACACCGTGTTTCTTCAAAAATTATCAAAGACAGTTGGCTGCAGACACAGACATAGCCCCTGGCTTCTCTTTCTCTGATTGGTTTCCTTGGACTAGTGCTAAAATGGGCTGATACTGGTACTTTTTGAGTGCACAGCTACTAATAGCAGGATGAAAGCAGTTTCAGTTTCAACCAGACAGCAGGGAGAAATTAATTTATAACTCAAGAATTGGCTGGGAAGCTATCTAACCCTCCCCAGCGTTAGGTAAGTGGTACCAACCAGGCTGGCCAAAATAAGGAGGAGGTTAGAGAAGCCAGGCTAAGGCAGAGAGAGGAGCGGCCTGGGGCCGAGAAGAACGGAGTGGTCCAGGACGGGAGTGTAAAGCAGTGACCGCAGGAGAAGGCTTGAGCAACAAAACATGGAAATGGAGCCTGACGTCAGGGCTGGGTCTGAGAAGAAGCTCCTGCAGGAGATTAGGTCCCAAGTAAACACAGAGACAAAGTAGGAAGTTGGGATCAAGATGTGAATGAAACAGGAAGATGTAGACCTTTTTCCATGAACAAAGATGGGTAGGGAGCTCAGAGCATCTTATGGGATGTGGCTGTGTGGTGCCGGGAGGTAGGGAGTCCCTGCATATTGAGGCACAGCACCGGAGTAGGCGAGGGCATTCATACACAGATAAACTGAGTCCCCCCTCTGGACTGTAAGTTACTGTGCAGGAATCATCTGGTTCGTTTTAGTAACTCCAGCATCCCACACAGAACTTGGCACAACAGTGGGTACCGAACAAATGACTGAATAATTCCTAAGTTAGGCTTCCCTCCACATCACCAACCTTTCTTGACCTCTAGGCTTCAAAGAAGTTCTACTTAGATACAGAATATCTTTATAGAGGACCCTCCTTGTAACATCCCAACAGAAAGATGTGAGGACCTTATGCTCATTGAAATGTCAACTTCCAATCTCAAAAGAGAAGGGATACCAGTTGGCAAAGTCACCCTAGAGGAACACCAAAATTGATGCATGTTAACCTCTTCACTCCCTTGCTCTGCTTCATTCCAAACCCAGGCTGAATTCCTATGAAGCTGAGTAAGCAGGAAACACAGGCTTATAGGATGGCTTTCCAGAAAGGAAAGGAAATTTTTAGTAACATTAGCTCAGGCTTTTCAATCTACAATTTTATTAGAGAAAGCTAAACTATAGAAATGTTATATTGTGTTATTTTACTTTTGTTTTCCCAGCTTCTGTAACCATGAAAGAGTTTGGGCATAATTATCCTCTCACATAGAAGGAAGGGGAGGGTCTCACATCTTGAATGGCGCATGGGTCCACATGGCAGGGCATCCATCCCCACACCAAGTGCCAAGGAGAAGAGGCCTGTAAGCAAGGGGCAAAAATGCCAGAGGTTCCAGAGCATAGGAAATCTAAAAGCGCCCACTTACTGCAGAGTGGGATGTACCATTTCAGAGTTATTTCTATGGCACCATGATTTGCATACACAGGGAGTATGAAGATTGCTACTAAGCAAAGTTTTCTATTTGCAGGAATGCAAGAAAGATAGAAACCAGGGTCCTTGGTGTTAACATGCAAGTTAAATGCAAGTTCATTCAGTTGCACAACAATGTGAATGTACTTAATGCACTGAGCTGTGCACTTAAAATGGTTAAATGGTAAGTTTTATGTGTATATATATTTTACCATACTAAAAAAATGTTTAATGAACAAATAGAGTACGACAGGGGTGGGTAGAAAGCAACCTGATGCTTTATAACCTGCACAGAGGGAGGTGACCAATGATACGGTTGGTCCCAAAACACTTTTATTTGGTTTTGCCTTGCAACTGAGGAGCCTCTGTGTGGCTGATAACATTCCTAGGTATGTTTACCTTATTCCTGAACTTGTGCCATCTAACAACAAGAGAAGAGAGGGCTGGAGGCACTGAGCACCCACACAAGAGAACTGAGGGCTGCTCCTGGCCACATGTGATCTGAAGAGCTGGACAGAAACTGGGCCACCACTGGGTGGAAAGGCCTGGCTATCTATGCACAGCCCACAAGGAGCCCATCCATCCACACTCCTCCCCTGACCCACAGCATGCATGCAGCTCGGGTCAAGGTTGTTCTGGAACACAGTGACAGGCAGAGACTTCTACACGCTCACGCTCATGGGCTTATCCTCAGAGACTCTATAGTTCCAAGCCATTACCCCTCCCGCGTCCCCCTAAGAGTCTCTTCCCCTATGGGCTTCACCATGGCACTCACGACTGCTCATGGCCACCAACTATGGACTGCCAAGGGAGAGGAGAGAATTTCTGCGACCTTAAGAGACAGCTCAGAATGACCTATCATCCTGCCAGTTGTAGCATCTGATTTCCTCAGATCTGTTCCCTGTCTCCCAGGACCCACTGCACTGAGGCCCTCGTCCTCTCTTGCCAGGAGTATCGCAATAGCTTCCTCCCGGATGTATCTGAGTCCCGTCTTCTCGCCCTCATACCTGCCCCCTCCCCTCCCAGCTGAACTATTTAAAACGCAAATGCTACTTTAACACTTCCAAGGGGTTGTGAACTTACAGATACAGCACACATTCGTGGAGGGCTTACATTGTGCCAGACTGGGGACTAAGTGCTTTACATATTATTACAATTGTCCCCATTTTGCAGAAGAGAAAACCACAGTTGAAAGTGACTTATCAAGATCACACAGCCAAAAAGTATCTCGGATAAAATTTTAAAAATATAACCATCCAACTCCAGAGCCTGAGCACATAACCATTTGCCATTGAAGAAGACAGGGTTAGGGTTTCCCAGTATTTCCAATTCCTACTGCCTCCAGGCACGAGGGAGGATTCCACTGCCCAGCCTTCCTAAAGCTAGGAGTGGCCGCCCTCCTTGCTTTGGTCAATGAGAAGTGACAGTGATGGGGCTTAGGGTCTGGTGGAAGCATTTAAGCAGCAGTGTGCGATTCTCCATGCTCTCCTGCCCTGCTGCAGGGCACTCCAAGGCTGTAGAGGGGGTGAAACCATAAGATGGTGAAGTCCTTGCCAGCCTGAGTCCTGAGCGACCAGGCTGAGCAGAGTTCCCCAACAATCTACAAGGACGAAGCACGAACAAGAAATAAACCTTCGTTTTATGGACTTTTCAGCCACTGAGATTTGGTGATACTATAGAAACACACAGAGTGTTTGTTAGCCTATCTTGATGAATACAGACAAACTACCTCACCTCGGTCACAATAAACAGGCTTGGGTCTTCTTGCAAAATCCTATTTATTCTCCAGCTTTAGTTCATTGCATTTACCAGCTATGTAAACTCTAACAAGTCACTTACCTCCCCGAGTCTCAGTTTCTTCATTGATGAGGTGGTTGAAGTACAGGTTAAATTATTATTCTGCAAACACCTGCAGAGATCGTGGGCAGTGCCAGGCTGAGGGCTGGTTGATATGGAAAGCCCTTTCTGTATCTGATAGTATGGGCCTGTCCTAACCAGCTGTCCAGGACCCTCTGTCAGAGTTTACTGCTGGAAACAAAACTGGGGTCAAGACACTCCCTCAATGTGAGACTGTGGGCAAGTCATTACTTAACCTGTATGTTTCCATTTCGTTTAGTGAAAAAACATTATTTATTCCTTTACCTACCGGGTTTGTTGGGAGGGTTAAATAAAATAAAAACTCCATGGTTAAATCCATTGGCAATAGAAACAGACAGATCTGGTACCAGTCAGAGTGTCACCTCTTACTTGCTATTTAGATACTTTATGCCTCAGTTTCTCCACCTGTAGAATATAGTAATGGTATCCCTACCTCCACTAGGTTTTGGTGAAAAATACTGAATTCTTAACACATAGTGGCACTCAACCTAAAAATGGTGCTTCATAAAACATATTTTTATCGAATGGGTATTTCCCCCACCTGGAAGATAGGGACTGACTCTTATCCCTGTTCACATCTCCAGAACTAGAAAGTAGGTTAAATTATTGAGGAAGGAACTGAAGAAATTCATCACATTTTTCCATTCTCTTCTTTCTATCCTCTTGAAGAAAACTAGGTCTCTTGGCCTTAGAACATGGCTCTTCTGGGGACTGTCTGGTTGTCAAAGTTGTTTCTCACAGGTTTTCAGTAGGACCCATCTTCATCCCTTCTGGACTCAACAAATGGAGAGAAGGGCAGAATGGAACACGCAAGCTCCCCAGATGGCCTAACTCTGCCCGTGCCTTTCTGCAGTCTGAGACGTTGTGTTTGATTTAAAGAAACAAAAGAGTTTCCAAGGAAAACTCTTTGTGTTATGGTTCAAAACCATTTAGTTTGTGACATTATTTCCTCTGCTGAGCTTTCAGATTTCTAAACTGCTCTGAGGCTGGAATAGCTCCAGGGCTGTGAGTTCTCTTGAGGGTGTAAGACGGCATGCCCCTCTGCGGAGCGCACCGCTGGCTGCAGAGCCCCGAGATGCAATTCACAGAAATAAATCACTGTCCCCCGGGCTTCTCTTCAGATCTGAGTCAGCAGCAGCCTTGCAAGTGGACCCCCCCACCCCACCCCACCCCAACGTCTTTTTAATCATGGAACTTTCCCAACAGAAAGCATAGGGTCTGTGGCCAGACACAGCACTGCTGACTGAGGTCAGGGCTGGTGAGGTGAGCGTCCTGCATGGTTTCGTGGCCAACAGTTGGGGTTGCTTTATCACATCTGAGTGGAAAATCAAAATCAGTGGAATACCACAGAGGGCTCACAGTTCATAGTCACAGAGAACTCCCGCTTTTCCTCAAACCCCCACCCTTGTGTTGTGGCCGAAGCAAAGCTCTTCTTTCCCATGATGGCTGGGCCACAGCAATATGTTTAAAAGTTGTTCCACAAGTGACCTGGGGCCTTTGCGGCTTTTCTTCAACAGGGAGGAAAATTCAGTCTGGGCCACGGAATTCAATGATGTGCGTACTCTCAGGTAAGAGGGAGCCACCCCGCTCCTCTGCACAGCACAGTGAGAAGCAGGGCTCACGGGTCTATTCACAGCTTGACAGGTAAGTTCAGGAGGCTACACCAAGAATCAATATAAGGCTGAACTTTCTAGCATAATATTCTAAAAAATGGACAATATATATACCTTAAATGGAGTGAGTCTCCTTCACTGGAATTGTCACAGACTAAACACCAGGTAGAAAAGTTACAGAAGGGATTCAAACAAATGAATACTGATATTAGATGACCTTAGTTATCCCTTTCAATCCCAAAGTGCTATGACTGGATTAAAACGCGTTCCTTTTACAAACACAAAGAGCCTGGTGCCTGTGCTGTACTCCGTGAGGTACCACGAGACATGCAGGAATAAGATGCAATCCTTGTGTTTAACCACGTCTGGGAAGCAAGACACCTTAACAGTTAGGATGACTTAGCAATGCTAATTTCAGAAACTTAATCAATGCTGAAATTCTCATACAGGCTATGTGTCTTCCACAGGTCATGGAGGGGATGCGACTCTGCTCCATGTCATCCTCAGGGGTCCAGGCTGACAGAGGCCCGACTTTGTACAGTGTCAGAGGTCCCTGCAACAGTGGAAGGAGAAGAGGGAGGGTTTGCCCTGACAGTTCAGCTTCTGCCTGAATGTGACACTTGTTGTTAGTTCTGTTGGACATGACTGGCTAAAACAAGTCACATGGCATGACTAATGTCAAGAAGTAGGGAAGTGTAATCCTGTGGCCATAAGGAGAACCAGAAATACTAATGAGCAGGACTAATGTCTATAACAGAACAAAAATATAAGACTGTGTAACCCAGGGCTACATGAAGAAAGTGCTAGGTGAATGTATGATGAATTCGTGAGTGAATGGGAAATTTGAGTTGAGTACAAAGGGAAGATTTTGTGAGGCTTAGATGAGAACATGCCACTAAAAATGAGGAGCTGAATAGGCATTAGGTGCAGAGAAGAAAATAACATCTCCAGAAGAGGTGAGAACACAGAAAAATGGGAAGGCAACTAAAATTTATATGCCACCTATTATGTTCAGCATAATAAGAAGGAAGTTCTTACATTTTTGTAGGAAGTTTTATATTATATGATCCCCATTTTATGATGAGACTGGATCTCAGATTGACCATGAGCCTGGTTCTCCCAAAAACATACCTCCAATAAATACAGAGCTGGCCTTCAAATAAAGCAAGAAGCATTGTGTTTTCCCAGGACCCCAAGGAGATTGGGTTGTCTAAAGCAGCCCTGGAGAGCAGTGCAAGATGAAGCTGATGGAAGATTTTGGCTGTGGGCTGAGTTGAGAACTGAGATAAAGCAGAATCACTGAAGTTCGGTTTAAGTATATAAAACATATTCTTGGATCACTTACTGTAACATTACAGGAGGCATAAATATTAAGTAAAACATTCCCAGCCTTCTAGGAGCTTACAAAACCTTAGGAAATAAAAGAGTTATACTATTCTACAGGCAGAATCTTCTATGTTTCACAGCAGAAACAGAAGTGCAAAGTATAACTACGGGAAACTCTGTAACTGTAGGCAGAGGTGGCAGAGGAAGAAAGGAATACAGGTGGCCCTAATGTTCTCGGGCAGGTGATTAGGAGAATGGCCACACCCCTGTGTATAACTGTGCCTCCAAGCCACACCAGCCACAATAGGGCCCAATACAATAAACTGGCATTTCCCGCCAAAATCTCAATTATTTCATGACATCACCAGGGAGTAGTAGTCCCCCTGTTTTGTCAAACACAGTCCTCTGTCTACCACAGGCAGGACCCACCAGCCCCTCTTTTCCTGCACCAGCCGCTTACAATGAATGAATTCAAGGAGTTGGCTGGCCTGGCTCAGTAATAATAATGATAACACCCAACAGAAGACCAATGATGTGGGTCAATCAGGTAATCATCTCATTTACTTCTTATAACACTAGGTGAGAAGCCTGAGCTTGAAAGATGAGGCATCCTATTCACAATCACACAGCTGGTAAATGTCAGAATCAACATCTGAACCCAGATCTTTCATAGTCCATGACATTGCCTTGAGACTAAGGATTATGTGTTACAGAGCTTTGATTCAGCAGCACCTGGCAGAGTGTCTGGCATAGAAAAAAAAATATATATATATATATATATATATCAGTGTTTACTGAGAAGGTTGAAGGAATACAAAATTAGACAACTTAAGTCACTTTCCTGTAGTAGCAAATGTATTTGCTCTTGAAGAGTGAGGAATGTGTGTCAATGAATCAGGAGAACTGAGGTGGGGTAAAGGGGGTCTAACCGATGTTAATGGCAGGCACTGGAGGCCAGAGAGAGGAGGTGGGACTGCTGGGGTCGGCGGTGACTAGCACAGTCGTTCTTTGGGCAGCAGGGCAGGACCTTCACTCCAGCTGCCTGGAGAAGGGAGAGAGGGGACGTGGTGAGAGGAGGTAGGGCAAGGACCCAGACTGGACAGCCACAATGGGAAGAAGAATACCAGGTGCCACAGAGGTGGATGAGCAGAGTCTTTTGGAAAATTAGATTTAGGTGAGAAAGGAGGAGAAGCTGAAGATGACTCCAAGTTCTCCAAGTAATGTGAATTTGGCAAGAAACTTCCGGCCTCTGCAATATTCTAGGGGCGCTTTGATAATAACACCTTGTCCTTGTTTCGCCCTTTACCATTTCCAAAGAGACTCTGCATCCATTAAATTCTTTCCATCTATTTTACAGATGATTGAAAGACTTAAGAAAGACTCAAAGAGTCTCAGATAAGATCATCCACCCCAAAGCCCTCTTTTCACTTTAATACTCAATTCTCGCTTCACAGATAGCTGGAAGCATAAATTGAGGGAGCAGATACCATTCACTAACTTAAAGGAAAAAAAGCTCTGGAGGAAGAAGCCAGATAATTTGGGGTCCCTGCTGAAGACTGTACAAAATACTAATGCATTCTCGGCATTCAGGTGGATGGCCTCCTCTAGAATAAAGACTGGCCATCAGGCTCCAAGAGAAGGTGGTGTGTCCAGCCTAAAACCAGGGTCTATGGTCCCAAACCTCTTCGAAGAAATGAAAAGTCATGAGGGGAAATCTCCCAACAGAACACGGACAATGGCTGCATAATGCTGCAATCTTTAACAAAATGTGATGGGTACGTGTTTTTGGTTAACCAACCTTCTTTCACCAACCCATGTCCTCCAAGCAAGGGACACAGCAGGAAGCCTTCAGGGTGAGAGGGTGAGTCTCACATCCAAGTCATCCTCCCCTTTACATAATTTTCACTATGTGGAAAGCATCGTCCTTAGTGAGGTTCATGAGGATTGGACAAATTATGACATAATCTCTTCAGATGGGTAATGATTACTAGAAAAAGAAAAGACACATTCTTCATTCTCCCAACTCTAAATGAAACACAGCGTTTATCACTTCCTGTGTTATCACCATGCCGAAGTTAAAAAATAAAGACACTTCTGAGGTTCCATTTGGAACACCTGGCAAGCAAAGCCATCCTGGAGAATTTCTTTTGTCCTGTGGCTGGAAACAGGGTGTTCTGGTTAATTCTTTATATCTTGCATATTGGAATTTTTGTTCACAAATATGTCTCCTCCAAAGGAATATGATCTCTTTTGCAATCAGTTTCAATCAGATACTATACGCTCAGCAGAAGCTAACCTATAAAAGACAGACTCAAAAATTGAATGTTGAATGACAATATATATCAACTCATCTGACGAGCGTGAATTACCCAGGGTTACTCAATGCAGCTGTCGGAACTATTCTTACTTTCCATTGCTTCTCAAAGCCAAGTGAGAGATAACGCACGTCCAGCTGCCAACAAGTTCAAATCAAGTTCCTCCTTGATATTCGCCTCTAATTTGCTTCCTGAGGAACAGAGGCCAAATAGAGCAGTGCATTAGCTGTGACACTTTGAGATTTATGTAAAAGACTTTCGAACTATCCCTCTCTTAATTGTGTTTCCTAAGAAGCTGCCATGATATGAGTCGTTCTACCAAAAAAAAAAAAATTGCATTGGCATGCGAGGTTAGTGCACATGGCTTGTCTCCATCCTTGCCAGACCTGCTTATCTGCTAATTGCCTTACGATAATCCTCAAGTCACTTCATGCGGGGAAAACTATTTCCCAATTTGGATTTTAAGCTCCCTGAAGACCTGGGCCCTGTTTTGTTTTCTGTTTAATTATATTATCACTTGGAAACTTGGACACAGAAGCCTTATTAAATCCACCCTGAAATGAGAGAAGGCAGGAGAAAAGTTCTCCAGGGGTGGAAACAAAGGGTCCCTGAGGGTGCTCGCCCTCTGTTGTACCATCAGTTCTCTGTGGCTCCAGATTTCAACAGCACAGAAATTCTGATAATCTTTGGGGAAAAGATACAGTCAGGCCATGAAATTAAAACTCTTTATACAACACAAGATATTTCTAAATACTCAATGCAAATGGATTGCCACATTACTTGAAAATAGTTCTTTATTTCAAAAGCAGCTTCAGCCAGCCTGTTTAGATTTCCAAAACATCTGTGCCTATAATGTTTGGAAACTCACTTGGAGCACAGAAGCCGTCTCCTGTAGGTCTGCTGCCAAGCTGCCGAGAAAATAACCAAAGAAGAAGAAAAAACTCCCCAAGCAAGGGCTCCCTTTCGCCAGCACGCACACTTGTTTCATTTTTCTTTCATTTTTTCCCAAAATGGCTTTGTCTCCAAGACATACTCCGTGATGTGTAAAGAAGTTACAGGCGAGGGGGCTGAGATGAGAAGGTGGACAGTGGTCTCCTTCACTGCCAGCCTTCCAGGAACCAAGAGGCCAGCTCCCGAATGCCCTCACGCATTTCACTCCAGACATGAACTCGTGACATTTTTTTCTTCATAGAAATTCCTCCCAAACCTACCAGACCCTGTTCACAGACTGGCAGATCTCAGAGTCAGCAGAGCCCCTAGAGGTCATCTAGCAGGAGGCTCCTCCCCAAGCAGAACTTCCCTCTGTCACCACGCCCTGCGGGTGGGAGGGTGATCACCCCTCTGCAGGGGCTGCTGTCAAGCCGCTGAGTCTGGGGAGGTGGCTCCTGGGGCACCAGGTGAAACCTCAGCCTGGACGGGGAGGGTTCTTGGCTCTGGATGAGAAGGAAATCTCGAGCAGGTCCGAGGAGTGCAGGGAAGAAAGGAATGCATTCAAGCAAGAGCAGCAGGGAGTGCAGCTGCCCTGCAGGCAGCAGAGAGCGGGACAGTGCAGAGGGGAAGTCCTCGGTCTAGGGCAGATGCCCTTGCCGACTCTTAAAGCCAGGGTCACCTGGCGTCCTGTGTCTGCTTGGATCTGCACGCCGTGGGGACCAGCCCCTACCACCCCACGATCTGGGGGAGCCGTGGAGCACGGGATAGAGTGAGATTGTGTTCTGAGAACTTCCCAAAGAAAGGAGACTTCAGACAGGCTCCTGCAGCTGCAGTTCCATCCCAGGCGGCGGGCACTTGCAGGCCCAAGTCTGAGCTCTCAGCGGCCCCTCCCTGCTTATCAAGGGTGAAATGGAGACTTGGAAATAGAATAAATAGCAAAAAGACAAAATGCAATAATTTGAGCAGTGAGAAAGCTTTATTTAAAAGTATGCACTTAAGGAAAGGAAAGTGCAGGTGTCCTCAGAGAGGAGGTGCGCTGAAAGGGGGGGAGTCTGTCTTCAGGGCTTTCAAGAAGGGGCAAAGAGCAGAGGGGGGTGTTGGGCGTAGGCTTGACTTGTGGTCTTCTGATGTGCCTCTCCAGTGAGGGACACTGTGTCCTCACCCACAGTCAGTCCTCCAGACAATTCAGTAGGATAAACTTAACACAAGGGATTTATTGATCCCCTTCTCCAAGACAGTGGTTACCTTCAAGCAGTGGGGTCGTATCAGTGAAGACTGCATGCTCTGCCTTAAGATTGGGTGGGTTATTGTCTGATTACCAACTGCCTTTTAAAATGGAATTTTAGCCTGAAGATGGGGTCCCTCCTGTTCTTACTATGCTATTTATATCTCACCATTTTTCATCATAAGCAGGAAAAGTTAATCATGATGTTTGTCCCATGTCCCTGCCCTACCTCAGGGTCTTCCAATGACAAGCACTTGTCACCTCCAGGGGATGTCCAGACCCCTTGTTTATTTTCTTGTCCATATTCCACCCCAAATAGCTTCCCTGTAACTCAAACCATCTGTCTTGCCAATGGGTTTCAGCCCTGGGCAAGTTCCTATGCATTCAATGTGACCAAAGAAATTGACAGCAAAACGTTCTTTAGAGTGAAAGGGTTTATTACCCGGCTGGTTCTCCCGGCGGTAGGTTGAGCACTAGCGTCTCTGCCTCCACTCAGAGCACTGGGCCGAGCTCTCTATATAGTGCAATAAAAGCGGTAGCCTAGCAACAGGCCAGTTACATCATCAGATGGTTTAAGTTCAGTGAGGATCCTGGCCATAGGAACCCCAACTTCCCCACACTCCACCCCTCCAGGATTCTCGCCTTACAATCTACACGCTTTCAATCTTCCACAATGGTCCCTGTGCGAGAAAGCTGGAACACTGTAACCAGATTCCACAATGGCAACAGAGGATAACAATGATTTAGAGATAATAACAAAAATTAAGATACAACAAGATTTTGATACAGGTAACAAAAATTATAATAATCCTCAAGCCAGAGGAGGTTCCCAATCCACAAAGACCTTAGGGGTGATAAGACATGTTTTAATGACACCAACATAGGCAAGTCTTGTCCATCAGGTGGATGAATGCAAGAGAGTGATCCTGTGATAGGACAGTAGCAGGAAGGGGTCCCTTCCAGGTCTAGTTTACCATACTTTTACTCCTTTCCCTGTGGGGGTTACTGAAGGGTCTATATATAGTGCTACTGGAGGTGCATGCACTGGCCATAATGATAAAACAAAACTA
Organism: Phataginus tricuspis; assembly: GCA_029783875.1. Classification (NCBI taxonomy): domain Eukaryota; kingdom Metazoa; phylum Chordata; class Mammalia; order Pholidota; family Manidae; genus Phataginus; species Phataginus tricuspis. The sequence continues at coordinate 10,432,210 of JAQQAC010012408.1, forward strand.
CCCAGTAAGATGCTCCTACCTTCTGGCCATTCAGGATATACTACTGTGACCTTTGGCGGCCACTCTGCTGTTATTCCAGGAATACACAGGAGGCCAGCTTCCAGGACTCATCACTAAGGTGCCAGGAGAGCCAGCCATCGTTGGTCCATGTGTCGAAAGGTCCAAGGCCATGTCCACTGGAGTCTCTGGGGTTCAGTGCAGTTGGTGTTGACAGCAAGATGTTATTCTGGTGGCCGAATCTCGGCTTCAGTGATTCCTCCTTAGTTTGTACTTCCTGTTGTACAG
>JAQQAC010012408.1:10432504-10455867 GCA_029783875.1 Phataginus tricuspis
AGGTGGTAAAGAGATACTCCAGGCCTCTTTTGGTCATCTGCTGGTCTGCACAACGGGTAGGAAAAGCAACCAGAAGTCCAGTAGCTGTGTGCACACAAGTTATCGCATACTGATATCCTTCTGACACAGGTAGAGGCCCAATATAGTCTATCTGCCACCTGACGAATGGTATAGGCCCCTTAGCTATTGTCCCATGTTGCTGTGAAACTCAGTGTAAGTCCCTTTTGGAGCACACGACACACTCCTGCTGAGCTCTACTAACTCCTTCAAAGGTCAAAGGCAAGCCCCACCGACAGGCTACAGCCCACATTGTCTTTTGCCCCGCATGCAACAAAAGCTGATGTAACCATTGGGCTACATCAGAGGCAGGCTTTCCTTCTAACCAATGTATCTGGGCCAATTTATCTGCTTCATCATTTCCTGGGGATGCCAGTGGCAAATGACCTGTCACATAGTATACTGTAATTATTTCAGTCTGACCACAGGCCCATAAATCTTGCCACATTTCTTGCCCCCAAAGGGGTTGGTAACCAACCAGCCAGTTGGCATGGTACCAGGTTAGTAGCCACAGGGCCAAGCCCCCTTAGACAGCCCAGCTGTCAGTGCAGACAACTACAGGGGAGGGCTCCTGGGTGATCACAAGCCACATGGCCCGCAACTCAGCCCATTGGCTGCTCTTTCCTTCACCATCTTCCATCCATATTGTCTCAGTCTTAGGATGGAAAGCTATGGCCCTCCATTTTGGGGGCTGACCATGGCTGGAGCCATCTGTATACCATGCATCTTCAGGTATAGGGAGGGGCTCTTCCCTCCCAATAGGGACCCTCTGCTACTAATGGTTCAAAAGCAAGTTCTTCCTGCTTTTCACTAGTTTATGTCACCAGCCCCAATAAGCACTGGAGTTTTTCACTCAAGGGGCTACTAGAGAGGGCACTATGTTGCTGTAGGGAAGCACCCCATTTGGCTAGTGTGGGTGTTTGTGCCACACCACTCCTTGACTTTTGGGTCGTCTCATACCCACCCCAAGATGGGATAGGTGGTTATTACCTTTATCGGGGCCATTCCAGTGATGGGTTCTGTAACCAGCAAAGCGTGATACACGGCAGCCAGCTGTTTTTCTATCAAAGTGTATCATACCTCTGCCCCTTTCCAGAGTTGTGACCAGAATCCATTAGGTTGGCAGGTTTGTTCAACCCACTGCCAGAGACCCCAGCCATAACTGTCTTCAATCACATGAACATCCTACTCACAGGGCCTTGATGGGTCTATCACACTCAAGGTCTGCATGGCCTTGACTGCCCGTTTTGCTGTAGTAAAGGCAGATGCACATGTCTCATCCCAGTCCCACCTGACACCCTTTCATACCAATTGGTATAGGGGCTTCAGAATTTGTGCCAAGTGTGGGATAAACACTCTCCAGTAGCCTAGAAGACCCAAAACTCCTGTAGCAATTGTAGGGATTGTAGGGGTTGGGGTTGGAAAGGCCTGGACTTTATCTGTAACTGCTTCTGGTATAACTTTGGTCTTACCTGAACAGATGACCCCCAAGAATTTGACAGACAAACCAGGTCCCTGAACCTTGGTACTGTTCACAGCCCATCCTTTCTTCTGTAGATGTTGCAGCAGTCTAGGTGAAAGAGAATCGGATATGAGCATGACATCATCAATATAATGGTACAGCCGCACCGTTGGCATGTACTTTCTCCCATGTAGTCAAGTCCTGGGCTACAAGTCCGTGACAGATGGTGGGGCTGTGGAGGTATTCCTGTGGAAGAATGGTGAAATTCGATTGCCATCCTTCCCACATGAAGGCAAACTGTTCCTGACTTTCCTGCTCAATGTCAATGGAAAAGAAGGCATTAGCAAGATCTACCACATAATGATATGTTCCCAGTTCATAGCTGAGGGTATCCATCAGGGCTGAAATAGAGGGGACAGAAGCATGCATAGGGGGTATGACTTTATTCAGTTCTCTGTAATCCACAGTCATACACCAGGAGCCATCTAGCTTTTTTACTGGCCACACTGGGAAATTGAAAAGACTATGGGTGGGCTTTATAATACTCACCTTTTCCAGCTCCTGGAGAGTTTGTCCAATCTCTTTATGCCCTCCAAGAAGTTTGTATTGTTTGGCATTAGTCACCCACCGAGGTACAGGCAAAGCTATGGGTGGGTGCCTAGATGTCCCCTCAGAACTGCCTTCACCACACATACTCTGAGTATGAACTCACCTGCAGTGGTCTGCAACCATAGACTCTGCAGGATATCAATCCCCAAAATACACTCAGGGATAGGAGATATATACACAGTATACTCTTTTGGGTGTATATGCCCTATTCCCAAAGGGATTTGGGCTTTTTTCACTCTGATAGCCATACCCCTGTATCCACCTATGATAGTGGGTGTCCCGGGGAATGGCCCAGGGTTACCATGAATCACTGAACATTCAGCCCGTGTCCATCAGAGCCAGGACACGTTGTATGTTCACTGGGGACCAGTGATAGCTATTTCAACATGTGGCCTCCAGTCCCCCCCCCCCCCCCGGTTCCTCAGGGTAGATACTTCAACCTTCCCCTCAGTCAAACCGTGTTCCCCAATCAATCATCTCTCTGTGTGGGCTCAAGTGAGGTTGGCTCGCTCTCCAGCAGGAAGTCTTGCTCTGTCTCTGACCTCTGCCTCTTTGGTCTTAATGGCTGGAACTGCTGCTCTGGTTTCAGTTGTTGCCATAGCTCTAGTAAGATTCTATTTGACTTCCCGTCTAATTTCTTTCCATCTGTTCCTCACTGTATTAAATCAACCCACATTTGGGTCCTCGTAACCTTCATGGGGCCCTTTAAATTCTTCTTGTGAGTAGCAGATCTTATTTCTTTCTGGGTTCTCATTGCTTCAGCCTCTCCTAAGTCTGCTACTGCACGTGTCACCTCGCTTATGAGATGCCCTAAGTGAGGGGGAAGAATGGCCACTAGAGACCCAAAGAGGGATGTGGGAGCCGTTTGAAGCACAATATGTCTCATCCCAGTAGTGAAAATCTCTTCATCTGGGCCATGATTCTCTGGACTATAAATGGCATTTCTTATGCCTAGCTCTTGTAATACCTTTTGGAGCTCAGCATACATCTGCCATCTAACAGGAGAGGATGGTAGATCACCCGAAATGGGCCACACAGCAAGAAGTGAAGCCATAAGCCAATCGAGAAGGGAGTGACTCCCTGGGGTCTGATGTGCATTTTGTAATCACTGCCTCAAGGTGGGCTGAACTGTCAGGGAAGACAGCTTTCCCATCTCCGATCCCAACAGAACAATTCCAACCACCACTAAGTCCCACAGATTCAGGAGCCAAGCTGATATTAACTCCAAGGGCTTCTGCCTAAACTGGGTGGCCAAATCCAACAGCTCAGCCTGAGTATAAGTGCGGACCATAGAGTGCTCCATGACTTGGTGAGGAGCTGCTCCTCTCCTTGGAGAACTTTAAGCTGCTGTGTCTTTATTTTCTTTACAACCACTGGGCGTGCTTTCAATACAGGAGGGACCTGTGCCTCTGGCAACACCCTTTCATCCTTCCCCAGCTCCTCCATTTCTGGGGCTGATGGTACCTTTCTCTCCCCTCCCCCGAGTGCCTCCTCTGCTACAACCTTTACCTTTTCTACTGTGCCTCACAGCAATGCTAGCTCAGTCTTCAGCAGCTCTCTTACCTTCACCTCAATGCTTCACAGCTTGCGTTCTTGTGTCACGTTTGCCTGTGCTTCCCTCAGGAGTTCGTCTTTTTCCTTGGTGGCATTTTCCTCCTTCAGAGCACCTGGCAGAGCTGCCGTGTCATTCTGTAAGGAATCGTTTACCTCTTCAATAGCACCTTGCTGCTGACATTCTTGTGCTGCCTCCTCTCGCATCAGTGCCATTTCCTTCTTCAGGGAATCCACAGAAGTTTGCAGCTCACATTCTCATGCTGCCATTTCTTGGGTCTTTTTTGGAGCATGTCCTTCTCTTCCATAGACTTTTTTAATACTGTGAGAAGCAGCCAACCCACAGTCCCTGCTGCCTCACAGGCACTCTGTGCCTCAAAAGACCTACTTACTATACCAAGGGCTATCCATACTGCCTCAGGTATCACCTACACTTGCCTCCAGTTCTGGGGTAGGACCCAGTCCTCTAGGAGGCAAGCCACCTCAGACCACATACCCATTGGGGGATGTGGGTAAAACTGTAATATTTTCAGACTATCTCACCTGGGTTTAGTACATCTGCATATCAACAGGTGCTCAAGGGTGGAGAGAAGTATGGCTTTAGGACATTTGCATCATTTCTCAGGGGTGGAGAGAAGTTCATCTCCATATCAATGGATAATTACCTGGGCAACCGAGGGCATGTCTGAACCTGAGAGGTTAAGGGGAGGGGGCTGGCTTGCTTGCTGGCTTGCTTCTTCAGGAGCAGAGGCGAGAGATAGCCCCGGACTGCAGTTTGTAAGCAATAAATGGATTTTTTATTTTATTTCTCCCTTTGACTGATTTCAGTTTTTAGAGATATTTTGCCCCAGAATTTCCTTTCTCCAGACTTACAGGGGACAATCCACTGTCTCCACAGTCACAGGGGCAGCCCGCTGAAGCATCCCTCCCATAAGGGCAGCCTTTTTCCTTGGTCAACAAATGAACCCTACCGACTACGCCAATTGTCTTGCCAATGGGTTTCAGTCCCAGGGAAGGTCACTATGGATTCAATGTGACCGAAGAAATTGACAGCAAAACTTTCTTTGGGGTGAAAGGGTTTATTACCTGGCTTGTTCTCCCGGTGGTAGGTCGAGCACTAGTGTCTCTGCCTCCACCCAGAGCACTGGGCTGAGCTCTCTATATAGTGCAATAATAGCTTATTACCTAAAGCTGTGGGAGTGGTAGCCTAGCAACAGGCCAGTTACATCATCAAGTGGTTTAAGTTCAGTGAGGATCCTGGCCATAGGAACCCCAACTTCCCCACACCATCAGGCCTGTTTTACCCTATGAATCCTCAAAAGATAAATCAAACCCCTCTTTTCCATGGCAGACAGTCAAATATGTTAAAAATGGTTGCCAAGCCTCCTCTGAGACTTCCATTCTTTGGGCTAAATAGTCCTGGTTTCTTGCAACTGGCCTGCGCATGATGGGATTGTCAGGCTCTTCCCTAGTCTGGCAGCCCCAGTGGACATTCTCCTGCTTGAAGATGTCTTGCAAGGCAGGCAGGGAGCTCCTACATAGGGATAAAAATCCTCTGGATGTGGTCTGCTGAGTACAGAGGAGACAGGAACCGTCATCTCCCTAATCCTTTGTTCTTTAAAAAAACAACACAAGCATAGCATTCTATGGTTTCTCTGTGTTGTTTTCTACATTAACTGGCTTTTAAGTCACCTTCCCCCATCCAAGACTTTGTTGATTTTTTGAAGCAGAGAGCCGATCTTGACCTTTGCCTCTGAAATGTTGATCTCACAGTTTAAAGGCTTCATTTAGCCTATTAAATCTTGACTTTGTCATCTAATATTGCATCAGTTCTCCCACCCAGTTTTAGGAGTAAGTGACTTTTATATCTTTATCCAGTCCCAAGATTTTTTTTTAAAGGTATATAAACAACAGGGCCCAGGACAAAATTTACAACAATTAACATTTATTTCATGTTTACTATGTCAGGCTCTGTTCTAAACATTTCTCACGAATTAACACATTTAATCTTCATACCATCCTAATAAATAGGGATGATTAGTATTTCACTTTACTGATGAGGAAATTGAGGCAGAGAGAGGTTAATTTCACAAGGTCACTCAGATAGTAAATGACAGAGGCAGGATTTGAGGCTTAAAGTCTGGGTCCAGAGCCTATGGTCTTATCTGCAGCTCCAGATTGCCCCAGCTAGAAGACATCAAGAGACTTACCTCCACTTTGATATCATTAGTCCAAGAATCAATGCTCTTTGGGAATAATTGGGTTAACAGCTAAAAGTCAAAGATATTTACTATCATTACCTATTTCCAACCATCATTTGAATCCAAAGAATATTTTAAGGAACTCTGTCAAATGCTTTTCTGAAGTCAAAATGTACTGCCTATAGCATTCTCTCCATCTGCAAGTTCAACAAACCCATCAAAGAAAATGATTTAGTTTAGAATGACTTGCTCTTAGAGGATCTATGCTGGCTCTAGTGCATGCCTGCCCTCCCTCTGGCCCTTTAGACAGCCTGGCTCCCAGACACCACTCAACCCCAGCTGCTCGTCGTCATCACAGAGGGCTATTCCTGCTCATTCTAGTCCAGTCCAGTCCAGCCTTGCCCCAAAACCCTAGTTCAATCCCTTTGACCCTCTGATCCTTCCTTCCTACATAGTGTATCTGCAAGTGTGTTTTATGGATCACTCGTTCTGCCAGTAGTAGGTTTTGTTCCTTTTTTTTTAAATGGTGGTTCTTCGGTTAAAAATAAAAAGGCTAGTTCCTTTATTGTGGAACTCTTACTATGCTAATGTACACTGTGAAGCTCCAGTTAGAGCGATGTTCCATGTACAATTTCAGATTAGTTGCCCATGGAATGTCTGCTGCACACACACACACATACACACACATACACACATACACAGCTGTGTAAGGACAGGAGTATATTATATAATAGGGCATATTTGGGCGCCAATAACTATTCCTTGTCTAACTGCTCACAGATCACCCGTTTGTTAATGCATTCTAGATTCTGTTAAGGACACAGAGAAATCCAACCAGGTGGTCAGTGCCAGAACCTATCTTTTCCTATTTTTTAGAAAACAATATTTATGTGTCTCCGTTTAAGTGGGAGAGATGCTATACGTATTCTCTTAAGTGCCCTAGGATGAGTGTTCTCTGGGCCTGGAAATTTGAAATGAAAGGATCTACTTCTTACCTAAAGTGGGCCTCCATTTCCCCTTAATGGTCTCGTGTGCTTCCCTTCATCAATTGATAATTGATGATTCGTTGTCTTGCTCCCAGGCCACCTTCAAACCTTGCTCAAATTTTACATTCTCAAAGAAAGTCTTTGCTGACTACCTTATTTTAAGTTCCAACACCCTTCCAATGCACTACCCACCTCTCCTGCATATACTTTTGCAAATAGACCTCAACGCCTCCAAACCTGGTATGCAGTTTGCTTACTTGCTCTTGTTTCTTGGCTGTGTCTCTACAAGGAGATACTGCTGTATTTCCAGCACCTATAATAATACCTAGCATAGGAGAGGTCCCCAATACATAACTGCTGAATGAATGGAGAAGACAAAATAGCAATCATTTGAAAAACATATACTGGGTGACTTTTCTGTGGCAGGCATTCTATTTTAGGGGCTTAAAGGCCACTTGCTCTGTGCAAGTGGCCCATTATGCTCTCTCACTGCCTTTACTTCTCTTTCACAGCACTTACCACATTTCTGTAATTATACATGCATTTGTGAGATTATTTAATCTCCTCCACTAACTTATAAAGACATATATATCTAGTCTATTTTGTCATTTTCCTCCCAGTGCTTGGCCAAGAGTGGGCAGTCAATAATAAATGGGTGAATAAGTAAATTAATGAATGCTCATTGTTACTCTGAGGTTTTGGCCTCAAGTCCCAGCACGTGACCCTATGGCATCAGATTGGACAATGTGATTCTTCTGCCCGGGCTAAAGGCAGCCAGATCCCTGGGTGCAGACCACAAGCGAATCAAACAGTTGTCTCTTTCCCCTGTCCACCTGCACCTACAGCCAGAGCTCATATATTTCACCACATATATTATACTCAGGAGGACAATAATACCTGGTTGTCTCTCTTTTTGTTGATTAGCACCGTTGATGCTTATTGCTTAGATCAATTAATTCATTGGCCATTGCATTTTGGTGACAATGTAATTCTCTTAATTTTATTTTAACCTCTTAGTTAGAATAATTTTTGTAAGGATATGTTTCCTTTACCTACTATTTGGATACTTAGTAGTACAGTTCATTTAGGAAGGCGGAATAAATAAATGCTTATTCTTTGCTCTTATTTACTAATTTTTAAGATAATGAATTGATTCTCTGTCATCATCCCAATGTCACCAACTTTTTTAATATCCTTATGAACTCAAGAACTTAAATATATTCCACTTTCTAATCCTTATTAATGCTCAAATCATCCCTTCCCTGGCCAATAGGAGTTTTTTCAAGTTGGCTTCTGAGTCTTTTTTATGTGATCTTAGTAGTGTTTGTTGCCTTCCTTGCTATTTTTTATGACAAGATATTCCAGGTTAATCTAGTACATTTCTTCTCCAAACTTTGAATCAGCCATTTCTCCAGAAGCACTGGCTTCTTTTAGAAGAAAATGGTAAATCAAAACTACATTCTAGGCTCTAGTACTGCTCATTGCTACTAGTATGGCCTTTTCTTTAGGCCTTTCAGCGGATATGCATATGTAAAAACTGCTTTTCCCTAAAGGACATGGAGGGTAATAGAATTACAATTCCACTTATTGTTCATTTCCTTTATCTCACATTCCACACATTCCTCTCTCAACAGAAATATTACTACTATTCCACCAATTATGATTTTAAAATATATTTGCCTATCCTAACCTCACTCTAACCCAATTTTTTATAATCATCCTAAATAGACATTGTCCAAGACTGTAGACTTTACCTATTTTGTAGCCACGGAGATGAACTGCCCAGACCCTGCTTCAAGGAAGTACTTGCTACCCAGTTACGGGGGGTTGCACTGTACACAGCTTACAGCTGGAAGCTGCAGCAGGGTCCACCTCAGTTGCACAGAGCTGCCTTCCTGACACTATGCGCTTCCTAATGGAGGCCTCATCTGGTGATTAAGCAAAGTTGGGTAGAAAGGCCTGGCTTCTTTGGCTTAACGGCAGACACTCTGATGGTCCATACTTGCTCCAGAGCTTCCTACCTAGTTGGCCAAGGTTTTGTTGGGCTTTATGATAGACTTGTACCTTTGCCCAATTCTGCTTTCTCTCCGTTCCCTTCACATATGTTGATTCCTAATAAACATCTTATGCCCCAACTTCTATCTCAGTGTCTGCTTCTGGAGAATCTAGCCAACAACAGTTAGTACTGGGTGTGATCTGAGAGACCAGGCAATAAGATGAAATATTGTAACTGAATCACTCACTGGTCATCAGGCAATGAGGACCCCATCACCGTAGGTATTACACCAACAGCCCCTGGCACAGGGTGCTGGTCCAATTGTTAAAATTTTCAAGAGTGATGAATTGGATGAATGTACTGGGGACAAGAAATGTACGAAAAGGAGTGATGTATCAGATGTGTGATATATATGGAAAAATTCTAGCTACAAAATAACAGTATTGGATGGCTATTACTAAGCACCATTGGTGTGCTACAGAAAGATAAGGAACAGCTGAGGGTAATACAGGCACTTAAGTCAGTTGTGAAAGCCAGAGGGCCTCTTTGGGTGCTTACAAAGCAGCTCTCACCTCATCTCCTCTTATGACTTGATGGTCAGAGTGGCTAAATACCAAAGATAGAAAAATGCATAACCAAGTACGTCTGTTACAACAAAATCAGGGTCTTGTTTGGGAAAATATGGAACCCGGAGACATGGGATAGGGACATCTGGGTCATTGGTCCTGAAGACTTTGACCCACAAGATTCCTCGGAAGTTCTGAGCTTGCAGATGTAGCCCCACCCCTTCTTATTAAAAGTCAGCGTGATCTGCCTTCCCTTCTCCCCACCCACTTGCAGGAAGAGAGTACAGAGCCCTTATCTCTGCAAAACAACATGTGCCCCTCTCGGTAAGTACCCCATCTCCTCTCCTAGTCACTCACTAGGCACAGAACTAGGCTTGAGTCACTGCAAAACCCAGTAGGGTCCGTGCTGTCCTGGCAAAGGAGAAAGGGGTTTCCTTGGGACTGGATCCTGAGAATTACTGATCAAGAATCTAGAAGACAAAACTGGATAGAGAAGCATTCCTTAACTTGGAAGCATTCTCCTGAGACACAAGATTTAATATACTGGCAAAGACCTCAGGAGATAGTCCCATATCTCAGTAGGAGGGCTTTCTAGACACATTGAAAAAGCAATAGCTCCTACTGAGCAGAGTTAAATTGTAAGATCTTCCGTGATAGATGGCAGATTAAGAGATTAAAAATGTCAAGGAATCAGGCATGGTGGAATGGATACACTATGCACAATTAGAAGACCTACTACCTGATTATGTACCACCAGAACATAATTTACACATTATTTACACTGTCATAAGGAATGCATTGGTAAACTAGGCATCAGAGTAACTATAAAGCAATGGAGGCTCTCCTATGCAGGCCAGGGCTGATAGTAAAAGAAGTTATAGAACTTAGCTTGCTGATAAGAATGGAGATAATAGGACCCCGATATAATAGAGGCCACATGGCAGCACTTCTGCTAATGTCTCTCTAATCATTTAGATTTTTCTATTGAAGATTCCTCAGGAAGAGCTTATAAGAATAATATTCTCTTAGTTCTTCTGTCTTTATAACAGTTTTGATATTTTTACTTGAAAGTCAGTTTTGCTGGTTATAAAATTCTTCATTTATATTTTTCTTCTTAGAAAATTAAATGTCATCTTAAGTGCTGCTCTTGTTTTCTTCCATCATAAGGCTTGGCTATCAAAGTCTGATAGTATTCTAGTTTTACTTTATTTCTAAATCACAAGCTTGTTTTGTCTAGATCCTTAATAGATTTTTTCTTTTTCTTTCAAGTCCAATCATTGTATTTGTATAGGTCTTGGTATTGGTTATCCTAGGTCAATATTCTCAAGTACACAGTCTAATCTTCCTGTATATATTTTCAATTTTTTTCAAAAAAGTTTTCTTGATTTACAGTTTTAGTATTTGTTCTTTATCTGTCTTGCCAATGGGTTTCATCCCCGGGCAAGTTCTATGGATTCAATGTGACCAAAGAAATGACAGTAGAATGTTCTTGGGGTGAAAGGATTTATACCCAACTTTATTTCTACAGTGCCAGGTCAATCACTAGAATCCCATCCACTCAGAGCGAGTCTGCAGGCAGCAAGCCGGTCTCTGCCTCTGGGTCTTTCTGTCAACACAGCCATCCTCTGGGCCTCTCTACCCACACAGCCGTCCCAGTCTCTGTCCTCGGTGCTGCCACCACTCCAGCCTCTGCTCTCATGCAGCCTTGCAGCCATGCCACTGTGTTGCCCAGACCACTGGGCAGGGCTCTTTATATAATCAATAATGATGTATTGCCCACACATATGTAGTGAGTAGCCAACCAGGGCCAGGTGAGAATCCTGGCCACAAGAACCTTCATTTTATCCACATTCAACCCATCAAGGATTCTCACCTCTCAAACTATGTGCCCTCAGTTCTCTGCAATGGTCCCTGTGCAAGGAAGCTTGAACATTGTAACCAAATTCCATAATCGATGACAATATACAAATAACAAAAATTACAACAAATTATAATAACCCTCAAGCCTGAGGAGATCCACTGCCACCAAGTGGTCATCCTGGCTGTATTCAAACCAGTTCTACTCAAATGAGTTAACCAAAGGAGCATGGGTGGGCCTTACAGTACCCACCTTCTCCAGCCTCTCCAGCAAAAAGTCTTGCAGAGGCACAGGCCAATCTTGTTGCTTTATCTCTGCCTCTGCTTCGTCCTCAGCAGCCGGAACCACTGTTCCAGTCTCAGTTGTTGCCACAGCTCCAGTCATCCAGTTTCTTTCTGTCTGCTCCTGCCTTTCCAAACCAACCCACATATGGATCCTTGTAACCTTCATGGGGCCCTTTAAATTCTTCCTTCAAGAAGCAGACCGTATTTCCTTTTGTGCTTGAGCCTGAGGATAGAAGCAGAGCGTGGAGCGCTCCACAACCTGAGGAGGGGGCTGCCCCTCTCCTGGAGGACCCCGCGGTTGCCAAGTCCTTCTGGCTTCCCACCAGCTTTCAGCCAGGTGGGGTCTCCACCAAGGAGGGGTGATGCCTCCAGCACCAGCAGGGCCTCCACCCCCACCTGTTTGTCAAACCTCTGCTCCTCCATTTCTGGGGCTGACGGCTCCACTACATCTTTCTCTTGCCCCCTGGCACCTGGAAGCCTGCGTGCTGCTGCTTCTTGTGCTGCTCTTTCTCGGGCCTCTCCTCCTTTTTGTGCTGCCTCCTGTCAGGTCTTTACTATTTCCACAGTCTTCGTAGTGACACCATCCCAGTCAGCAACAAATTTCCTTTCTCTTGGGGTGGACCCCAGTCCTCCACCCCTTCACAGTACCACATGTCCACGGGGGGGCACTCAAATGTCTCCCCGTCTATAGGGGCAGCCTGCTGAAACACTCCTTCCATGAGGGCAGCCTTTTCTTTTCCTTGGTCAATAATGAATCCTGCCAACTATGCCAATTGTCTTGCCAATGGGTTTCAGCCCCAAGCAAGTTCACTAAGGATTCAGTGTGACCAAATAAATGACAGTAGAATGTTCTTGGGGGTGAAAGGATGTATACCCAACTTTATTTCCATGGTAGCAGGTCAACCACTAGAATCCCATCCACTCAGAGCAAGTCTGCATGCAGAAAGCTAGTCTCTGCCTCTGAGCCTCTCTGTCCACTCAGCTGTCCTCTGGGCCTCTCTACCCACACAGCCGTCCCAGTCTCTGTCCTCGGTGCTGCCACCACTCCAGCCTCTGCTCTGCTCTCCTGCAGCCTTGCAGCTGTCCCACTGTGTCGCCCAGAGCATTGGGCAGAGCTCTTTATATAGAGTCAATAATGATGCATTTCCTACATGTGTATAGTGAACTAGCCAACCAGGGCCAGGTGAGAATCCTGGCCACAGGAACCTTCGTTTTATCCACAGTATCCTTGCTGTGAGTTTCTTCTTAAGGGACCATGATTATCATATGTTGTATCTTGTTTGCCTAGCTTCAATATTTGTCACTACCTGAAATGCTTTTTCTTTTTTAATGAAATTTTTATTTTTAAACAATTCCAAACTTACAGAAAAGTTTATACTGTTCAAAGAACTTCTTTTACCTGAACCATTTTGGAATAAGTTGCCAACCTAATGTCCCCATAATACCTAAATTCATTAATTTGTATTTCCTTTAAAAAGGACATTCTCTACATAAATGCAATACAAAATAAGGAATTAACATTGAACATTAGTTCATTTTGAAATAGTAAATTATAGTTTTGATTTGATTTTATGGGCACATGATTCTAGTGTGTATTATATCTGTATGTTTGTTATTCTGTTCCATATTTACTTTTTAATATAATAACTTTCTATGACTTTTGACCTAGTTACTCTCCTGTTGTTCATTTTTATGATATGGAATTCAACCTTAATATCTTTCTGTTGTTCACTTTCAGAAGAAGATATGGTACAGGGTAAATTTTCTAATTTCACAGAGCTCCCTATTATTTTCATGGTGTGTTAAAAAAAAACATGGTGACTTGCTCTAAGAGATTAACTGAATCCATTTGTCTCCTCTACTTTTATCTGGGCCTTCTCTTTCCTTTGTCTCCATTGTCTTTATCCTGTTCAATTTTGATTCCACCCCAGCAGTTCTCCTCAGTGTGGGATCCTGTCTTAGAAGGAAGTCCTGGCAAGTCAGTTTTGAAAGTTCAGCCCCAACCCTCTCAGACCTTAACAGGGATTGTACTCATCTTTTTTTTCAGATAGCCACTCATACCATGCTTGTCTTGTGGAAATTGGTGGTCATACTTATAATTGTACTCCAAGATTCAAGGAGATAACTTATCGTCTAGTTTTGTTGCAAATTTTATCCATGGGCTTTGGATTTTACTCACCCATTTCTCTCTGTTCCTTTATGTGACTGACTGTTCAGAAAGATACTAAAGCTATACTGTCACCATCTTCCCATAAAACCTCTCCATCCGCAAGTTTTCATGTGTATTATTTTAATATTATTCAGTTCTAAATATCTTTTAAGTTCCTCTTTTTATTTAATTGGTCTTTGTATCAAATTTCTAAATGAAGCAAATGCCTTTTTATTATTGATTTTTAAATTATTTTGTGCTCAAGATTGTGTTCTGTGGGATCCTCAAACTTTTAACTTTTTTGAGATTTGCCTTATGTGAGTCATTTGATTAAAATGAATACACACCCTGCAGTTATTATGTGCACTGTGAGTGGTTATCCCATATTCTCACTTATTTTTGTTGGCTTGACCATCAATTACTGAAAGACTGTCTCTGATTATGATATGATAAGACATATATATAAAAAGTTACATAGTTATATATAGTTACTAGATGCATATTAATCTAGACTTGTTTTATCTTCCTGATAAATTGAACTGTTTATAAGTTATGGCAACTATCTTTACATTGAGTAATGCTTTTTTCCTTTAAAACTATTTTATTATAGTTATACCCTATTTCCTTTGTTTGGTATTTACCTATTATATGTTTCTTTGTTTTATTCTTTTTAACCTTGCTGTGTCCTTAAACTTTGATGTATCTCTTATGAACAGCATATAACTAGGTTTTGCTTTTGTTTTTATTTCCTGAAATCTAACCTTTGACTTTCCACTGGAAAATTCAGCCCACTGGTATGTATTTTAAATCATAACATATTTTTATTCATTTCAAATTTCATATCTTATGCTTTCTTTTTTCCATTTTTCTATTCTCACTTAATTTCTCACCTTTTAGGTTAGCCAAATTTTGTTTGTTTATCCTTTCTATATCTCCCACCTTTTATTCAGAATTCTTAGAGTCAATTTCTATTTTTTTGCTGGTTATCCTAGAACTTTTAACATGCACATATACTTTAATGAAATCTAAATTTAAATAATATTCTTAACAATCCTCCTGAACATGGAACTTAGAACACTTTAATATTAATCACCACCCCCAACTGCAATTTACTTATATTTTTCTTCATGGTTTTAGTTTTGTCTTTGTTTAACCCTCAATATTAAACATTATTATAATTATTTTCTTCATTTGGTGACTATTTATATATACCCACATTTATAATTTTCTTTGCTTACCATTTCTTCTTGCATCTCAGATATTCTTTTTCATTTATTTTCTTTCTTAAGTATACTCTTTAAAATTCCCTTTGCTAAGAATCATTTGGTATCAAACTCTCAGTTTTTGTTTGAAAATATTTTCATTTTATTGTCATTGTTGACAGATAATTTTGCTGGGTATGCAATTCTAGGTTTATAGTTAGAAGATGTCTTTCCATTGTTTTCTCATTTTCATTGCTCCTGTTTAAAAGTCAGCTGTAAGTCTAATGGGTGTTTTTGGAAGATTATTTATCTTTTATATTTTGGCTGCTTTTATGATCTTTATTTTACTATTCTATAATTTACTCTGATATATCTATGTGTGGATTTCTTTTTATTTATCCTACTTGGATTTCCTATAAGAATGTAAGAATTGGCATATTTTATCAAAAATAGAAAATTCTCAGTCATTATCTTTTTGAATAATACCCCTCACCACCACCCATATAATCTCTATAATCTTACCTTGTAAAACTCTGATTATGACAATGGCATACCTCCCCATGCTAACCTCTATGATTCCCAACATACCATTTGTGATTTGTTTGTTTGTTTCCTCTCAGCTCTCTGTGTTGCATTCTGGGTACTATCTTCCATCTATCTTTCAATTCACTGACTTTTTCTTTAAGTGAATCTAAGCTGTTCTTTAACTTCTTTAAGCCACACATTAAATTTCTAATCTCAACTTGAAATTCTACTTCATTCATTTTCTATTCTTTCTAATCACCCTGTATAATCTCCTTCCCTTTTGAAACATTTTAAATGCTCTTTTCTCTTTAAGCTCATTGAAGATAGTTTACATCCTATTTTTGACAATTTTAATATAATCAAGCTTTGACTTCCTGTTTCTGCAATTTACTATGTCTCCTGATTCTAGCACATGGTGGTTTCTTTGTGTGTAGTGTGTGTGTGTGTGTGTGTGTGGGTGTCTATAAGTTTGTAGTCACTGGAAATTTATCTACAGGAAATTTAGAATCCTAAAATTTTTTAAATATTCCCACAGAGATAATTTTCATGTGATTATTCCAGGGACCTGTGTGGGCAACCAATCCTGAGGCCTCTTTAAAATAACTATCCGCTTTTGAGGTTGGATTTATAAATTTTCAAATATTAGAGTTAAGAATTTTGGTCCCAAATACCTGTGAAGGTAAGCTTAGAGTTAGAAACTTACAGAAGACTTTTGCCTTATTTCCTACACACATAATCAAAGCCAAGACACGCAAGGATCCCCACTATCTGTTTCTGTGATATGGGTTTTTTTCCTGGGTTAGCACTGAGGATGTTGCCTTTCAGTGATGCAGGCTTTATGTGGGAGTCTCAGATCTGACCGATCTCTCACCTTACGTGGGTTCTGTCCTCTTCCCAGATAAATACTAAACTCTATGCAAGTAGGGATCCACATTTGCCTTGGGGCAAATGCTGGCCAGAATTTTCTTGTCATTCCAGACTTTAAAGATTTTTTTTCTTTTCCCACCAACTCAACAAAGAATTTAAATAAATCATCCGGCATCTTTAGGTATTCTAAACTTGGATAGCTTTTCCAGTCTCTGCCATATCATGAGAAACAAGTCCTCTTCCTTTGAGTTTTCACAATTATGTTAAATTTTTTTTTGTTCTATTGTAGTTTTTAGATAGTATCCTACCTGAATGCAATTCTCCTCTTCACTTATCCTCATAAAAGGCAGGATCTATATAATCTGAATTTTTGTAAACAACAGAGTGTATGCATTGTCCTTGGCTCCACTCTAACTTCTAGGCTAATGATTGGATCGTCTCCTCAATTCTCCAGCTGGAGGGTAGGTTAATTTCCACAGTTCAAGTTGCTACTATAGCTAACAGACTTTCATGTAGTTCAGCTACAGTGGCATTTTCCCCTAGACTCATTGTTCAAGAATCTAGTACTTTGAACGAATGTGTTCAAGAAAATGTATAGTTTCCAGCATTTTCTGTTCTCGATGTTGTTTTCCTCTCTGACTACACCTACTTTACTCATGAGAATACCTGTTAAAATGCAATGCTCCACCACCAGTTTCTCCAACTCTCCTGTCCATCTTCTTCTCCACTTCCTGTCCATTTTTGCTATTGGGACTATTTTCTAGGGGTTCAATATCTTTCCCAAATACACTCACTGATAATTTTCATAACTGATGAGACTATATCTGTATTCCTATGAATAGAGAAAGATGGCTAAGTATAGAAAAATGGTTTTGGGGAAACCTCAAAGTGCTCCACCCTACACCTTAAAGGAATATTTCCCTATTTTCTGGTTTGTGACAAGCCTTTGATCAATGAAGCAAACATCCGGGATTATGCAGTAACTTTTTTCCCGCAGAGGCTCCATTTCATGAGGTTAAATGAAAGCTGAGTGTGCCATGAAGAAAAACCTATACAGGATTTATTCCCTCAATTTAGTTTCCTCTCTCTTAAGAGACTATTCTTAGATTCTAGCATTAGGTTGTTCATCATTTTTAGTTTAGTTTCATTTAGTTAGTTTTTGTCTTTTTTCTTGTCCTTTGGGGTATTTATATCATTGTAGTATTTTGAGAAGCTATATTTGGAAACTGCAAGCCATATGCCATTTTCAACAAGAAATCTCCTTTGGCCTTCACAAATTACATGAAATGATGATAGTTTCATCCAAATTTCTTGTCTCCCACATCCCTGATAAGTTGGTAAATGTTTCCAAAGGAGGTTAGGACCATCATAACTGCTTCCCCAATATGCTGAAGGATTCCAAACATTTGGGATCTGGCTAGAGAATGATGACCACTTCCTGCTGCTCTCCTACAACAACACTTACCAGTTTTGATGGGGAGAAAAATCAACTCAACTGTCCAAACTAAGTCTGTGTTCTCAAGGAAACAGTTATAGAGCCCAACCTCTTCCTCCCTCTGACCTCAGCCCCTGGCTCACTTCTCTCAACAGGGAGCTCAGTGTCCAAAGATGCCTTTGTCTAAGGCTCAGGTTTCCTCCCAATGACAATACCTCTTCCTTATCTGATTGTCTAAGTCCTTGAATTTCTTAGTAGTTTTTTACAATTGCAGAAATTGCTCATACAATTGCTGGTATATGGGACGAGGTGAAAACAAAAAAACACCCATGAGCATCCTGGCTCTTGGGTGGGTCAGGATTCTTTTTGCTGCCAGAATTCAATGCAGTCAGCTCTTCCTCAGCCTTCTGAGACATCAAGGCAAGACAAAAATTTCTCATACGTGTTTCTCAACGTTCCTATTATTCAGTGAATGAGTATATTGCCTCTGGGCCGGGACCATGAGTCCTGCATCACTCCACCTGTATGGGTGGCTTTGTAGGCATCCAGAAACTATACTGATTAGTATCCTCTGCCAAGCATATGCATTTTAAAATCCCAGCTCAGATTATTAACAAATGAACTTTCACTTACTAACTGTTTAACTGTGGAAGCAGCCAAACTTGGGAGTTCCTAAGATTGTAGCCTCAGTGACAGAACTATTAAATAATTTTGCAGTTCAGCAATCTTATTCAGGGACGAAGGGTATGTGCCAGTTTGGGGGAAGTCTTCAGTGCTGGGTGAAAAGGCTCTGTCATTGTACTTGGTTATTCAAACTTACAGATGATACGAAGCTGGGAGGAACTACTAATAGGTGGATTAATTAAGATTCAGTGAACAGGCATGAACAATGGCCTGAAACAAACAAAATGGAGAGAGGGATTTTGAACTAATGATAAAGTTACCTGCATTTAGATTAAAATATTTAATTATTTAATATGATAGTCTAAGAAGAGGTCTAACTTGATAGCAATGTCTGTGGAAGTAGCTTGAGGTTTTAGTTTATTAGACTCTAAATAATCAGGCAATCTGATTTAAAAAAAATTGTAATGCTATCAGCCTAAATTCAGACCGAGGGAGATTTTAACTTCCAGTCCTCCAAACTGTTAGAACCCTCCTGGGGTAGTTAACAGGTAACACAATTTGAGAACACTGGAAAATGCGGGATCCTCAGAGAGTAGCAGCCTAGGTAGTAAAGATCTAGAAACTGTCATAGGAGAAATGATTAGATAAACCAGGTTATAGAGGCTGAAAAAGAGAAGATTGCTATCTTCAAATATTTAAAGTGTTGCCAAATGCAAGAGGGAACAGACTTACCTCTGTTTACTATTTCACAGAACTCAGACTAATGAAACAAAGTTTTGGGGAAGTAGACTTTGCCTTATGAAAAGATGTCTCATCAACTTCAGCTGCACCACAATGGAATGGGCTATGCCATAAAGTTGTGAGTACTTTATCGTTGGAATTATTCAAGAAAAGTCTGGATGGCCATGTGTCAGGGAGTTATCAAAATAATTTGGAGGGCATGGTAGTTGGACAAAGGGATTCCAACCTTGAGAAACTATAGTTTTTAAATTATTTCCCACTAAGATTTTCATGACTAATATGTACAGTAGAAACCATATGACAAAAACAATGACTAATGTCACCACACCAGGCATTATCACAGGCATTATCCCAGGGCTTGGGAGTTAAAATTTTCATATAGGATAGGGCAAGGAGGGTCTTAATGCAAATTCATTGTTGTAGAAGACCTGTTTCAGTTTTTATGCTTGACTGTATCAGGATCTTTGTAAGATATTGGAGAGAAGAAGCAAAAAAGAAAGGAAGGAAATTTTATTCGGTGGAATTTAATCATGCACTTCAACAAATATCATTTCATTCAGTCCTTGTGACACCCAGGACAGTGGAAAGTATTATACTCATTCTACAAATGAAGAGAATGTACCGTCCAGTGCCACACAAAGTATGAAGATTACAATATAGGGGCAAAGATATAAAAGAGGACAAATGGGCTTCTCAAACTCTTTCTGATGGAATCCCTAAGATGGAAAGAGCTTTAGGGGTTTGCCATTCCAACCTCCCATCAACGACATGAGTTCTTAGCCTTGGAGAATTAGGCATGTGCACTCAGACCACAGGTCAACCTAATAGAAGAATAAAGCTGACTTTTAAACCCTAACAGCTCTCAGAGCTATGCCCTCCCCAAACTCCTCCACCTAGTTGAAACCAGGCCCCTGCTGCAGACACCTAGTATAGGTTAATGGGTACCTGGCCCCGGGGGTAGAGACCCCCGCAGACCACCCCCACAATGTCTTAGTGCTCACCATTGCCCTCCAACCTGATAGATCCCCGGGTCAAGTCTCAGCCCTTGCCAGTCCCGTCCAGCGACCCAAGGAGTGCTCTCTGTTCCAAACCACCCCACAGGCCTGCACCCCAGGGAGTTAGGCTCAGTGGGAAAGAATATACTCCTAACATCCATGTCATTGAGTCCATCTCTTTCTCTGAATTTCCTCATTGAGCTATGGATGCTTCCATGCTGCTTCAGAGAGGAGGCCCCAAGAGGCAAGGCCTTCTGCCCCATGACGTCCCCTCGTTTCCATAGGCAGCTCTCCGTGCAGTCCGGCCTTGGAGCCAGTGCGAGCACCAGAAACTGGTGTGATTCATTGGCCTCTCATTTCCCGGCTAGTGATATATCCTGGCTCAAAAATGAATTTTTAATCTTCATCAAATCTTTGAAAAGGAGCCCAGGAGTATTTTGAGTGGCATGACAGAGAAAGAAATAAAAAGTAAAAAAAAATGGGAAGGAGAAAGAGAAATATCTTCATCTCTAGTATGTTTCAGAACAGGGATGAAGGGCTAGTTCTCGGAATTCTAAAACAAGAAGCTCAGTGAGGTTTTGGAGAACTGGCGATACCGCTTTCCTGGCTTCTATCACATTCTCCCTGCCCAGAGAAAGCTCATGCCTGCCGGCACCTTGGATCCTCGAGATCCTTGAACCTCCTGCCACAGTCCCATAGCACTCTGCCTGTCCCTCTTCTCACTGAGTCTCACATTATAAGTGGGTCACTTATGTCCCTCACTATACTAGAAGCTTGTTAAATCCAAGGCCTCGATTTTAATCATCTTTATATACACAAAGCAGCTAGTATAGTGCCTGCCACACAATAAAGCTCAATAAATGAGAAATGAATGCAGTCTCATTGGGGAGACAAAGGTACATAGATACAAGATTCAAGATGGCAGCATAAGAGGTGAGACAGAGAACTCCTCCCAAAACCACAGATAGTGTGAAAATATAGTTAATACAACTAACCCTAAAACAGAAACAGGAAAGAAGGCTGGACCAGACTGGATACAGACCTCACGAACAGAGCAGACCTCACAAAACAGGGTAACGTATGAAAGCCTTGATCCAGCAGGAACTGAGCCCTTCCCCCACCCCAGCTCACTGGCAGGAGGAAGAGAAACGGAGCGGGGGAGGGGGTGGGAGCCTGGGACTGCTGAACACCTAGTCCTGGAGATCTGCTTTCCGAGCAGAAATCTACATTGTGTGGTGCTCTGGAGGATGCGGAGCTGGGACAGGCAGAGTGCTTGAGAGACAGAGGCCATTTGTGGAGGGTGGGATCCACACCTGGGGGCTCTGAGACAAGGGAAAGGCAAGCGGTCTGAGAAGCTTCCTAGCAGTGAGAGGGCTGCTGAAGGCACGGGGTTCGCATGAAGCTTGCTGCGTGGGAGAAGGGATAAGGGAACAAGGTTGTCTGGGTGCTCTGCCCAGCAGATTGGAAACTTTGGGGAGCTTCAGGTGCTCCATTCCCCTGGCTAGCAACTCAGCTCCGAGGGCCCCCACTGTGACGTGCAGCCTGCTGAGCCTTCTTCCTGGCCTGACAGCACCGGTTCGCAAACTGGCAGTCACTGCTCTGGCATCAGGCCAGCCAGGCAGAGGTCTCACCTACAACAGCTAGAGACGCCAAGCACAGAGGCTTACACCTTTGTGCTCGGCCCACTGGCTGTGATCCTGGAGATGGGCAGGGAAGACGGGAGTCAGTAAACAGATCTTTCCTTCCCCCAGGCACCAGCTCCACTCCCCTACAACCCCAAACCTCACTGAGCAGCTCCAGAGACTGGAACTTCTGGGCAATAGAGGGCAACACACAGAAATATGAAATGTCAAAAGAAAATGGTACAGACCAAAATATCACAAACCCCAGAAAAAGGGCCAAATGAAACTGAACTCACCAATCTTCCCGAAAGAGAGTCCAAAATAAAAATGTGAATGGACTGAATGCACCAATCAAAATACATAGAGTCACTGAATGAATAAAGTACAAGACCCACCTATATGCTGCCTACAAGAGACTCAAGTCAAACCCAAAGACATACACAGACTGAAAGTAAAGGGATGGAAAAATATATATCATGCAACTAACAGGGAGAAAAAAGCAGGAGTTGCAGTACTTGTATAAGACAAAATGGACTTCAAAACAAAGGAAGTCACAAGAGACAAAGGACAGTATATACTGATAAAGGGGCCAGTCCAACAAGAGGATATAACTATTATAAACTTCTATGCATCCAACACAGGATCACCTATGTATGTGAAACAAAGATGAATAGAATTAAAGAGGTAAATAGAATGCAGTGCATTCATTTTGGGAGACGTCAACACACCACTCACTCCAAAGGACAGATCAACTAGACAGAAAATAAATAACAAGACAGAGGCACTGAACAATGTATTAAAACAGATGGAGCCAAGGGACATCTACAGAACACTCTATCCAAAAGCAACAGGATACACATTCTTCTCAAGTGCACATGGAACATTTTCAAGAATAGATCATATATTAGGCCACAAAAAGAGCCTCAATAAATTCAAAAAGATTGAAATTGTACCAACCAGCTTCTCAGATCACAAAGGTATGAAACTAGAAATAAATTACACAAAGAAAATGAAAAGGCCCACAAACACATGGAGGCTTAATAACATGCTCCCAAATAATCAATGGATCAAAGACCAAATAAAAACAGAAATCAAGCAATATATGGAAACAAATGACAACAATAATTCAACACCACAAAATCTGTGGGACACAGCAAAGGCCGTGCTAAGAGGGAAATATATTGCAATACAGGCCTACCTCAGGAAAGAACAACAATCCCAAATGAACAATCTAAACTCACAATTAATTAAACTAGAAAAGGGAGAACAAATGAGGCCAAAGTCAGTAGAAGGAGGGACATAATAAAGATTAAATCAGAAATAAATAAAATTGAGGAGAATAAAACAATAGAAAGAATCAATGAAAGCAGAAGCTGGTTCTTCGAAAAAATTAACAAAGTAGATAAACCCCAGACTTACCAAGAAAAAAGGAGAACCCACACACATGAACAGAATAAGAAATGAGAAAGGAAAAATTACTATGGACACCACAGAAATACAAAGAATTATGAGGGAATAAAGAAATTACACTCTAACAAACTGGATAACCTAGAAGAAATGGACAACTTTCTAGAAAAATACAACCTTCCAAGGCTGACCCAGGAAGAAACAGAAAATCTGAATAGAACAATTA
>JAQQAC010012408.1:10460867-10564891 GCA_029783875.1 Phataginus tricuspis
TAATTGTTCTATTCAGATTTTCTGTTTCTTCCTGGGTCAGCCTTGGACGGTTGTATTTTTCTAGAAAGTTTTCCATTTCTTCTAGGTTATCCAGTTTGTTAGCATGTAATTTCTTATAGTATTCTCTATTTCTGTGGTGTCCATAGTAATTTTTCCTTTCTCATTTCTGATTCTGTTCATGTGTGTAGACTCTCTTTTTTTCTTGGTAAATCTGGCTAGGGGTTTATCTATTTTGTTTATTTTCTTGGAGAACCAGCTTCTGCTTTCATTGATTCTTTCTATTGTTTTATTCTCCTCAATTTTATTTATTTCTGATTTAATCTTTATTATGTCCCTCCTTCTACTGACTTTGCGCCTCATTTGTTCTCCCTTTTCTAGTTTAATTAATTGTGAGTTTAGATTGTTCATTTGGGATTGTTGTTCTTTCCTGAGGTAGGCCTGTATTGCAATATATTTCCCTCTTAGCACAGCCTTTGCTGTGTCCCACAGATTTTGTGGTGTTGAATTATTGTTGTCATTTGTCTCCATATATTGCTTGATCTCTGTTTTTATTTGGTCATTGATCCATTGATTATTTGGGAGCATATTATTAAGCCTCCATGTGTTTGTGGGCTTTTTCATTTTCTTTGTGTAATTTATTTCTAGTTTCATACCTTTGTGATCTGAAAAGCTGGTTGGTACAATTTCAATCTTTTTGAATTTACTGAGGCTCTTTTTGTGGCCTAGTATATGATCTATTCTTGAAAATGTTCCATGTGCACTTGAGAAGAATGTGTAGCATCCCTTGCACATCTTGCTTAAGAAAGCAAGTTTTCTAGACGATGTAGCACAGAGAAGGCAAATAATGATTCTTTGGCATCTTACTACACTGATGCACAGTGACTGCAATGGGGATGGCAGGGACACGATAATACAAGTGAATGTAGTAACCACATTTTTTCATGTGAAACCTTCATAAGAGTGTATATCAGTGATACTTTAATTTTAAAAAAAAGAAAGAAACAAAGTTTTCTGATCTCGAAATTCCTGAATATGCTTGTTCTACCATTTTGGAAACTAGGACATCTACCCATCACAAGTTTTAAATTTAAGATTGTCTACCACATCTGCAATCGGATCCATCCCCTCGGATGCAATTCACCTGCCTCTGGGATTATGATTTACTGGGAGACGGTGTGTGTTCTCTTACCAGCTCTTTACCTTAGAACTGGCTCTGGTGCAATTGACAGTTCCACATTTTCTTCTATGTAGAAGGATATTCTTAATGAACAAAAATATAAATTGAGCAGTTCTGGATTCTTTCTGTTGCCCATTAACATTTCATCAGCTGTCCCAAGAAGTGGGCTTGTGACGCCTTTGATCTTCCTTCTGTTCTGTTTTTATAAAAGCAGCTTTTTTAGTTCTTGTTCTCAGCACTGTTTGAAAAGTTCATCTCCTTCAGCAATTTCAGAACTCCAGCACTACTTACAAGTCTCTGCTCACCGAGGATAGGTGTTCCCCTGCATGTTTCCTGGCAGTGCCCCTGGAAAGCCGAACTCAAGGAGAACTCCTAAGGCAATTACACTATTTCTAAAAGCTGTTTCCCTTTTTCTTCCTTATCAGATTCATTTGCAATTGGAGAGACAGAATTATAATTCTTAGACTCCCCCAGACTTTTTAATCTCCTTCTGCTTTTCGGAGCCCTGGACTTAACACCTGATTTTCTATGATATTCTCTTCCCTAAATCTAAGGAAGTTACCAGTGTTCCCACCCTTGGGGACTTCTAATACTATTTCCCCCGCGTTTTCTGTTACCTTCCTGTCTTCAAAATCAGTTGTTTCTTATTGATCACCTTTGGGTCTAGAACAGGGGAGGACTTTTTCAAATTCGAAACAGTGGCATTCTCTGGAGAGAGAGGGAGGGACACAGAACCGAGACGGAGTTACAATGGGAGCCTCACTTGATCTAAGAATGGTTTACTTTGCCAAGAAAAGTCTAGAGAAAATATCTCAAAGCAGTAACACTTATTAATTCTGGGAGTTAGTTAATACCTTCATTTTTATTACATTATTCTTGGTATTTTTCCATGCCTTTTTCAAAATAAAATAGTACATTTTTAAAAAATTAAATCCAGAATGAAAGTTCACCTCACTGCTTCCCCCATTTTCTAAGAGAGAAATTGGTAAAGTAATAGTAGTATTTATCACATATTCTGCATCTTCTTCTACATATCAGCTTCCCCTTTTAGGGCATCCCTCACAACTATGTACACATACACACATACACACATGTATATATACACACATTATATACACAGAGCTCCAAATGCACTCATGTCCCTGCCCAGTTCCTCCCCACATTGCTGTCTTTCTCTCAGTTATACAATCTTTGGCACTCATTTTGACCCATCTTCCTTCTCAGAACACGTCTCTTCCTGACTTCTCTCTTGCTTTATTCTTCCACCCTGTCTAGAACTCCAGAAGTCATTTATTTTTTTTCTAATAAGTTGGGACATTATGGTGCATTACTCAGGTTTTTTTGCCTTTCCTCCTGAAAGATAACATAATTCTACTCAAAGCTCACATCAGCAGTGACCACCTTCTCTCTGTGACAGCTAGCTGGCCGAGAACAGATTTACAAGAAAAGCTGTCCTAAACCGCAGACCGTGATCTGGAGGATGTGCCATGAGATCACCGGACACCTGCAAGTGTGCTCCCAGGGAAGTGAGGACCCAAAGGAAAAGGTAGGAAAGCACAAAGACCAAGCTAACCGCCTTTGTAGTCTTCCCAAAGTCCATTCTGTGGGGGTCACACAATAAAACAGAAGTCATTAAAAAAAAAGATAGGAAGTACAGCATAGGAAATATAGTCAATATCTGTAACATCTTTCTATGTTGACAGTATCTACATAGGTGGGGTGAGCATTTAATAATGTAGATAACTGTCAAATCATTATGTTGTATACTTGAAGCCAATGTAATATTGTATATCAACTATTTTTCAGTAAAAAAGATCAAAAAAAGGTAGGAACCACATTAACAAAATGTATAAAGGATTTTTTATGTGCAAGACATATAGCAGACTTGAGTTATTAAACAAAAAATACCCAGCCTACCTCAGCAGACCAGGAAGGAGGGTTTGATAGCACACAGAAGGTGACCACAAGCAGTGGGGAGAGAGAGAGGTAGCATCTTTCAGGCCTAAGATTGTTCTCTTCTTATGGACCTTGTAAATCTTCTTCAACTATCACAGCTATAGAAAGCATGTGTTCTGTAATATACCATCAAAACAAGAAAATCTGCAGAGAGGCAATGAAGACAAAGTCCTTTCTTTAGGTTCAGCACTGCACAGCTGCATGCAATAAACAGCAGCACAAAATAAGCCTGCGATAATAAAGGGGATGGCACTTCTGTGCCTTAACCCAACTGGAGGCAGAAAATTCTAGGAGCACATTCTCCACAGTTAGTATAAGCTTCTGGGATTAATCAAAGGAAGTGATCAGTGGATATGTGCTGTCCTGAATCAACATGACATCCAGAAGAAAGCAACAGAAGTAGAGGCCCAAACTAGAATCCACCAGAAAAATGCTCCTCGATCACTCCTGGCTCAGGATTTCCCTAGCACATCTCAGAGCAGGGTTTTGTAGTAAACATCAGAACCAGAACTGTACTGCTGTCTTGTTTTGTTTGTTTGTTTGTTTGGGTTTTTTTTTTTTTGGCATGTGTGTATTTTGGAGTATACACACAAATGCACTTACTGTTCTTGAAATAACTGTCTAATGAATTCTGCATGGTTCATTCTATAGTATGGGTTCAGCTACTCAACTCACCTTTTTGTAGCTTTTATTGAAACTCAAAATAAAAGAATTTTGGGGACTATTGTTAAGAAATACTCACTGACATTTATAGTGAAAGCTCACAATTGCACAGCTAGCCAGTGGCATAGCTTGGATTTGAATTTAGTGCCAAGAGAGGGGAGCTCAGTAAAACTGCCACCCTAGGTGAGCCACATGGGACACTGGAAAGCATAACAAAAAAAATTTTAGTTCATTTTCCATCAGGATGGTAATATAATTGGAAAAGAAGGAATAATTATTATATAAAGTGCTAAATAATAATAAAAGCTCAAAACAATAGTTATCATAAAACAATACATGATTTATTGCTAAATGAATGTTACTGATCATAATTGCTATAGGATATCAGAAAAGGGATAAAGAAAAACCAAAGAGTAATTCAATACATGGAGAGATACCCAGTGTTCATGGATAAAAAGACAATATTGTTAAGGTGTCAGTTCTTCCCAACTTGATCTACAGATTCAATGAAATTCCAGTTGAAATCCCATCAAATTATTTTATGAATATCAACAAATTTATGCTAAAGTTTATATGGAGGGACAAAAAACCCCACAATAGCCAACATAATATTGAAGGAGAAGAATAAAATTGGAGGACTGATAATATCTGAATTCATGACTTACTATGAATCTACAGTAATCAAGACAGTGTCGTATTGGCAAAAGAATAGACAAATAGATCAATGGATCAAAATAGAGATCCCAAAAACAGACCCCCATAAATACAGTCAACGGACGTTTGACAAAGAAGCAAAGGCAATTCAATGGAGCAAAAATAGTCTCTTCAACAAATGGTGCCATAACAACATGACATCCACATGCAAAAGATGAATCTAAATACAGATCTTATGCCTTTCACCAAAATTAACTCAGAATGGACCAGAAACCTATATGTAAAATTCAAAACTATAAAACTCCTAGAAGATAATATAGGAGAAAACCTAGATGACCTTGGGTATTGTGATGACTTTTTACATACAATACCAAAAACTCAATCCATGAAAGAAATACTTGATAAGCTAGATTTCATAAGATTAAAAAGTTCTGCTCTGCAAAAGACAATATAAAAAGAATAAGAAGAAAAGCCACAGACTGGGAGAAAGAATTTGCAAAAGACATATCTGATAAAGGACTGTTATTCGAAATATGCAAAGGCCTCATAAAACTCAACATTTAGAAAACAAAAAACCCAATTGGAAAATAGGCCCAAAACCTTAACAGACACTTCACCACAGAAAATATATAGGTGACAAATAAGCATATGAAAAGATACTCCACATCATATGTCATCAAGGAAATGCAAATTAAAACAACAATGAAATACCACTACACACCTATTAGAATGGCCCAAATCCAAAACAGTGACAGCACCAGATGCTGGTGAGGATGTACAGCAACAAAAATTCCCTGTGAGAATGCAAATTGGAACAACCACTTTGGAAGACAGTTTGACAGTTTCTTACAAAACTAAACATATTCTTAACATACGATCCAGCAATTGTGCTCCTTGGAATTTACCCAAAGGAGTTGAAAACTTATGTCTACACAAAAACTTGCACATGAATGCTTATAGCAGCTTTATTCATAATTGCCAAAACTTGGAAAAAAACAAAATATCCTTCACTAAGTGAATGCATAATCTGTGGTACAATCAGACAATGTAATATTATTCAGTATGAAAAGGAAATGAGTTATCAAGCCATGAAGAGTTTCTTTAAGAAGAAACTTAAATGCATATTATTAAGTGAAAAGAAGCCAATCTGTAAAGGGCACATACTTTATGATTCCAACTGTATGACATTCTGGAAAAGGCAAAACTATGGAGACAATAAAAAGATCAGTGGTTGACAGGGAGAGATGAATAGGCAAATCAGAGGGTTTCTAGGGCAGTGGAAATACTCTTGATGGTGTTACAATGATGGATACATGTCATTATACATTTGTCCAAACCCACAGAATAAAGAACACCAATAGTAAACCCAAAGGTAAACTGAGGACTTTGGGTGATTATAATAAGTCAATGTACATTCATCCTTGGCAAAAATGTGCCACCCTGATAAATGGTGTTGATAACGGAGGAGGCTATGCATGTGTGGGGACAGAGGATATTCGGGAAATCTCTGTACCTTCTGCTCAATTTTGCTTTCAACCTAGACTGCTCTAAAAGTGGTTTTTTTAAAGAAGCTTATGCACTGAGAAAATGAATAAAAATTTATTGATTGCAATGAAAAAAAAGGATAGATAAATTTCTATAGGGATGAGCAGTGAAATACATGCATTGTATGAATATGAAGCTAAATGTATGCATTATAAATAGTAGCAATAGTAAGTTCTCTTTATTTTACCTGGTTTTAAGACTTTAGAGCTTCCAATACCTATTTATTCACATTTCACTTGGTATTCACAATATCCATGTGCTACAGACAAGATCAGTGCTACCCCTCTTTTACAAATAAGAAAACTTTGGCTCAGAATCTAATTCTTCTGATTCCTAATCCAGTGCCTAAAAGACAATAGCAACCGCCACTAACGGGGTTAGGGACAATAGAGCCAAAATAATTTGACAACTTTCTTTTTTAATTCTCTAGCCTTTATTGAAACATCAATACTCAAGGTGAAAAAGCCTCACAAATTTTGGTTCAGGAAACTTGGAAAACAATCAGAAGATAAAGGTACAAGGTATAAAGCACAAGTGCTCTGTAGATTATAAAACGTTGCAAAATGTTAGTGGCGGTTGCTATTGTCTTTTAGGTACCATTTGCCAAGTTTCTGAACCCAGAGATGCAAATACCACTTCTGTCCCAACTACAGCACAGCCATTGAAATATCCCAGACCCAGCTGAGCAAGGAGTCAAGACATGTTAGAGTGGTGTCCCCTTCCTCCATCAATTCCTCATGCCGCCAGCACCCGAAGGGAGGAAATTGCAACCCTCCCATTTTATGACATTCATGCTGTGCTGAAGGATTTAAAACAGCCAGCCTGAGTGACCAGGGAGGCTGGGAGCTTTGGGAAACCTTCTCCTTGTGTTTAATTTGCTTCTGTCAAAATCTCTGTAAAGTGATGGAGACTAGTCCTTCCAGGCAGCTGGCTCTGCCAGGCCTGCCAACCTGCTCCAGATCTGAGGCTGGGGGAGGGGTCGGGGCTGGAGGCTGGGGCAGGGTGGGCCCAGTCTAAGGTGGCAGGCTCACAATAGACTTTCCTCAGTGCCTTATATGTTAAGTATGTTGTACAAACCACCATGACTGAGAGGCTCTAGGTGAATCCAATCTAAATTCAAATCCAAGCTATGCCACTGGCTGGCTGTGCAATTGTGAGTAAATTATTAATTTCTCTAAGCCTCAGTTTCTTCTGTAACATGAATAGTAATAATCCCTATGTCATACCATATAAGGATTTAATGTGATGATATAGGTACTTAACACACAGCCTCCCACAAAACAATAATTGCTATTATTGTTATTGTAATAACCATTACCGATTATTATTAAAGGCCTAATATGCAATGAGCTCGTCAGAGTTCATTCAATGACTGGGGTGAAAGAGCTAAGAGAGTTTGGGCCCCAGATCTTTGGGTGAACAGGTCAGACTGCTGACTGCCCTTCCTTCTTCGGAGTGTTGGGAAAGATGGAGGGTAGAAGGGGGTTCTGGTGTGTAAGAGGGGCCGTTGGTAAAGTGAGTTTATTTTCTTCTGTGTTTTTTTTTTAAGTGGTGGGGAGAAAGTCTCTTCCCTTCCAACACCCTGTGTCCACTGGGCTTGCAGTGGGTGGAGTCTGGGCCAGCCCTCAGGAAGAAGATGTAGTAGTGAAGGCCATGGCAGTGGCTTGTGGTGCATGGGGAGGAGGTGCCCCGTGCACCTGGCCCCTAGGCTGGCCCCACCTGAGTGCCACAGCTTCATAGGTGACGCTAGAGGAGCTCTGAGCCTGGACCTCTTTGCCTGGGTCAGCAGAAGGAAACCTCCTTCCAGCAGCTCTCAGCGTTTCCACACTGAGTCCACACAGGATAGAGAGGCCAATCCGTGTGGGGAGGGAAAGGGTCCATCGAACACCTCCAGTAGGTAGGAAGTTTACTTATGCTGTTTATGCAATCCTCGCCTCCACTATTGTACTACTACCTTCATTTACAGATGATAAAAGTGGGATTCAGACAAAGACCAAGGTCACAGTGCTGATAAGGACAGGTGTGTGTCACCCTAAACCCCAGCTCTATGATTCCACATGGCCTCACTCAGGTCCAAGAAAGAGCTCATGAATCTGGAAGTCTGGGAAGTCGGATTCTAGCTGCTGTTCTGTCTCTAGCTGAGTGACTCCCACCCACCCTGCCCCCACATCCCACCTTCCAGCTTGGGACGAGCCATCGGGCTTCTGGGGACCAGATACTCCTCATAGGTAAATGAGGCAGAGGCCTCAGTAACTTGTAAGGCCCTACCGTGTATGCCTGCATCCTCCGAGGGGTCTGACCCACAGCAGTCAAGCACACGGGGAGAGAACCGTCCTCCGCAGGGCACTCTGGCTGGTGTAGGCGGTATCCACAAGATCCCGCTGATCTAACTGGGCAGCACTTTGTGGCTCCGACCACACAACCCACTTCCCGGGTCCTACTCTTCGTCTTCCCCTTCCTCCCACCCACCCTCTCCCGGACCCAAGCCAGGACAAACACTCACATCTCTCGGCTCTAAGCCATACATTCAGCAGCATTCACACCGACAACGGTGAATGTAATAGTGTCCCCAGGGTGACATTAAGGCAGGTCAATTGCTATTTATTTCCTTTGAGATCCAGTTGTTAACAGTTCATCTCCTGAAATCAAGAGGAATCCCCAAACCCATACATGTTCTGGGGCTAAAAAAGTCCTAATCTGGTGTTTGGCTAGAGCTGTGGCCTGTCCCTCGGCCCGTCGCCCTCCCGCAAGCCCATCTGCTCTGCCACAGAAGGATGCGAGAGCCTCTGTGCTGCAGAGAAATCCCTTCAGAGCCACGCTCACCCTGACAGCCTCACAGACGGGCAACTGCAGCCACTAGTTTTCCCTGTGAAGGTCTGCACTCACTCAAAACCCGGGGTGCCAGCTTCACTGGGTGGAGCAAAGGGCCAAGAGTCGGGGGAGACTCATACCAGCTGTTAACAGTTTATCTGTGACCATTCCACCAACATCCCAGACCTGGGCATGGAAAACACAGCTGGGAGATATTAGCTGTTCCAACACTAAGAGAAACCCTAGGGCAAAGGAGGAAAAAAGGAGGGATTCTCCCCAAGAACGTGTTCCTAGGAAGGTAGCTGTGAATGTTTCGACTTTACAGGGGGGCTGTCCCACTGTGTGGAGGCTGGAAGCATGGCCCTGGGTGGCACAGTTCTGATCTACACCCTGGTTCCTTCACTTAGTAGCTGTGGGACCATTGGAAAGTTGTTCAAGCTCTTCCTATCTCTTTGATCTTTTCTGGTGTAAAGCAGAGCTAATCACATGTCATATGGAGTTTTTTGTAAGAATTAAATAGTGCAAAGATCTTTTTGTTTAGTTAGTGCTAATAGATTATAACTTCTTATATTGGGAACTTGTGGTGAGTTGAGTCTTGCTGCAAAGCCTGTGTCTTTTGTTTAATAAATGTGGCTATTTTATATAAATTTTTTCTTGCATAAATCTTGAGACCCCAAATTCCCATAAGAGTACTTGCTTTTGTTAAAATAGGTGCAGCAAGTATACTGGAAAGGAGTTTTATGACTGTCTAACAAAAATGGGTGACTTAGAGTCCCACAGGTTCCCCAAAGGCTTCAAAAGTGCTTCCCTGCCTAGGGAGCGGGACTCAGGGCAGGGATGCCGAGGGGCAAAGAGCTGACGTCCTGGAAGGGGGTGGATGCACGGAGGCCAGAGCTCCTGAACCAGTCACCATTCCAGGGCACCTTTCTGGCCAAAGTATAGTCGCTGCGGCCATGGGTCGGGGTCGGCCACTCCCACACACAGTGTCAGGGTCCCTTGGCCCCCTGGCCCCTTGCTGCTCCCCCTGAATGGAGCACCGGCCTGGACAGAGTGGCCTAAACAGTCCATTCTCCCGAGAGATGAGAAACAGAGGGAGCCACACACGCTCCTGTCATCTTTCAGCCACCCTACCCCACCTCTCCGGTCTTCCAAGAACTTGAAGCATGTTTAGGTGGAGAGGTGGTGAGGACGTGGCAGTGGGGAAAGATGGGTATGGTAGATAGCCATCACCGTCCTGTAATCACCAGGCAGGCTTCCCCTTAGACGGTCCTCATGCATAAATGGAAACCCATGGGAAAACAGACAACAAAATGCGATGTGAGACTCAGGGGGAAGACAGGTGGCAAGAAATGACCAGGAGGAAGTAAGAGCTGATTCCTTCCCAGGAGGACCAATAAGAAATTAACGAGTAGACCATCCTTGAATGAAAGAAGCCATCAATCGATGAGTCAATGGATTGCAATTATTCCGGCTGGTTCTTCAAAAAACAGGTTGAAGCCAGAGGCATCAGTGGAGAGGGGCTAAGGGAGCCGGCGTGGGGGTTCTAGGGATCTGTATGGGTTGATCTTAGCCTCGCTTCACTCCGCCCCAGAACAGGAGCTATAGTGTTTGAGCAATCCGAAAGTCCCTCAGTGGAAAACCACCAAAGAAAAGACCCTGCTGAGCCATTTCGCTCCAGGGCAATTTATGCCAGAATTCTTCCTGTACTGCCCTGTGTCCAGCAAACACAAAAATGGGTTTGTTCTGTGAGACTGGCTCATAGAAATGACATGAGCTAATCTCACTAGAAATGTTTGAAACAAAATAAAAATCATAATTGGCCCTAGACCAACTCTGAGTGCTCAGAATGTTTAATCTCAGGGTTTTCTCTCCCTTGTGATTAACAAGGACATTTACCAGGAGAAGCCCCCTCCTTGTGATTAAACTCATCATCTTCCTCTGCCTCCCTCCCCCTGTGGCCCCCTTCTAGTCTCATAGACTGAAAGCTTTACAAGCATTTTTTACTCTTTCTTTCCATTACTCCTGATTCTAACATCATTGTATCCTGCAGTTTCTGCTTCTGAAAAACATTTACATGTTTGCTCTTGGTTTTCCAGCTATGTGTCTACAACCCCAGGGCTCATCCCCATGCACCTTTTCTATGACCCTCTTGCCACCCACATCATCCCTCCAATACTCTCTGTCTGCCTCTATGTCATGCCAGTGAATCCCCATCCCTACCAAGTCTTAGCTCCCCTTAATCACGTTGAACTTGCCATCAGTGGGATCTGTTCCATCACCAAAGGTTGGAATTCTGAAGCCCTCCTTCCCTGCCTGGCAGAGCCTATCCAGTCTTTATGCCTAGCTCAGTGGCCACCTCTCCCCAACTCATATTTTATTCTTGATGTGGTAATTATAAAACTAAATCAGTAGTTAGCTATTCATCTCACTCAACTCCCTTCCTGCCAGCTCCCTGCATAGAGCCTCACAATGGTAAACTCGATAAATGTGTGTTGAATTTATCCTCACTAGCCTCTGTTTGCACATACCTACATTCCATTGCTCATGCTTACCCCAACCCTCTCACAACCCCCTTCTTGATCCCCTCTCCTTATTTAAATCCTATCTGCGCTTCAAGGGTCACTTCTGTTTCTCGACTTCTGCATGGATCCTGAAGTGCAAAGTCTTGCCCTATGGATTTCATCTCCTAGGACAGGATTATCCTAGACTGGCAGATCAGGGAACCTGACTGGGCGGGGGGTATGACTGCAGCAAAGCATTTGGTGAGCATTTCAAGACAGCCTCACAGACAAGCCTGAGAGATGAGGGCTGGAGACCAGGGCATACAAGGCAGGCTAATACATAAGTGAGGAACAGCAAATAACATGTGCCCAGTACAGGAAAGCAGATGGGAGAGTCAGCCATGATTTTCAGCAATAGATTTGAAAAATATCTGAGAGTGTTAGCAGGTACTACACTCAATATATTGCAATGGAATGATAGCAGGAAGAAAAGGGGGGAAGAAGGGAAAGAAAGAGAGAGGAAGAGAAAGAGAGAAAGGGAGAAGGAAAAAAAATGCTTTCAGGTGTCCTAAGTGGAAGTCAAGCAGTGCATTCCAAAGCCTCTTGGCCCACTGGGGAGGTTAATGTGTGCTATTTAACAAAAGGTACTGTGGGAAAATAAATTGGGGAAACATTGGGTTAGGTAAAGGTAAACAGGACAACTCAATGTACATTAGGACTTTAATGTACATTCTAAAGTCTCCAAGAGGGATGCAAGTCTACAGGATTTCCCAAACATATTTGACTGGATCTAACTGACCACCCACACTGACCCTCAGAGCATGTCACAGGGGCTGGGATGCATGGCACTCACTGTGGGAAGCATTACTTAAAGCAAAGAATTCAGCTCCCTGGGCTGATCAGAGCCTGTGCAGACTGCGGTGTGCAGCTCCCGGCACCTCAAAGGAAGGGGAATAGAGATCAATGGGACAGAACTAGGAAGAGTAGTCAGGTTGGCAAAAATATTCAAAGCCATAATATCTGAGGAATGTTGGAAAAATGGACATGTTTTGCCTGGAGAAGAGCTGACTTGGCAGGGGTGTGAGATGATCACAGAAATTTGAAGTCTTCACAATTGTAGTGAAATATGTGAAGAGCTGTCATATGAGGAAGGAATTAGACTTGTCCGTGTATAACCACAAAAGATAAAACCAGGACCAATGGTTGGAATGTTCACTGGGTCACATTTTAGCTTATCTTACAGTTTCTTTTATACATATTCCCTTCAGCTAAAATTCTGCTGTGATACTTACTGCCCAGCTAGGAGTATTATTTTCAAGAGTTTCTAATTCCCTTGCTTTTCATTCTGTTTTGCCCAACCACAGGAGCTGAGTCATAAGGGGCAGTCAAATCCTATGTGAGGTAGTTTGAGAAGAGATGAGTCCATGGACAGGTCTCAGCCAAGACCTTGAGTGAAAGCTCGGAGGCAAGCCAGGGAGAGCAAAGAGTGGCCACGAGTCCACAGAGAGGAAACAGTAAACACGAGCTAGAGTCGAGAGTCAAGCCCAGGAAGAAAGAACACTGGAATGGGTGCAGGTCAGGAACCTCGTCTGGGCCCATTGCTGTGAATAGCAGTTCACCTGCACGGAATGAGAGGAGATGTCTGCTGGCATTACGGGCGGCAGAAAGACACAGGATGGCAACCGGTCCCAGACAGCCAAGGTAGGCAGCAGAAAGGAGTCTTTCTTATGCCATCCCAAGTAGATAATCTACCAGAGTTAATAAGCCGTTACATGGTCCTCATACAAAACACCAATATTTACATAAATTCCACTACACTCCTTCAATTACCCTCCTAAGGCTGATTCTCTAAGGCTCTTTCCAGGATTTTGATTTTCTTTAGCCATTGTACTAATTGGTCCAAGCTCCTTGTTTGACATATGAGGAGACAGAAGCCCAGAGGGGCAGTGGTTTGTCACCGTGACAAAACTTGGTGGGTTATGGACCGGCAGGGCTTAAACCAAGATCTGCATCGCCCACCCTGTTCTTGTCCCTTTGTGTCCCACCATGGTGCCCAATACAATGATCACTTCCCAGTCTTTGCCCCATAAATGTTGGTTGCAGTAATTTAAATAGGTATCAGTATGTCAAGGACTAGTGTTGATTTTTCTATTTAATAGCAAAAATGGAACACTAAGGCACAGATGCAGCTTCTGCTCTGAGTGTAGGTTGATGTCCCTCCTTGGCACTGGGAATGAAGGGCCCCCACCTGGGACACCTTCCCCACCAGGGTGCTGGCCTGAGCTCTAAGCGCTGACCCACAGAAGGCCTGTGAGCCCAGATGCACCACAGCAGATTCCGAGGTGATGCTGAAGAAGGGCTCTGGGGAGTCTTTGGTCCGGCTGCCTATAAATAAAGTATGATTTTAAGTTGAAGTATGGGTTATGGGTTTTTCTCCTTGCCTGGCATTTGGGAACTCTCCCAGGCCCCCAGAGTCATGTCACCAGAAAAGGCCATTAACTCCCACAACTCAGGGGTAAGGGCTGCTTCCCAGCCAAGGCTCATAAAATTTCAAACAGAAACCCTCCCAAACCCAGGAAGATCAGCCTTGTTGACAAGAAACACACGGGCAGGGCCGACACATGGAATGCATTTTGTTCTGAACAGCTTCTTTTGATGATGTTTCCAAGGCCCGAGACCACAGCCTTATGCACCTTCATGGCAGGGGCTCTACTCTTGTTTCTCTAGACCTTGGCATCTTGTTAGAGCTCCTAGTCTCTGGAACTGTTGATTCTCAAGGCCTTCATTGTGCCCCAGGAGCAGGCCCTGGCCCTTTGGGTATGAACACATTGCCCGGTGTCACTATCTCCACAGGACTGTTTCTTCTACCACAGACTCAGAGCTGCGAGCGTGGGCTGTAGGGCGGACAGCCTGACACGGAATGCTCATTCTTGCTTGTTCTCAGGGCCATTTCTCTGCTTATTCCACCTCCCTAAAATGAGCCTCTAGGCCTACAATGTGTGACTTCTTCATTGGATTTCCAACGGCACCCTGAGAGTTCCTCCTACCCCTACCTATTCTTCCAGCTCTCCCCATCACTGCCTTCGTTACTGAGACCCTACCCATGGAGAGCCCATCCCAGGCCCTGGACCATGTCCACCAGTCCCTTTACCTCCACCCTCAAGCATTCTTTTGTTCTTCCTCCCAACCTGGAAAGCTTCACCTCCTCCTTATCCCCTCTCTTCTACCTCAGGCAGCCAGCCCTCTAGGAAACCACTGTAAGTTGACCTTCCTGGCCCAGATCACTGCCTTTCTCCTTTCACTCTTAGCCCCGTAGTCCTCTAGCCCCATTACAGTGACTTACGTGCAGACGGATGAAATTTGCGGGCATGTGATTATATTTATCTGCTAAAAATTTCTTCTGTTTCACTGCAGTAAATCAGTGTGGGTGGATGGATGGATAGGTTAAAGAAATAGGGACTTCTACCAGGCCCTAGACCTTGTTTAAACCTAAATTTCCTATATTTGGTAAAAGAATCTTAAACACAGTACTCAAAAAAAATACTTAAGAAAGGTACCTTTCTTTGGCCAGGAGGCCGGTCAGTTTTCTACCACAGAAACCGCCGAACCTCAAGGTCCAAATCAAAAAGTGTTTTCTGTTCTGAGCAAAGAAATCAGAGGTCCTGGTCCTAATCCTGGTCCTGGTCCCGGTCCTGGTCCTGGTGCCGGTCCAGTCACCACTCCCTGTAAGACCAAGGAGACCCCTCCTTGACTAATTCAGCTGTTCTCCCCGATTCACCAGCTGCTCCCGAACACCACCAATAGCCACCCAAATCTCCTGTGTCAGTAGTGGAGGCTGCTGTAACAAAATACCATAAACTGGTGGCTTTATAAACAGAAATTTATTTCTTACAGTTCTGGAGTCTGGGAAGTCCGAGATCA
This sequence comes from Phataginus tricuspis, assembly GCA_029783875.1. Classification (NCBI taxonomy): domain Eukaryota; kingdom Metazoa; phylum Chordata; class Mammalia; order Pholidota; family Manidae; genus Phataginus; species Phataginus tricuspis. The sequence goes on from JAQQAC010012408.1 coordinate 10,476,096, forward strand.
AGGCATCAGCAGACTGAGCATCTGGTGAGAGCCCTCTTCCTAGTTTACAGATGCTGTATTCTTGCTGCGTCCTCACATGGTGGAGGAGGCAGGGAGCTCCCTAGGGCCACTTTTATGACGACACAAATTCCACCTCTGAGGGCTCTGCCTTGTGACCTAATCACATGGCAAAGGCCACACCTCCTAATACAATCTCCTTGGGGGTCAAGATTTCTACATTTAAATTTGGAGAGACACAAATACTCAGAACAAAGTACCTTCCATGCCTCATTTTACCTTTTTATGTCTATCTAACAGCAGTCAAACATGTTCATTTTAAAGATTTTTCTGTTGGCTTTTTTTAAGAATAAAGAGGACTGGGAGGTGGAGAGGTTAAACATCAGGCAGAAGCCATCTACCTGCAGAGCAGAGCAGAGAATTAACAACAAAAAAGAGCCCCTGCCCAGAGGGTTTGCAAATTAGACACATAGAGGGAGTGCAACAAGACAGGGCAGGCCCCGTGGGGAGACAGGTGCAGGATAACTGTCTTTGTTCTTGGCCAGGCCAGCCTGTCATCCGCCACCTTCCCGACAGCTCAGGGGAAGGCTCAAGGCAGAGACTGAGAGAGAGGACAGAGGAGTTATGAATTCTTCCAGTAACAAGTGGAAATGAAGGCACGGCTGAGAGGGGTCCGACGCTTGGCTTCTGACTCTGTCCTCCCTTATACTCCTTTGCATGACAGAGGGAAAAGGAAAGAGTATGCCGACGCGACGGTGCCCCAGCCTCCCACGACCAAGAGGGAAAGGCAGATGTGAAGACCAGAGGACACCAGGGGTACCCAGGATTTGGCACAGCCTTTGCTGTATTTCATGTGTGTGCATGTGTGCACGTGTGTGTTCACTGTTCAGTGTTAGTTTACTCTTCTAACATATGTCACTGTGCCGAACTCTTGTGGGTAGGTGACATCTTCCAGTGTCACCCATGCCATAACCCTGCAGATTCTCTCTTCATGAATCCCAGGACGAGAGCCCAAAGGCATCTCAGCCCAGCACATCTTGTCACATTGAACTAAAAGTAAAATGAGAACCTAGACACTGTGGAATGCCTCACAAAGTTCTCCCCACACACAATGCAGGCTCAGATTTCCCAACATAAAACTGGTTGTCCTAAAACAACCTTCTTAATATGCACGTGGAATATGTAGGTCAAGAAGGACAGATTTTAATCCTTCTATTACAAGAAATTACTTACATCAGTTCAAGGCAAGATATTAAAGGAGAGTGTCTTGAGCAAAACTGGTGAAAGCAGGTAAAGTCTGCCCCGTGCGGTACGCAACCCTGGATTCATCAAGGATTCATCAAGGACACGCTGGGGCTTTGTTGGAGACCCACAACCCCCATCCCTACCTTGGGAATGCCACCTGAAAACTGTGCCCCTCTCTGCCCAGATGAGCAATGTCCTTGTAAAAAGGGGAGCAAGAGTGGGCGGCCGTGAGCGCTCAAGTCCCGGCCCTTGAGCTCACCCGCCCACTTCATTCATTCCTTTTTCAGACACTCATTTCCATTTCCCAAATGGCAACTCCCCCAATTACACGGGAGAGGGAGTAAACTACAGTGTCAGCTGAGTTCTTTGTATTTTTCCCTTTCTTCAGCGATTTCAAAACTAGTTGAAGATAAGTATTCAAAGTGAGCCAGCCAGAGAAGGGAGAAGAGATTCACGAGGTTTGACGGTTCTGAGGAGCGACTAACTGAAGCGTCAGAGGCTGATTCTTCAGGAGCCGTGGGAATAGTTAACAGGCAGGCAAAGCCTTCCTTTTAGAGGAAGGATGACTCTACCTGATCTGTAAGAGGGTGACAGCTTGCAACCCCTTCCACACTCTCGGCTACGGCCTCAGGGAGGGAAGTGCCAGGACCAGGGGAAAGAAAGCCGCCCGAGACAGGCCCAGGCCTTGCGTGCCGGCTTCCAGCACTGTGGCTGGGCTGGACACTAGACCCCAGGCCTCGATTCCTGAGCTGCCTGGGGGTAAACAAGAGAGAGGCACCTGGAGCCTGGCGCTCATTTCTCTGCATCTCCCTCTGTGAACAGGGAAAGTCTGGGACAAGCCCTGATATGTGCAATGAAAGCTGTCTTTCTGGGTTTGCAAGTAGATTAATGAGGTCGAGTTTTACAGAAAACGTGTTTCCAAACACATTAGCCACAGGCCAAACATCTCCTCAGAGGAATTTTATTTTTAGAAGAGCCTTAAAAGTATTTTCTTTATAGTACCTGAGACTAAAATCAATTCCTGTGATTACTTGAAATGCCATTTACTGTAAGCCTTCTGAGACAGGAGTGCCGTGTGACAGATTCTCCCAGAGTAGGCTTGCACACTCAGTGAGCATGGGAGAAAACCTCCCTCCTGAAAACTGGGAGTGGAGAGGGTGGGAAGCTCTCCTTCAGACACACTTGTCTATCTCCTGCTTTAAAGTTGCCTGACAGAAACTGCCAGATGGGAGAATTAAGTTCCTACTTGGCTTTGTCACGATCTTGGGCATGTCACAACTTTTCTAAGTCTCAATTTCCCTATTTATATAAGAAAGAGTTGCAAAAACCATTTCCTTCCTAATGCAGGAATTGCTTCCAGAACTATGAAGACACACCTGGAGTACCTACGGCTTCACTCAAGGAACATACCCATCTTCACAAATTCGAGTCAAATCATATCTGGAGGCTTTACATTTAAAGGGGAAAACATTTTCATGATTGCTGTTTCAACCTTTCCAACAGACCTATGGAGTATGTAATATAGAGGAGGAACTTGGGACTTGGAGAGTTTATGTATTTTCTCAGTATCAGGGCTAGTAAGTGATAAAACGTTACAATTCATTTGTTTAGACTGTAGCAATTCCCCTAAACCTTTCCTAGCCGAATTCTGTGATCAGTTACAGACAAGTCATCTGTCTCAAGGGTTTAGATTGAATAGTAATTGTAATAGTTGCTACCAACTGATATTCTGCCAGAAGCCATGCATGGGGGCAGGACGTGCGTTAACTCTACTCCTCGCAGCAGCCCTGCAAAAGGCGGCACAATCCTCATTTTATAGATCAGAAAGGATAGGATCACCTAAATATAAAATGATGGGTAAGGATTCAGATCTATGCTGTGCCACCTTCCGCTCCACAATTAGGAGAGAAAGAATCCCTTGCGGAAAGGCTATTGACCTTCCCAGGATCACAAGGGTCTCAGGAACTCCAACTCAGGGTGCTATGATCAGGGACAAATCTTTAAAACTCACTCAAATCTATAGGCTGTTGGCTGTGGAACATCCGGAAAGTGCGATAGCTGCCTGAGTCTTCTGTGAAGACTTCTTCTATGAGTGGGGAAATCCCCACTGGTCCTGGGGAAACCCAGACCTCACCTACCTTCCACCTAGACTACAACACATGATGGCATTTTTTTTAAAGCAATTATTTATATGTCTTCTAGACATATCATTCTCCTCATGAGATTACAACTTTTCAGGGGTGCAGAGCCTGTAGATACTTCGTGTCTTCCTTGCCCCACAGATTAAAACAGATGCCCCATAAATACATCCAGCTGGGTTGGTGGATGGGTGGAGCAGACTGCAGAAAAGTTTACCGGAGACTCCAGCTTACCTCTCCAGAAATTCCCAAAGGACTGTGGAGAGCATGGGTGCCTGGGGGTGCAGGGGCAGCAGGTGGCATGGAGCTGCATTTAAAAAGAGCCCAAGTAAGCAATGTATAGGCCATCTTAACAGGCCAGAGAATCCAATTCCACACTCAACCCAGGAGGGGCAAAGTTAACACCAGAAACAATGTAAAAACAAGAGGATTTTTTCCCTTTCAGGAGTCTAGCAAAATTGCTGCGCTACACGTGTGTCTTGTCCTAGGTAGTGAGTAGCAAGCACACAGTCCCAGGGGGTGTGAAAATGCTGTTCCCAAGACCAGACTCACAGAACATGGGCTCCTGCGGGGCACTTCAGCCAACGTCTCAGAAGTCCATCTGTGCTTCTCCTCCTGCAAGTTTCTCTTCGTAGGAATATATCCATGAATTAATCACTCTAATCACCAGCCAATCAGGGCTCACCCTCAGGGGCTGTGGAACCTACTTTGCAGAAGAAAGTCTGTTGCATTCCTAGATCACGCAGAGAACTAGGAGGAAGAGAAGCGTAACCAAGAGTTGACATCACTTTCAATTTACAAAGAGTCCTCAAGTGCAGTAAACACTTGACTACACATGTGGAACTTCATTGTTTCATAAATTTTCTGCCCCATTTGACATCCCCCTGTGCCCACAAATGCCCCCAAAGTGTCCTAGCACCAGTCATTAGTCCCTGAAGATTCAGGGAGTACTTAAACGCATATTAATATCAGCTAAAGCAATAGATTACGCTCGGCCCTGTTATTCTCCTTCCCTCCCCCCGCCCCCACCTAAACACGCACACACTCACACACCTTCCAAAGCTAATTATACGTGATTGGGGGGTTTTCCGGAGCTCAGGATTATCTACCTCAGGGTTCCTCTAGAATCAACTGCACTACAGGATGTTCTATTATCCTGCTCAGTGAAGCAGGCCAGACATCTCCCCCTGTGGCTCTGTTAGAAAAGAGAAAACAGCAGGCATTTCACACAACTGGACTCTCGGCAGCACACATCTGGGACGTGTTAGAGACGTGAAAGCAGCTGCACACATCTGCATGGCGCCTTCCGCTCTCCAAGCTCAGGACGCACCAGAGCCGTGTCCGTGGGGGCCTCACTCGCTAAACAGCGTCCTATGCAGCGCACCAGCCCAGGCTTCCGGGCCCGACTACCCCTGACCACAAAAGGCCTCCCTGGCCTTCTGCAGGCAGGTTGGACCGCGTCCCTTCAGCATTCTGCTCTCCAGGCCAAATTCCGAGCTGATAATCCAATCTCCGTTTGTTTCCCTTCCCCACAAACTGTGAATGTGTTCCTCCTCATTTCCTGTTTCTCTCCACTCATTTTTAAAATCTGCCACTTCCCACCCTCCGGGGATGGATGCCCTTCAGGGACCCGTGGTGCCACGCCAAGCCGCTGCTCAGACTCCAGGCGGTGTGCCGAGCTGACAGCGCTGGCAGGGAGCTTGGGGCGCGGTGTCCATTCAGGGTGAAGTCTAACCAGTCAAGATGTAAACTGATGGATCCAGAGGTTGATTCATTCCCACCTCTGGGCTGGGGGCTCCATTCCCCCTCTCCACCCTTGTACTCTCCCCTTCCCTTCCCTCAAGAATCACACCTTGGAGTGTCTGATATTTTGTGCTGAGGAAGGGACAAGCGTGATTCCCCTGTTCCCAAGTCTGCTAATCATAAGCAGGCGGGGAGATGGAGATATTGTCCTCCACATTTGTGGGAGATGAATGCACGGTCACAGAGCTCCGTTCTCAGTCCCTGGAAGGCAGCGTTCTTTTTTTGGTTTGAATTCTCAAGGGAAGTGGCTATTTTGAAACCAGCCTGGGGGATATGAAGATAGCTGACCATTCTTATTGTCCAAAAAGAGAGTGAGAATATCCAGAAGGTGAGAGGCCGTCTGTGCCTGGTTTGAATACATTCTTTAAGTTTTGTGTTGAAAATGATTCTTTTCCCATACTATTTTCATAATGTTCCTTTCCTTTGTTTATTTTTCCATGAAAAACTATCCTCCTATAGTCTACTGTTTGTGACTCTCAAGACATTCAAAAATCTTCAGGATAAAAAACACAGAACTCCCCCACAAGCCTATTACTCATGCCCAATCATCTGAAACCTGAAACAAACTGTTAAGTTTTTCTCGAACATTCAAGACCCCCTCTCCGCACACACAGCACACGCCCACTTTGCCCGCCTCTCCCCAGCTGTTCCCCTCCTGCGTGCTCCAGGCAGCCTCAGGCATGCACAGCCCAGTGTCCTTATCCGCCCACCCCGAGCTCCACCCTCACCTCTTACCTGTCTGTTAAGCTCTCAGACTCACTTAAAAGGATGAGTTAATGGGTGATAATGGCAAATAACAGTAACAACCCTTTTTATATAGATGGAGGGAATGAAATACCATTCAAAGCACTGGATGGTTTTCCAAGAGTTTACATTAGTTATTTCACTTGGTAATGTTTTTTGTATTGGCCCATTAGCCAGATAGGGCTGAAATTTTCTTCATTTTATGGCTAAGGAAATTGAGGTTCTTCGAGTTTAATTGTCTGGAACCAAGTCACAAGGCTGGAAAGATGGGAAGCTGGAATTAGATGCTGGTGTCCTGGAACCTGGTACCCAGACCAGGGCTGGATGGCTACTCCTCAGCCTGTGTGTCTCCTTTAGGCAGCACCTTAACTGTTCCACAAGGCAGAGACCTGCTAGAGCCGCTGGGGAGCTTCTTTATAGTGGAGATTTCTGGGCACCACTCCAGACCTATTGAATCTGGATGTCTGAGAGTGGAGACCAGAAATCTGCAGTTAAACTCATTTCTAGGATTATTCTTATGCACACTGTCCTCCTTAAGTCAAAGAACTAGATTTCTAATGGTGAAAGTTCAGACTTCAGAGAAACAAAGATTAAAGAGCTATTTGAGAAACAGAAAGGCCTATGTTGAATGCCATTAATACTTTCTGAGCATGAACCTACTATGTGGTGGCCTGTGTACCCCAGAACAGGGACTCTGCCTACGTATTGTCCCAACCCCTATCTCCCATCCCAAGGCTGTTCTGCTCCAACCAGGACTACCCCCTGCAGCTCCGAGTGGGGGGCCATGTCCTGTGCTTCTTTCCATTTCCTGTCCTCTACCTCCATTTTCTGTTCTCAAAAAGGAGAAAAAAGTACAAAAGAGTATTAGGAAAACATTCTCTTCTTCTTCCTTTCTAGCATGTTTTTCCCCAACATTTTGCAAGAATAAGACATTATCAAGGACCAAACCCCCACTGTGGCTACATTCGTGTAAAATGCAAAACATCTGGATAATTGATTGACATTTTCTCTTTGTATTTGAATGTGCAGCATTGTGTACAATCAGCCTGTGAGAGAGAGAGAGAGAGAGAGAGAGAGAGAGAGTGTGTGTGTGTGTATGTGTGTGTGTGTGTGTGTGTGTGTGTGTGTGTGTGTGTTCCCCCATGGGAATTGCTAGGGATGTAAATCCATCCCTCAGTTCTTTAATTAAAGTTGCAAAAGCATCAAGAGGGTCTCACCCTTGTAAACACAAGGGGCCTTTCCAGGAAATAACTCTGCCTCTTGTGTTAACAGATGTCATGGGGCAGTTGGGTGGGAGAATGTTGTTTTAAAATTCTCAGTCTGCCTCACAAGACTTTTTTCCTTAGATGGTTCCTGGACAGCATCACATGCTTTTCTCTTTTCAGCTTTCACATCACTTCGTGTAGTTTTTCTACTCTGCCTCGCTGCTATGGTCTGAGTGTTTGAGTCCCTCCAAAATTCATATGTTGAAATCCTACCCCCCAAAGGTGATGTCATTAGGAGTTGGCACCTTTGGGAGGGGATCAAGTAATGCTCTCATGAGTGGAATTTGTACCCTTGTAAAAGGGACCCCAGAGGGACTCCTGTACCTTTTTCCATGTGAGGACACAGCGAGAAATCAGCAGTCTGCAGTCTGCAGTCTGGAATAGGGCCTTCGTCAGAACCTAACGATGCCGGCACCTTGATCTGGGACTTCCGTCCTACAGAACTGTGAGAGATAAATTTCTGTTGTTTATAAGCTTCCCAGTCTTGGCTTTTGTTATAACAGGCAGAATGGACTAAGACACTTGCCTCGAGCGCTTGTCACTGGGCCAGAAATAACCCCAAGGCCAACTCCTTAGATGTACGACAGTCATCGTCTGCCACTGGCTGATTTCCCTGAATTGGGCCACATTCTCGTGATTTGCTTCCTAATACTGAGAGAGAAAACAGTTTTGTCGTTACACAATATTGGATGCATCTTCCTGACTTTAAACATCTCTGTAAAAAGTAGAAAATCTTTTCAGAAAATCAGAATGCTTGGCAACATTGTAACAAAGTTCCAGGTACCTGATGGAATTATCCAGATCCTTTTAGGGTTATTGGTTTTAATATCTCTTCGCATGTCGCTTTGTCAAGAGTAAGTAGCCTTCCAGGTGAGCATGCATCTTGTCCAAGGAGGAGCAGCAAACTCCTGGAAAGGAATGCTAAGCACCTTCATCCTCGCAGGAGACAGAGTCGGAACGATGAGAACGCTTCACAGAAGCTGCAGAGGAAGACTGCGTGTAGAGGAGTCAAGGTCACAGAGACTGTGGAGTCTTGAAGATAAGCAATTCTGAGTTCAGCATGGTGTAGCAAATGGTCCCGAGATATGGCTGATGAGCAACTAAAGAGAACAGAGATAAAGGTCATTGGAATTGACTCCATCAAAGAACTGAGCTGGAGGGCATAGATGCCTCCATATGGACACCAAAGTCCCTGGATGATCCCAGCCTATCAGCCTGTGCTCAAACCACTGAGAGCAGTCATAGACTGTGGGCCGCAAGATGTCCATGACGAAAGCAATAAGGCCACACGTGGGGCAGTAGGACAGGGCTGGCCTTTTGAAGAGAAGCTGTGCACAGGAGATGGTAGAATGATGGTCTTAGAAGCAGAGGAGATGCGGGGATTTTGCCAGCCAAGGTCATCATTTGGGTTCCCATAGAGAGAGAAGTGGTGCCTCTAGGATTTCATCACCCATTATTTCCAACCCATCCCACTCCCGCATCCTACAACCCAAGAGACTCTGGCAAAGCTCTCAAGTCTTGCCCCTATGCTTCAGGATCAGCCTCTGTGTCCTGGTACTGAAAGAGCAGAGCAGCAACCCTTTCCAGAGCCCATATCTCTGCTCAATTCACATACAGCAGAAGGTGAGTGGGTACGTGACTGTGACTCTGCGAGGACATCATCGCAGGAAGGAGAGAGGCTCCCAAGGGAAGACATCCTGAACCTCTCACATCTTGAAATGGAAGTTAAGTAGCAGAGAGCCTGATACACAGAAAAGAGGTGAGTTCAGAGAGCGGAATGGTGCGCAGGCAAAGATAATCGTTGGACACACACTGCCCTTGGGCACGAATGAACCTCCGAAAGCGCAGGCGAGAGTGTAGCATGACTAATACCCAGCGAGTCAGTACCATGGGGAGGGGCAGAAAGAGCACCGGACTAAGGCCCTGAAAACTGAATTCTAGATCTGTCCACCACTGATTTCCTTTGTAACCCTAGACAAGTCATTGGGCATCTTTGGGACTCAGCTCCCTCATACGAAAGGAGAAGGGGGCGAGTGTGGACCCTCTCTTGGCTGCCCCAGCTCTGATGTCCAGCCCCATCTGCTTAGGAGGGAGTTGAGGGAAGCCCAGAGGCCCTAGATGATGGGGTACTGCTGCCAAAATCACCCTCCCACCCCGTTCTCCCGCTGACATGCCCTTCATCATCTTGTTGTTGATGTGGTGTTTTTTCCCACAGCGCTCTGAGGGAGAGCACGGCAGGCCACACGCGGAGCAGATAGGGAAGGAGAGGCAGAGGGGGAAAGGGAGGAAGGGCTTCTCCAGGGTTTCCCAAGCCCCTGCCCTCCATGGTCCCGAGCTGAGGAGGCGTGTTCCCTCCAGGCCGGGAATCTGAGGAGGTGAAGATCTCTCAAAATCCGCCACCCCTCCAAACTCAGCGATCCTCTCACCAGCATTCCCGGTTCCAGCACCAGGCCACGGGTCACAGTTCCCTGCCGTATCCTGCTCTCTCCCCAGGTTTCTCTGGGATTCTGGCTCATTCTTATAAAGGCCAACATGCTGAGTTGGTAGGATCTGCAAAGCACAATATACTTCTGTTAACAGATAGTATTTGCTGCATGATAAAACATGGCAAAATTTAATGATTTCAGGCAACAACCATTTTATTTGCTCCGATTCTGTGGGTCAGCTGAGGGGTTCCTCTGGTCTGGGATGGCTTGTCTGTGGCTAGGTGGTCTAGAATGGAGCTTCCCAATAGAAATATAATACAAACCATGTCTGTAATTTGAAATTTTCTCATAGCCACATTTTAAAAACTTAAACAGCTGAAGTTAATTTTAATAATATATTTTAAGTTAACCCAATACATCCAAAATAATATTATTTCAATGTGCAATTAATATAAATATTATCAATGAACTATTTTACATATTTTTTATCATAGAAGCCTTCAAAATCTAGTGTGCATTTTATACTTACAGTACCTCTCAATTCATACTAGCCACATTTCAAGTGCTCAACAGCCACTGTCAGGACAGTGCAGGTCTAGAATTATCTGACCCACATGTCTGAGGCCTCAGTTGGGATGGCTAGAATGGCTGGAATCTGCGGGTTCTCTTCACATAGTTTCTCATCCTCTAGAAGACTAGCCCAGATTTGTCTGCATGAAGAGGAAGAGTTCCTATCAGGATACAACTCCAATACACAAGCAATTTTCAATCCTCTTGTCTATTCCGTGTTTGCTAAAGTCCCATTGGCCAAATAAGTCACATGACCTAACCTAGATTCAGTGGGGGAGGGGCCCATTTGAGGGTGCGGTTACCCAGAGGCAACCATTTGGAGGAGGTCATTTCTCCCAAACCTCCAGGTTCCACGTAGACATCCCACCACCACCACCAGCCTCCTGCTCTCTCCTTAGAACATTTCAACATGGAAAAGCACAAAAAAGGAAAATTAAAATAATCTGTAATTCTACCTTCCACACATAACAATTGATAATCCAATCTCCTATAGATACTACCTTTCCACTATTTTTTCAACGCATATATACATAGTCATTTTACAAATTTGAAATCAAATTATATAACACTATTTTCATTTAACAAAACATCCTTAACATTTTCCCATGTTATTAAATATTCTTCTAAGATGTGGATGATTTTAATGATTTCATAACATTCTATTGTATGGATATACCACCATTTATTTAAATAATCCTTACTACTAAAAGATTAAGTTTTTTCCATTTTTCATCCTTATAAATAATCACAAAATGAACCGTCTTATTTCACACATTCTCCATTAATTTGAGCAATTTTTGAAGAATGGATTCTTAGAAGTAGAATTCCTAGGTGAAAAAATACCACATACTTCAAAGTATATGATTAATTGATTTATTCATTCATTCAACAAGTAGTTACTAGGCACCTATAATGTCCAGATGCTCTTAAAAATACTGCAGTGATACCGCAGTCAGAAAAAAAGACAAAAAGAGTGCCTACTCTCCTAGAGGAGCTTGCATTCAACTGGAGGGAGGCTTCAGTAAGGAAAAAATTGTACTATCTACTATATTAGAGTAATAAATGCTATGGAGAAAAGTAGATTGTGGAAGAGGATGGGGAGTGCCAGGGTTGGGGGGTAGGGCTACAAATGTAAATAAGATAGTCAGCAAAGGCCTCACTCATGTGACATGTGCTCAGAATATATTGTTCAGTTTCGTTCTTGAGGGTATATAAGTTGTGGGGAGGGCAGGGCACTGGAGAGAGGTACTAAACAGGTGACCAAAAAGGTAAGAGTCCAGTTCCTCTCCAACATAGGTCTGCCCTGGGCTATTCTATTTGTCTTCACCTACGAACAATAGCAGAGTTACAACGAGATCCCAGGGGTCCATGGTGGGGGAGTCCCACACTGCTATTCCAGTGGGGATGCGCTCGCACGCGCACGCGCACACACACACACACACACACACACACACACACACAGTGATACCCACAAACAAATACAGTGAAAGAGATATTGTGGGTCAACAGTATATTTAAGCATCCTCCCCATAGGTAAACTCTCAGTCTCATTGGGGCGTTCTTTCTGACTGGCCAGAAACCTCCCAGAAGCTACAATTAGTGGCGTTTTTTTTCTCAGAAAGCTCAAGCTACAGATAGAGGCCCTCTTCCACCATTATAGCAATGTACTTACAAATATTGAACATTGAGTATATATGTTTGATGAATACATAGAAAATTAAATGAGTGAATGCATTGAATAAAGAATAAAGAAATAAAGGAACATCTTTATTTGAGGAAGGTAAGGAAGGCTTCACTATTCACCCAGCAAGCCTGTAGGACTGTGGAAGTGGAGTGAGATCAGAAAGACGATACTAGTCTCATGAAAAGAGAACTTTGGTCTATTTTTGAGTCTACCACTGACTAGATTTATTCCTTAGATGCAGCATTGGTCTCTAGGAATTGCCTTCTTTTTATCCAGACATGGACAGCACAAAACAGTATACATCTCTACCTTTGAGGACAGGGTCATAGAAGGCACCCAGAAAGATCTCCCAGAAACCATCCCTTGCTGCTACTCACAAAAGCACTCTTTCATTCACCCAACAGATGTTTACAGCGTGCCTGTTCTGTGCCAGGCATTTTTCCAGGTGTTGAGAACAACTGTTCGGAGTGTTGGAGATAAACAAGAAAGACCTGTCTAGATCTACACATTCTGTGGGGGGAAGGTAAATGTATAAGTATGTGAATACACCCAGGCAGCAATAGGTACTATAAAGAGAAGTGAAGAAAGGGTGATGTAATGGAAAATGACTGAGGGATTTCTTCCAGCTGGGTGGTCAGCAAAGACCTCTCTGAGAAAGTGACATTTAAGTTGAGATCTGAATGACAAGCAGGAACCAAACATATGAAAACCAGGGGCAAAAATGTGTACAAATGCCCTAAGGCATGCTTAAGAAATGGGACACCAGAGTAGCTGAAGCATGGTGGGCAGTGGGAGAATGGTGCAAGATAAGGGTCACGTAAGGATGCTTAAGGATGTAAGAGTTTGAATTTTAATGTCAAAGCCATTGAAGAGCTTTGAGTAAGAAATTATGTATTTGATATGTGCATGAAAAATGGAGAAGAGGGTTAAGGGCGAGAGTAAAAAATAGAACAGCAAACAGACTACCGCAGGCATCGTGGTGAGAGAAGAAAGATTAGGGTGGTAGCAGTGGAGAAGAAAGAGGTGGACTGATTTTTTTATCTTTGCATTAGGATTTCCCATGGATAGGGTCTTGGCTTTGGCTAGTGGATGGATGCTGGGACAATTGAAAGAAATGGAAAGGACTATGAGAGTAGCAGATTTCGCAGTAAAACTCTAAAGATCTGTTTTGGCCTTGTCAGGTTGGAGAATCATACCAGATATCCAATGGAGACGTTGAGTAGACAGTTGGAAATGAGTTCAGAATTTCGGAGAGAGATCAGGTTTGCATGGCACGAGTCTGAGCTGGCAGGACCTGCATGTGATTGAAGGTAGTCTTCCACTAGCTCTCCCATTAAGTTGTCAAATGATAAAATGAGTAAGTAGTTGTAGGGAGAGTAAAGAACACTAACTCAGCCTCATAAAATCAGAATTATCTGCCACTGAACTGAGCAAGTCACTTCCCGTGCTCCAATTTTCCTTTTGCTGGTTTCTGAAATGGAGTTAGTAGTGACTCCCACCAAGAAGGTTGTCTTGAGGACCAAGGGAGTCAGCATTTGCCAGAGCGCCTGGTAGGCTGTCTAGCACAACTTAGGCCTGTTTCAATAAAGGGCTGTCTACTCGATTCAGCCTGGAAGGCCTTCTAGAGAAATGCAAGGAAAAATATGGGGACCACCCTCAGAAGGTGCCTCCCTCTGCCACACAGGCCCTTCTGTTGACAGCTTTGGTAAAGGCAAAATCAACACCACGAGAGCCCTTGCTTGAATCTGAAGTCAGCTGCTTCTGGGAGAAAAGTGGTGATGAAGTTCTCGACAGCCGTGCTGTTTGTCAGCCGATAACATATTTTTTCACAGATTATTAGACTTGAGCCAAGTGGGTAACAGTAAAAATGCATTCTACAAATATTATTACTGCTCTGAGTGGGATTTTTTTTTTTTTTTTTTTTTTTTTTTTTTTTTTTTCTCTTTTTCTCCCCCTCTTTTTTTTTTTTTTTCTTTAAGAAAGTGTCTGCAAGGAGCCTATTTTGGGGGCTGACATGAGCTGTTTTCCTGGCGGTACTCCAGGGAGGTTCATCGCAAGGGTTGCTCAAGCTGCAGATAGTGATTTTGTGGGCATTTGTCACTGCTTCTAAGTGCCCAAAAGACCTCTAATTCCCACGTCTTCCTACTTCAAAAAGGAGGTGCAAGATTCCTGACTATGAACAAAGAGCGCAGATCCCTGAAATCAAAGGGTTGGAGAGGGCAGGGGGAAGGGCTATTACTTAATTCCACGGTCATCTGTTCCCTTCTCATGACAGTGGCAATTCTGCACTGGACCCGCTCCAAGATCCTGGTGGGAAAATCTGCAGATGAACCACCCCAGCGAACAGCACCCTTGGGGAGTGTCCTCGTGGTGTTTCTGTCATAAAGGGCTCATTTGTGCTCAAGAGGTCTCCACAAAGGACGCCATCCCAGCTTGGTATGTCACAAAGAGGGCCGGGGGCATGGGTCTGCTGTGAATGACCCAGGCCCTCCACACAGGAGGTGGAGGCAAGACCGCTGCACAAAGGCCAGGGGCACAGCAGGACTGGACAACCTGTGAACAGACGCTGTTAATTAGCCAGCTCAAGTAGGTACTTAATTCTGGGTGAATAAACTAAGCCTTGGCATGTTACAGACACAGCTCTTCCTGGAAGCACTGGTCCCAGCCCCCACTCTGATTTTACTGAGAACATTATAACCTCCCTGAAGCTTCCACCTGAATGGATAGAGCTTTCCCCCAGACTCTTTAGGGAAGGGACGTGTTAGGCTAGAAGGTGGGCATCTCCGGGTGGCAGGAAGTGGGGTAACAGGATTAGGCAGGAATCCAGGAGCCCAGCCACAGCCAAAAGTCATGGGAGCTTCACCCTGATAAAGCGGGTCCCTCTCACACTCCCCTTGCTTTCCCCAAGATCCTGTCAAGACCACAGACTTACTGCCGGGCAATCCCGTGAATGACAGAGGTCCCGACCCAATCACACCCAGGAAGGAAAGGAATTCCTCACTTTGCAACATTTCTGTGTTGTATGTTGCCCTGAACGAGTCTCCCTGACCTCAGGCAATGTCTGGCAAGCACCAGGCTAAAATGAAAGGGAGGTCTGCATTCTCCAACTGAAACCCACTCTGAGGAGACATCATGCGTTTATTCAACAGATAAGGACTTGCACTTCAAGCATGTGTCAGAGATTTCCTAAAGGCAGCAATCCAGAGGCGATCCACCATCTGGGTTTATGGGTTAATGACCCACACAGATAAATACACCTCTCTAAGCCTCAGCTTTCCTGTTGAAGAAGTGTAAGTAACAGCAGCAAGAGGGATCACCATAAATGGCCAGCAACATAGGAGAGAGTCACTGGATTGTGGTATAAGCGTGAGAATCTATACAGTGGTCAAAAGGGATGAATGGAACTACATTTATCGATAAATGTAGTGAATAACATATTTATCAATAAATAAAGGAAGTGAAAAAAGCACATTGAAGAATACATTCATTTGATTACTCACATAAAGTTTTAAAATATGCCAAACAATAAATAGATTATGGGTACGCATCTTTGCAACAAAGACAAGAAATTATTCATGGGGATGACACGCCAAATTTAGAAAAGCGATTATCTGTGGGAAAGCAAGGAGAGCGGCTGGAAGGTGTACTCAGCAGTTTTTATTTAACCTGAAATGTTTTACCTTTTTAGTGAGATTGTAGGTACATGGATGTTGTGTTTGTTATATTATTTTATTTTGGGTATGTCTAAAATATATGGAAATAAGATTTTAATACTGCATTGAACTTGCAAAGATAATTTTTTAATCACTATAATCAGTCAGTTCCACAGTAGTATGGATAAGCCAAACAACAGATAATCCTAAGTATACCTACTGGGGTCTGTAACATGCCATTCAATTTCTGTTTTTCAAGGGCAGATAAAAGGTCTGACCTTCTGATTGTTATTGATAATTGTTATTATGAACATTTACTGAGTGTTTACTATGTGCCAGACACATAGTATGTATTCACTAAGGAATTTACCTTCATTATTACCATTTTAAGAGAGTTGCTGAAGCTCAGAGAAGTTAAGAAACTTGTCAATGTCACATACACAAGTGGAGGGATTTAGAAATCAGACCCAGGTCGCTTTGCCCAAATATTCAACAGTGAGAGGCTATAACTGGGAAGTGAACTCCTGGACAACTCAGCACCCTTCCTGACTTGGTGCCTGACACCAGGCAGGTCCCTCACCCATGCCCAGTCGCTCAGCTTTCTCTCACTGGCAGGACACGAGACTAGTAACAATCGGCTTCCACCATGAATGGACTTCCAACTTGAAAATGGCTAGTAAATGGGGCTGGAGGGTGCATAAATGGGGAGTAGATGGCAAATTTATGAATGGATAGGTGGATGGATAATGTGTTCTGTACTGTAGAAGTGTAGATGGAAGGTAGAATGGTGGCTAGATAAGGAATGGATGGATTCTGGATGAAAAGATGCTGATTAGGTAATGAATGGATAATGACAGTTAAATGATAGAGGGCTATATCCTAGAAAATGGATGCATGGGAAGCGAATGGTAGATGGGTAGATGGTGGAGAGATGGTGGATGGATGGCAGGTGGTGAGTGGTATATGGTAAATGGATGGTTTAATACATAGATGGATGAAGATGGATAGAGGGCAACTGGATAGTACATGGATGATGAATAAAGATGCATATTGAATGAGTAGTGAATAATGGGTGGGAGAACAAAAGGAAAGAAAATGTGCAGATCTCTCTGTGGACACTGGACTGAATGAGTGCCTGGTTACCTATAGCGAAATTAAATGAAAGTCTCCTGCCTGGTCCCCGCCTCGGTGCCGCTCCTATTTATTTCACCTTATCTTCTCAGCTTGACTCACCTGCTGACATTTCCACCGTCAGTTCTGCAAAAGTGAGGTAAGTTCAAAACCGGCTTTTTAATGAGGCCATTATATTCCAGATCTAAAATATTTTTCTGCCTTTTATAATTTGTCTTTTATTTACACTTAATTTCCCAGATAACACTTGAATATGTTTTTATGACAATGAAGCCAAATTCTCCATGAAACATTATACATAGCTTCAAATGCCAGGCTCACCTCCCCAGGATTAACAGTTTCCAGCCTGGTGGACATCCTGATCTTTCTCCACTCATCCACACTCACCTGTATTTGTCTATAAAATATAATATGGTAGCATTTATAAAACTTGTATCATGCTATGTCTATCAGTCTAGAGCTTGTGTTTTCTTTTTTTTAACTTTTTGTTAAAGTTATACAAGCACGTAATTTAAAGAGTCAACTAGATCAATAAAGTTGATTAAGTCAAACTGGGTCCCTCGCTTCCTCATCCCTGTTTCTTTCTTCCCATTGGCAACCACTTGCAATTCCTCTAGCTGGTTATTTTGGTATGGATTTCCTACTTCTGAACAACATGCTGGCTACCTTTTCAGTTCTAGAAATCATTGATTAATTTCCCACAGTAGAAGATGAAGTTTAGCTCTGTAGGGAAAATGGAAGTTCCCATGGCCAGGATTCTCACCTGACCCTAATCTACTTATGATACAATCGGCCTACAGCTAGGCTACTGCTTACCCACCCATTGGTAATAAGCCAATATTGCCTGTGTTGCTATATAAAGAGCTCCACCCAGTGCTTGGGGCAGAGCAGAGGCTGGAGGTGAAGGCAGAGCCTGGAGCAGAGCAAGGGCTGCAGGGCTGCAGGTGGCAGAGGCAGAGACCAGCTCACTGCTTGCAGACTTGCCCTGAGGTGGACAGGATTCTAAGGTTTGACCTGCCACCATGAAAATAAAGCTCAGTATAAACACTTTTACCCCCAACATTCTGTTGTCATTTTTCAATCTCACCAAATCCAGAGTGAACTTGTCTGGGGCTGAAACCCTCAGGCGAGACACACTCTTTTCTCCGTCCTAACCCATTCTCCCACATACATTATTCCCATCCCTTCATTCCCCCAATATACTTAGAGCACAGTTTTGATCAAATCAATATTTGGGATACCCGATGATGACTGTTCTGCAATTCACGGCTGAGTGGTGTAGTAAGCTAGAATAAAATTCCTTCCCTGAACAATTTCTCCCCCTCTGGATTTAATAATGACCTTTTTTTTTGCCCCCATTTTCTTTATCTCCTAACTAGCCACGATTAATTCAGCAAATTCATTGCCAATTGCTCAACTTTTCCTTCAGTATATTCCAGTATTTCAGGTACTCTGCCAATTGTATCTTCTTGAAGAAGCATCTCCTGGAGTCTTCTCACCTGCTTCTGTTCTGCTTTATGCCAGATGCTCAGCTTTCATCATAGAATCTCCCTCTACACAAGTCCTGAGGTTCCCTTCACCTCTCTCCTCTCCTGGATCTCCTGCGTCCTGTATCCTTTGTCTTCCTTCCTCTTGTTTAGTTTTCTCTGTCAGTTAAATGGAGCCCATTCTCTGGCAGCTTCCAAAGAAGGGGTATAGAGAAGGTAAATTGTTTGAGACCTTGTCTGAAATGGCTTTATTCTACACTGATCCTTGATTGATAGTTTGACTAGGTATAGAATGCTAAGTCATAAATCACTTGCTTTGAAATTTTCGTGATGCTTTGAAAGTAGTACTCCACTGTCTTCTCATTTCCAGTATTGCTATTGAGAAGTGCAAAGACATTTTACTTCCTGATCCCTGTCAGGGATCTTCATTTCATTTCCAATTATTGGTATGCAAAAATACCAAGTCTAACATGTGCTTCTCTAGGTTTCTCAGCCTTACCTACAGTTAGGTTGGGGCCACATGACTAGTTATGGGCAGTGGCCAGAAGTAATACATGCCACCTCCAGGTTAAGGAATTTACAAGTTAGTGTGCCTCCTACAACCCTATTTTCTCCTCTACAACTATCTCAGGGGGCCTGTGATCCAGGTGACATATTTACCAGATGGAGTTGAACCACATTAAGTACATCAGGCTTTGCATAACTGACAAACTTTGGTTTTGTTAAGCTGTTTAGATTTTTGAGGGTTGTCTGCTGCAGGAGCCAGCATTGATAACCCTGACAAAGACACCAATATCCTGAAATTTCATAGACACAAGCCTTGATGTGTGTCTAGTTTTAACCATTATGCTAGGTAGTCAGTGGGTCCTGAAAACTCATAGCCTTATGTTCTGAGAACCTTTATTTCATGGATAATTTCCTCCCCTTAGTTTTCTCTGGCTTCTTTCTTGAACTCCTATTATTCAATTACTGGACCTCTGGATGGGCCCTCCAATTTTATATGCTTTCACTTCTATTTTTCATTTCTGGATTTTTGCTATACTTTCTGAAAGAGTTCTTCAACTTTACCCCAAGATTTCTATTAAGTTTTTAACTTCTACTATCATGTTCTAAACTTTCAAGAGCTTTTTGTATTCTCTGAACATAAAAATCCAGAGACTCTTTTCCAAATTTGGCATATCATTCCCATGCATAATTTCTTGCCTTTCTTGCAAAGATATGTATCCATAATTTATTATTGTTTGGTATATTTTAAAACTTTATGTGAATGACTATACAAATACATCCTTCTGTAATGCACTTTTATCACTTTTTATTCATGTTGATAAATGTAATTCTAGTTCATCCCTCTTGACTTCCATATAGATTCTCACACTTATACCACAGTCTAGCAATGCTCTCACGGGTGCTGGCCGTTTATGGTGATCCCTGTTGTTGCTTTTACTTGCCCTTCATCAGTAGGATAGCTGAGGCTCCGAAAAGTGTATTTACCTGTGTGGTTCATTAACCCACAAACCCAGAGGGCAGACTGCCTCTTGGAAATCTCTGACACTCACATGAAGTGCAAGTCCACATCTGTTGAATAACTGAATGAAATTTCCTCAGAGAAACCCATTGTCAAACCCAGTCAGAGAATGCAGACCTCCCACTCTCCAGCTTAGCCCTGTGCCTGCCAGACATTGCCTGAGGTCAGGGAGGCCCCACCAGGGCAACACACACTGTAGAAACCCAAGGTGAGGAATTCTGAATAAGAGCTTTTAACAACTCCATCTATGATGTTTATTTTTGTCTTCCTTTAGTCTGTCAGTGTTTGCTTCATAAATATAAAAGCTCTGCTATTAAGTGAATATTCATTTGTCATTGTTACATTTCCTGATGAATTCATTATGAAATACCCATCTTGTCATTGTGAAATGGTTCTCTTTTCTCTATTCATACAACTTGCCTCAGAGTATATTTGTATATCTTCCTTTGTGAAGTACCCATTAAAATCTTTATTGGGTTGTTTGCCTTTTTATTATGGAATTATAAGAATTCCTTACGTATTCCAGATAGAAGTCCTTTGTCAGATACATGTAAAGCAAACACTTTCTCTCGGTTGTGGCCTGCCCTTTTCATTTTTAACAGTGACAATAAGC
The DNA here is from genome assembly GCA_029783875.1 of Phataginus tricuspis. Taxonomy (NCBI): domain Eukaryota; kingdom Metazoa; phylum Chordata; class Mammalia; order Pholidota; family Manidae; genus Phataginus; species Phataginus tricuspis. The sequence goes on from JAQQAC010012408.1 coordinate 10,496,377, forward strand.
AAACGTTTTAATGTTCAGGAAAATTAAACAGTTCTGAACAATTTTTATACCTTAGTTTTTTTTCATTGTTTTATGAACAAAATTTTCACTTACCCTGAGTTTATAAAGATTTTCTCCTACGTTCTGTTTTAGGAGCTTTGCCGTTTAGCTTTTACTTTTAGATCTATAGTTTGTGTAAGGAGTAAGTTAAATGCTGAGGTCCGTGTTTTCCAAATGGATAGCCAACAGTTCCAATACCATTGTTGAAAAGACTACACTATTCCCATTGAATTACCTTGGCGACGCTGGTAAAATCAATTGTCCATGTATACATGGGTCTGTTTACAAACTCTCAGTCTCATCCCACTGACCTTCGTGTCTAGCCTTATGTGAATATCATATTGTCTTGTTTATTGTACCTTCATAGTAAGTTTTAAAATCGAGTCGTTTTATCCTCTAAATTTCTTCCTTCTTTAAAAAGAATTTTGGCCTAAGTCCTTTACGATTTACACAAAATATTAGAATTAGCCTGTATAATTTTTCATGAAAAAACATGCTGGAATTTTCGTTAGGATTCCACTGCACCTGTGGAGCAACTTAGGGAGAATTGCAGTTTTAGCACAATTCAGTCTTCTGATCCAGGAGCGTGGTTTATCTCTAAATTTACGTAGGTCTTCTTTCGTTTCACTTAACTGGTTTTTAGTTTCATTGTATATATATATAACACATAATTATTAAATGTATCCCAAAGTATTCAAATTTTTTTATATTATTGTAAATGGTGTCATTTTTTAATTTTATTTCTTGATAGTCATTATTAATACATAGAATTGCAGTCAGTTTTTGTATATTGACTTTCATCCTGTGATCTTATTAAACTAACTTACTACTTTTAGCAATTTTTTGTGAATTCCTTAGGATTTTTCATGTGCATGATTATCACGTGGGGCCTCCAGTAAAATGATGAAAAGAAGTAATGATGAGTCTGGGCCAACCCAGCAACACAGGAACCTCCCAGACTTACTCCTCCTACAGACACACCAAAATTCAGTAACATCAGTAACATCACAACTAGAATGGCTTTATAAGAAATATTAAAGAGTTCTTCAAGCTGAAATGAAAGGATGTTAGTTAGTAACATGAAAATATATGATAGTATAAAATTCACTGGTAAAGGTAAATATAGAGTTCAGCTCAGAATACTTGAATATTTTGATGGTTGAGAGTAAATCATTTATAACGCTAGTGCAAAGGTTAAAACATGGAAGTATTAAGATAACTATAACTCCAATCATTTATTAATAGCTCCACAATATAAATAGATGTGAATTACAGCACCAAAAACATAAACTGTGGGGAGAGGGTACAAACGTAGAGCTTTTGTATGCACTTGAAGTCAAGTTGTTAGTTTAAAATAGACAGCTACACGTAGAAGACGCTTTAAGTAAGCGTCATGGTAACCCCAAGCAAAGAGCTAGAGTAGACGCACAACAGAGAGCGAGGAATCCAAGCATCCACTACAGAAAATCATCAAAACAAAGAGGAAGACAGCAAGACAGTAAGAAAAGAGCAAAAGAACTGCCAAACGGCCCGAAAACAATTAGCAAAACGGCCGTAAGTACGTACCTATCCATAATTACTTTAAATGTAAGTGACTAAATTCTCTGATCAAAAGACATAGAGTGACTGAATGCATAAAAGAACAAGACCTAACTATATGTTTTCTACAAGCGACTCACTTCAGCTTTAAGGACACAAACAGACTGAAAGTAAAATAACATATTGCATGCAAATGGTAACCAGAAGAAAGCAGGAGCCGCTATACTCACATCAGACAAAATAGACATTAAGCCAAAAACCATAACAAGAGACCTAGAATGATAAAGTGCTCAACTCCTGAAGGAGATATAATAATTGTAAATATTTATGCACCCATCATTGGAGCAACTAAATGTACAAGGCAAACATCAACAGACTTAAACTACACATTAAACCACACGGACCTAACAGACACGTGGACGTTATTCCATCAAAGAGCAGCACAATGTACCTTCTTCTCAAGCACACATGAAACATTTCCCAGGATAGATCATATGGTAGGCAACAAAAAAGTCAATAAATTTAAGAAGAATTGAAATAATATAAAGCATTTTGTCAACACAGGGTTATGAAACTTATATGCAGTTTTTGGGCCCCCCTTCTGCATTTCTCCTTTCCAGGATTTTCTCCCTAACTTTGCAGTCGCTTTGGCAGCCCCAGACTCTGTCCTTTGACATTTCATGGCAGTAATACTGGAGCTTTCCGTTTGAGCTCCAGCCATCGGGCACCAGCAGACCAAGTAGAATGCCATCTAGTCGCCTTCTTTCCTGGGCTGACATCTCTCCCGTTTATACTCTATTTTGGTCATTCTCCAGTGCCCTTAAATTGTTCATTTTTAACATTTTAATTCACTGTGTATCCTTGTTACCTGTAGGAGGGTTAATACCATTTAAGCTACTGTACTATTACTAGTATCACCCTCCTTTATAACTCCTTTTAAACTACATTAATCAGATTAACCTTAGTTTTTTAATTACACACCTGAACAATTTTCCACAAAAATGCAATATACTTGGTGATTTTATATTTGGTTTTATTTTCTAACATACTAGAAAATATTCTTCCTGTATAATTTATGTGTTTTACCATTTAAGTAATAGAAGTACCTTTTCAAATGAGTATGCTTTATCTCTGTTCACTCTTTGATCTTTAAATTAAATTTAGCTAGGTACAAAGTCATTTTGAATTTTCATCTTCTTTATTTCCCAGTGTTATGTGTAGCTAACATGTTTCTGGTTTTTTGAGTCAACCAACATTGAAACAATTTATTCCTGAGACTGAGAATTATATTGCTGATATTATATAGATGATGAGGAAACTATGGCTTTTAGGATTTTGCGGTGAATAAGAGATTATCAAAGAACAGATGAGATGGGAATTATTTCAAAAGTCTCTGCACTATTTCCTTTTGTAATTGTCCTTATATCCGGGGAAGAATGGAAAACTGTTCCCACACTTTTGGACTCTTTCCTTAAGGATAAAACCTGACCCATCCTAGCAGCTTCTGCCCCCAGGCAAAGGACTGTTCCAACTAGAATGAGTTCTTGTAAACTACTGTGTCCCTTGAACCTGAATATTTAACATTCTACATTCTTCATTTAATCATACCAAAGTATACTTTTTAAGGTCTTGGCTGAGCATGGTTCTGTACCCAGGCCACATGTACATTAAGTACATGCAGCCTCTGTTGTCAACACAGAGAACATCACGAAGAAGGAATACAGAGAATTTGACATAAACACTGAATGATGATTCCTTTAAGGCTGTGGTCTACTGTGCCTACAGGATGCCAAACATCTGGATGGAAGATGAAACATTCCATCAGGGAGCTCACTGTTCCCCCAAATAATTGAACAGACTTTTATATGAATTGTATAAACCTAGCATTTATAATGGTTATGCCATCCTATATTTCCAGAATGACTTACAACTGCAGGATCCATATATGTTTAAGTATGTGTGTATAGAACTTCATTTAATTACCATATCCTTACAGAATAGGCTTGATTATCCAATTTTACAGATGAGAAAGTTGAGAGCCCTTATCAAGCACGTTTTGATCTCATATTCTGTGACAGTTGCAAGGCCTACAAAGGAGAAATAAAACAGTCTCTGCCCTAAAGGTCCTCCCAGATCAAGGGAGGAGTTCAGAGTTGAATGAACTCGACTTACCAAGGTCACACACCTATTTACTGTAACACCTGGGACTCCATCCAACTTTTCTGGCACCGAGTTCAGCATTCTCTTCACAGCTGCCTCCTGTAAAGGCCGGGTGAACTCACAGAGCAGTGAGCAGAAAGGGGAAGGAGAAGGGACCGAGGTGCCACTGGAGTTGGAAGAGTCTTGTTATTAATGCTGAGATCAGAAATGAAGCACAAGTCATTAAAACTACAATTATGAAGACCATGACCAGACGTTGGAAAATGCTTCTGATGTAATGTTGGTTTAAAAAAAGGCAGAAAACAAATGTCACGTCTGCCCACATCCACTTGGTACACATATAGGCAGGGATAGAACAAGAACACGAGCGACTTTAAATAGCTGAATTGTTTTCCTGTGGCAGGGTTGTGACTGAAATTTCCCTTCATTCTTTCCTTCATCCTTTTTCCTATTGCTTTGTAGTATCATTGATGTTGCTACTATATAAAGTGTAAGTAGAAAAAAAGAGATAACATGGAAAGATTAGAGCTTTCTAGCCAGACAGACCTGGATTCCCCTTTTTGCCAATGACTAGCTCTATGATTGAGGGAAAGTTATTTAACTTCTCTGTGCCTCAGCTTCTTTGGCAAAGAATAATGTTCACTTTGCATGGTTATGCTGAGAATTAGTGATTATGTGTTAAAGCACCTAATACACACAGAGCAACAACTCCACCTGTAATTATTTTTATCATTATTATCACACAGTGTAAACCAAGAAGTGTGTTGGAGAACAGGCAGGGTATGGCACAGGTTTGGCCAAGAGTCTACAATCGCATCTTTAATGTGGAATCACCCTCAGGAGTAGCAAAAATATATATTGAGCCAAGCCCTCTGGATACAAATGCATAAAACACCGCCTGTCCTAAAGGAATTCACCATCAATCTCTTTACCCACTCAATAGACATTTATTACACACCTCCTGTAAGTCAGAGACGAAAAGAAGAACTAGTTGTATAGAGATAAATAGGACTTCACCCCTGCCATAGCTCATTAGGGGAGAAACAAGCATGAAAACAGAGGAATACAACGTAATATGGAAAGTATAATCACAGAGGTAGGCACTTAGGAGCACAAATAAACACCTACACCAAATCCGAGCTGGTAAGGGAAGAGGAGGGAAGTCTAGGAAGGATTTCTGGAGGCATTGGCCCCGGTAAGGGTGGGCAGGGCTTAGTTAGGGAAAAGGGCCTGGGTAGGTGGTAGGAAAGCTTCCCTTGCAGAGAGAAGATAAAGGACGGTGTGTTAGGTAAGCACGAGAGGTTTTGTGTTGCCACAGCACAGAACTCGAAGCAGGGGGTGAGACTGGTAAGGGAGGCGGGAACCAGCTCACATGAGGTTTGCACACTTCATCCAGAGAGCAGTGAAGGATCTGAAGCCAGGCAGAGAGGCGTCGAGGTAGTCAGCTCTACATTTCTGACAAACGTTCTAGAGCCCTGCAGAGGGAGGACCTGAATGGGATGGCCCCATGGCGGTTAGGGGTCACCTCTAGGGGGGTCCGGGAGAAAAAGAGTCTGCATCGGGACACTGGTCATGGGGCCCAGAGCTGAGGGCAATGGAAATCAGACAGCAAGACAGTCCCTAACCATCCCAAGAGCCTAGTGAGAAGTAGAAAGGAATTCATTACTTACATCCTGAGAAAATTTTTGTTACAATCTGGGAAATCTTCGTGGAGAGGCAGGACCTCAGCAGCCCTTTAAAGAGGACATAGGTGGAGAAGAGGGAATGGAATTAAAAAAAACCAAAGAAGCAATGACATGTAGGTTGTGTTCCCAGAAACAGATCAGTCCACAGTAAGAATGTGTGATCTTGGACACGCCCTCTACCTTGTAAATTCTCATCCCCATCATAAGGAAAACATTTGTGCAGGATAGATTATGTTTTCTCCCCACATCCCCTGCTTTCCTGAGACTAGGCAGAAAAGAAAGGCTACAATGGACTCAAGGTAGAGAAAGATTCATTTACAATTTCTTCTAGACTGTATTCCAGAAAAGAAAAGACAGGGTCTCTTCTGATGGCATGAAAGCTTGGTGGTCTGTGGTGGCTCCAGGCTATGACTAGACAACGAGAGAGCCTCCTTCCCTTGCTCCTGCGTTCTCACACCCGACTCCTTGCCGTCCAGAGGTAGGCAGAAGTGACTGACTGACCAGCTGTGCCAAAGAGAAGAGAAGAATATCATGGGGGAGGGCAGAAAGAAAGTGTTAAAGTGACCAAGGGGTCCATGGGGCAGGGGGGAAAGGCCATGTCCAATGTGAGGGGTTCCCTTGCCAACCTGGACGCCATAGAGCTGCCTAGGCTTAGAGCAGGAGTCTGCAGACTTGACTGTAAAGGGTCAGATAGGAAACATTTAGGCTTTCTGGGACATCCACTTGTCTCAACCACTTCCCTCGGCCATTGTGCACAGAAGCAGCATAGACAATAGGTAGGTGAATGAGCATAGCTCTGTTTCAGTAAAACTTTGTTCATTTGAACTTTATAAAATGTTCACATGTCACAAAATATTCTTCTTTGACTTTTTTGTCAACCATGTACACTTCATCCAGAGAGCAGTGATGGATTTTTCAAAAATGTTAAAAATCATTCGTAGCTCACATACAAGACAGGCAGTGAGCTGGGTTGGGTCTGTGGAGAGTAGTTTCCATTCCTGGTTTAAAATAAGAGTCTCATGATAAAAAAAAAAGAGGGTCAGCTAGCATAGAGACGCTGCTCCCAAACCTACATTCCTGTGGATTCTGGACGGTTGGGAAATCGAGCTGAAACTGAAGAATAGAGCTGGATTGCATGGGTGCCTCCCTGGCTAACAAGTTGTTTAACAATGGAGTCTACCACCCCTTTTCTCATAATTAAGGATGTAGTGGTAGGGTTTTATATCAATTAAATTTTGAAGTACTGCTTCCTATATTTCTATAAACTATCTTAGTATTCAAAAAAATCCAATAATTTTTTTTAAGTCCATACATACATTGGTTATAATATTACTCCTCTGGCTACCAAAAACGACAGGTAACACCTGTGGCCATGCCTGTGACCTCCCTGTGGCCTCAGCTGCCCACCCGGGAAATGGGCAGAACCTCCTAACAGCTCCGAGACTTGCTCTTGTTTGACAGGCTGCCCCACCTTGAAAGGTCCTCAGACCTTCTTCAGACACAGAGTTTCATTTAACCTCCCAAATCTCAATCTCTTCCCGCACTGGGTATGAAATGATCTTTCCTAGTTTCCAAAGATTTATGTCATCTTGCTTAGAAAATACCTGAGAGTCCTCAGGTTTTGTCTTTTCTCCTAGCAGCATGGCAGAGGGGTAGCTGCGCATCAAAGCAAGATGATTAGGAAGATTGACTTACAAGAGTCTTGACAAAGAACCCAACCATTTTCCTTGGCCTGGGCATAAGTCCCCAGATCTCCTTGATTTTGACCATCAATATCATGTCAAATTCAGCCTCTGAAACCACTAAATCCCTCCTCTCTTCACCCATGGCCCCCAGAATAAAAGGATTCATGTTGTTACATTTCCCTTTTTTTCTGCTCTTAGGAGAGAGTTATTCTTCCTTATTAGGCAGAATGTTTGGGACAGTCCCACCAACCTAGTACCTCATCTATGCTCCAAGACGTCCAACTTCCTGGTACCTCCCCAGACTCCACCTCCTTCTCGGACACTCATAGTCCTGTAGAGGTGGGTATAAAAGGAAAGGGCCAAGGGGAAAAGAAGCCTTAGAGAAAATAAGGATGCACATTGAGGGCTCTTGTTCCTGATGCTCCTTCTGCCCTTAGGTGGTCCTGCTGACCCAGAAAGGAGCAGCCACTAGACCCCCCGAGGACTTACAAAGTGCATGACCCCCAGAACTCAAACATGGCACGCCCCTGCCAAAGGGATGCCACAGAACCAACCATGACAAGCTGTTGTATACATTTCCACAAGTCGAAGCCCACAGGACTTTCCTGGCCCTTAGTAGAGAGCCCTCCCCTCACGGCTGCACTGGGAGGCAGATGGCGGCACTTTCCCCAACTCCAGAGCTCCAGTCAAAACCCACTTTCTGCCATGAGGCACAAGGCTGGTTCGGCTGGCTTCCCACAAATCTGGTTCTGTAGGAAGCAAACAGCTCCACTGAAAATACATTCATCCTCTTCTCCCATTTGATCTTTCATCCACATGCCTTTTGGATTAATGCTGGCATGTTGTTTCCATCTGTTTTCAACTGTTGGTTAGAACATACAAGTCCGGCTCTCGCCCTCTCCGGGGCTGGGCCTCCTCCACAGGGTGCTGCTCCAGGCAGGGTCCATGGAAGATCAGATGCTTGTCTTATTTCAAATCAACATAAACTTGAGTGAGCGCTTCAAATGTGCCAGGCTTTGTGCTATCTATTAGGAACTTGCAAGATGCAATGCCATGCCACTGCTCGACATTCAGCACAGGCTCCCATTTCACTTGGATTAAAGTCTCAAGTCATTACAATTATCTACAAGACCTAAAATGACCTGCTTTCCCCACCCTACACCCCAACTCTGACCTCATCTCTTGCAACTCTCTCTCTCTTATTCCCCATCCTGGCCATCCCTTTGCCTGGCTGTTCCCTCTACTCCACCCAGAATGCCCTTTCCCCAGAGCAGCTAACATCACCTTCTTCAAGTATTTGCTCAAATATCACCTTTCAATAAGGCTTATACTGAAAATTCTGTTGGAAATTGCAACCCTTCAATAGCACACCTGATCCCCCTTCTTACCGTGCTCTAGATTTTTCTTTTCTGCAGCAGTTACCACCTATTGCCTTAGTGCAATTCCCTAGAAAATACAGCTTAAAGGAATGCAATTTCAGGGAAGCAGAAATGAGGGAAAAGGGGAGTAAAGCATAGAGGGCGGAGGGCAAACCTAAGTGAGTATGTTTTCCAATGACCACAGTGTTGTAACAAGTGATGGTTCAGTCCCATAGTACATCTTCAGAGATGCTGAATGAAGCTAATGCATCTCCAAACAATCGGTCCAGGGAAGAAGAAAAGAAAATACCTTCAGTCAAAGTCTGCCCCATGGTGTTAACTTACTCAGACTTCCAGGTGATGAGACAGCAGGTTCACGCAAAGGAAGTGCCTCACCTTAGCAGCCCCGGAGAAGCCCCAGTGAGGAAGGTGGGAGATGGGGGTGCAGCACAGACAGCAGGTGGAGGCTGGAGGCATGTCATGGGCTCTAGGAGGGACAGTCCTTGCAGGGACCCCTTAGCCTGTAGGAGTGGCTGTGGAGGTGGAGGTACCAGTGGCTCCACAATTGTAGGCACAGACCAGCCATTGCCAGGGCTGCTCCAGCCAGGCAGGTCCATGTGCAGATCTGGACTATGTAAACTGAAGCCTGTATGACCTTCCACCTGGTACCCATCTCCCCCCAGCTAGAAGATAAACTCTACAAGGGCAAGATCTTTGTTTGGGTTCCCTGATGCATCACAAGAGCCTAGAAAAAGGCTGAGTAATTTACTGTTAGTCGGTTCAGGCTGCTGTAACAGAGTACCATAGACTGGAGGACTTACAAACAAAAGAAATTTATTTCTCAGAGCTCTGGAGGCTGGGTTGTGCATTCATTTTTCAAAATGCCAACTGTTTCTGTGTCTGGTTCACAGACAGATGTCTTTTAACTGTGTCCTCACAAGGTAGACGGGATGGGGGAGCTCCCTGCAGTCTCTTTTATAAGAGCATTAATCCCATTCATGAGGGTGGAACCCTACTCACCTCCCAAAGGCCTCACCTCCTAACACCATCACCTTGGGGGTTAGGATTTAACATATACATTTGGGTGGAAGGGAAACAAATATTTAGTCCATAGCATTTGCATACATTGTCTTATTTCATTCTTATAAGGATTCAAAGAGAGAGAGATGATGCCCCATTTAATAGACATCCAGTTCAATAAACTGAACCCAGAAATGTCTGATGAACCTACCCAAGTTCACCTGGCTAAGAAATGGCAGGGCCAGAATTCAAACTTGCAACTTCCTCTGCCACAGTCGAACCTCCCTCCAGCACTGTACAGCTTGGTCTTGGTGCCCTCTTTTGTGTAATGAAAAGGTTAGAGTACATGACCTTTAAAGCCCTTTCCCATTAAGCTACATCCTAACCATGTCCGGGTCAAAAAAGTGATCCAGCCCAGACCTGATGGGAAGTGATTGGCTGTTGTCCAGGACAAATACACCTACGGTCAGCAACAGGTCTGACTCACCAGCAGCCTCCTTCCAGCCCCCAGAGCAGTGAGCACAAGTTATGGGAGGACACGCACAGATCAGCTTGACCAGGGTAGGGGGCCACCTAAGGAGTCATGATGTAGGATCATGAAGATACACACAGTGGCCTCTGCCATCCCAGCTTATGAATTGTGATTGATGGAAGCCCAGCTACTCACTTGCTGCAGAGCCTGAAGGCTGGAGGGCTCCCGGGGCGAGTGCAGTCAAAGCCCGTGACTCAGGAAAAGTGATGGAGGGCCTCCCTCGTTGGTCTAGATCTCCACCGTCCAACAGAAATGTAAAAGGAGCCACGTATGTCATTTTACATTTTCTAGTGGCCACACTTTAAAAAGTAAAAAGGTGAAATTCATGTTGAGAATATATTTTGTTTAACCCAGTATAGCCAAAATATTATCATTTCAACAAGTGATCAATATAAAAGTTCACTGGGTTATTTTGCATTCTATTTTTTCATACGAAGTCTTTGAAATCTGCTGTGTATTTTACTTAGAGCACACCTCAGTTCAGAAGCCACAGTCCAAGCCCTCAGCAGGAATCAGCAGGAACCAGGGGCTCACATATGTATCGTGCCTGCTGAACTGGACAGCATAGGCCTGGTGTCCGGAAGTGCTGAGGGAGGACCCATGCGTGGACACAGTCGTACCAGAGCAGCGCAAATGACAAGGGACTTTGTCTAACCCCTGCAGCATAAGGACCAGCAGGTAACATAAGCTACAGCCCTGCACCCAGGCACCTGGGTGCTGCACTGGGACAAGACAGAAGCCCGAGGGAAATGGCTACCAGCCTGAACTCATCCCTTGTGGGGGTAAGACGACATCTGGCTCGCCGTCCTTTGAAGTTCACCTTCTAGTAGCAAGAGTAGCAAGAAAAAAATACTGCCTCGAAGTGGCTGAGGCAAGAGGTCAGAGTTCCTTGGTCAAGTTCCTTGAGAAATGAGTTTCATATGAGATTCGGGAGAGAGGAGAAAATTATCAAAAATTCATAAAGTTAACAATTTGTGTATTTAAATGGTGTCAAACCACAGGAGCCTAGAGTCTTAATACATTAATGAAAGCCTCAGCCCCAAGCTCATTGAAACTGAATTAAGTGCTGCTTGAAACAGATCCACAGAAGCAAGGGGTAGCAGAGAAGATGTGTGTTTTTCAAAACTGCAGGACTTGGAGACTGCTGGGGGGATTGTGGTTTTTCCAGGAATGGGATGGATTGAAATGGATTTTTAAAAAAGGAAAGAAAACATTTCCAACTCCCCTTTGTAGCTCTGCCACACCAACCAAACATACAAAGCAGAGGGAGGGTGACTTCTCTGCCACCGGAGAATGGGCTTCCCTCCCTGATAGGCACCTCTCAGCGCAGACATTCCTGGGCCGTTCCCCCCAGCCACGCCCCTCGCAGGAGTGAACCTTGAGGGCGAAGCTTCAGAACTGCGCTTGGGGAGTGTTCCCTTGTTACATTTGTGGGGTTGAGACGGGAGCCACATGGAAGGCAGATGGGGAAAACGTTCTGTAATAATCTGTTTATAATTTCTGATAGAAGGATGGTGGAGTAGACAATGGGACTGATTGAGTTCCAAATCCATTTCCTGGAGTTCAATTTAAAGAGAGATGTTAAGGGCAAAATCTCTAACAATGTGGGTACGTCGCAACAAGTTACAAGTTTATTTCTATTGGTGTTTGTACAGTTTTTTAAATCTGTTGCTTGTTTCTCACATGTACTAGCCCACCCCCTGCCAAAGCTTACAGAAGTCTGAAAACTGCCTCCTGTGATATGTTCCTATCAAATTCAGAAAATCTGATTTTCTAAGAGTTCATTTAGTCCCCTTTTGCTGTTATACCTTTATCATATTTTTATTGTTATTGTTCAGATTTTAAGTGTTACCATCTAAAAATCTTGTCCATTTTCAGTGATGTTAAATATCCATGCAATCATAGTGTTTCCAGATTTCTTCCTGGACAACCAAAGCTTACAGTGGGTCTGTCCTCATTCCCTGGCGCATCCCTGCAAGAAGACATTTTAAGGCCTGAGGAGTCTCTTCAAAGCCTCTTGTCTGAGCTGGCCACTTGCCTGGAGCCTCCTTTGAGTCACTGCTTCCCATTGTCTCTCTCAATTAGGACAGGATGTTTTACAGCTCTTGCTGGGAAGGAGGTTTTCTGCACTCCCTAGCATGGCATTTAAGTTCAAGTCACATGCCTCAGGTAGGAAAGCTGTGGGAGGCAATGGGGAGAAACAGGTGAGCTGGAAAACTAGCTGTAAGAATGACTAAGAAGAATTGCTACCATCAGCACAGCACTTCACAGTTTACAAAACGATTCTGGGCACCATACCTCACTTAACCTCACAATCACCCTGTGAGACAGATTTAAGCTTCTTTTTATAATGAGGAAACTGAGGCTGGTTTGCTGACACACCTCACCTCAGGTCACACACGGAGCCCAGGGTGGAGGTAGGAACTGGGACGCCTCTTCAGACAAGAAATCAGCCCAGCCCCATCCACGTGTCATTTTCTACGGACATCAGCGAATCATCTCAGATGGCAGAGGTGTCCCCGTAGCCTCTCTCAGTCCAGACTTGAGTATGGAAGAAGAGCTTAATCACGCGAACACGCCTCTTCTATCTAACACATTCCTAAGTCTCTTCCTTCGTTAGGTAAACAATTCCAATGCTCATCCAAAACGAATATAATGGAAGGAAAAACAGCACATTTCAACCCAACACTCACTGAGGGTCTCCTATGTGAGAAAAAACATGATGCTTACTCTCAAGAAACCATGTTGCTTGAGTAGAAAAGTCACAGGGTGTTGAGGGGCGGGTGTCAACGAGGGGCGCCCACGCCAGCGCTGTCACCATTGTCAAGGCGGGAGCCGCCCCTGGGCTGGGGAAGAGCCTCGGAGACTCGGTGCACGAGGCCCGCGAGCCCCTAAGGACGAGGCAGCAGGGAGGCCTGCGAAAAACATGGATTCCCGGACTTCCACCCTGAATCATGATTTCCAAAGGAAGGCCTGGAAAAGGAAGCGTTTAGCCTGCGCCCCAGGTGATCCTTGCCCTGAGGCAGGCTGGGAGCAGCGGGGAGCAGGAGTCGTTCCGAGGCCCAGACGGTCGGCAGCGGAGAGTTCCTGTGTGCTGGGGGATACGGGGGCCAAGGGCAGGGCGGGACGCGGTGGAGGAGATGGAGGGCGGTCAGACTTACAAATTAACACAAACACCAAAAGGAGGCTCAATTCCAAAGTAAGCGCAGGGACAGCAAGAAGTCGGCAGGCTGCAGAACAGATGGAGGGGAGGCTCGGGAAGGGCTCCTGGCTCACACGTCCCCACCCTGGAAACGCCAGGGGACGCGCACGGCCGCGGGCAGTGGGGCGGGGCCCTGACTTCAGCGCCTCCCCTGCCGGGCAGCGCCCACCTGGGCCTGGGAACCACAGCCTGACCTTGTCCTGTTTTCAGCCGAGGGTCGGGCAGGGCAGCGGAGAGACCTGAGTTGCTAAATGAACTTACATTTTTGCTCAATACCTGAACTCCTTTTTCTTTTTCAGCCAGACGTCTCCAGAGGAATTTGGTCCTGAAGGAAGCCTCTAGCAGCCGTGGTGCAAATGGAAAGGTTCTGGGTTCAAATCCCGGTTCCGCAAGAAACTCACGGTACAAAACCATGCCTTTGGTCCTTCCTTTCTTCCTCACTTAAATGGTTACACACCACCTACCCCTCACATAGTACTGACCACGTGCCCAGCACTGTTCTCTATATTTTTTTATTCCCACAACCACCGTGTAAGGAGGGTTCTGTTAGTGTCCCTAATGTACAGATCAGAAAATAAGTAGCTGACAGGGACAGGGGTCAAACCCAGGAGTCTGGCTGCAGAGCCTGCAAACTCAACAGTGACCCCTAGCCGCCCTCAAAGAATACTATCTGGCCAGCACAAAAGGGACAGGTGTGTGTATGTGTGACGGCGTCGGTGTGTACGGTGGAGGTAACCTACTTCAGTGAAGTGAGAGACGTCGTGGTGAACAGAACCGCAATAGATCTGACAGAAGATGGTTCTGGGCTGGGGTGGGTTAGGACGCCTTCGTGAGGAAGCCACCACCCGACGGAGAAAGCCCAGAGAGTGAAGAAGATCCATATGGATAAAGACTGGGAGAAAGGGGATTTTCGGAAAATGCTTAGCAACCAGTGTATTCATTCATTCAGTTCAACAGTTGTTTAGTGAGTCCCTGCTCTGTGCCAGGCCCCACTGGGACACCAGAGAAAGAGGGACGAGCACACAGACAACCTCCCTGCCTTTGTGGACCTTAGAGTCTAGCAGGGGAGATGGACAAAAAATGAAAGCCAACAAATGAATGAAACCAGGAGAAAAGTGACAAGTTGCATGAAGGAAACATCTGGAGAATAACACTTGGATGACTGTTTTAGCCAAGCGATAAGCCTGTCCAAAGAGAGATCATCTCAGCTGAGAGCTGAAAGAGCAAGGTGGGGCGCCCGGAAGGAGAGCGGTGCACTGAGGGAGCTCGGGTTGAGGCAGAGGCGACAGGCGGTGAGGGCGGGGACAGGCGGCGCCCCTCCAGGCCACCAGCAGGAGGCTGACGTGCGGCATGGGGGAAGGCACTGACGGGCACCATCCAGTTTAGGCTTTAAGAAAAAATTCTCTGGCTGACTGTGAGAATAGCTTACAGGGACCCAGTTAGGAGGGTGTTGCTCTGGTCCACGCAGGAGAGAGTAGTGGCCCGACAGGTGGTGGCTGTGGGAGCGGAGAGGAGCATGACGTCAAGCGTGTGTTAGAGGTAGAGTCGACAGGTGCCCATGACTTCCTTCCCACCACCCTCAAAGCCCAAGCTGCAGACACAGCGGCAGGATTTAGACCTCAGGGGGACACTATATGCCAAGCATAAAACCCAAGGAAGAGGACAAGAAAGACCACGGACTTGCAGAGCCTGGACCAGTAGGAAGGGCAGATGGACACAAAGAGATGCTCTGTCCTGGGAGAGGTGGTTCCTGCCCTCCAGGTATATAAAATTCTGAAAGGTGAAAGTGAGAGCCAGATTCTTTCAAATGGTTTCAAGTGAACCCACCTTCAGGGCAATGATCCAAGCAGGAACAATGGCTGTTCTGTGAAGAGCCGACTCTATCCCCACATTTGGTGCCCATGGTCAGACAGACAGCTGCTCAGAGACCCCGTAGTAGCACAGACTCACAGAGCTTGGGCGAAGAGGGGGCCCACAGCGACGACTCTGCCCCCGAGAGCAGGCACAGGGGCCAAGCACTCAGGGTGCAGAGGGGAAAGGGGACACAAGTCAGGGAACCCAGGGGGCGTCTCGGTGTCTGTGGCCAGAGACAGGGCATGCTGGAAGTGGAGTTAAACTGCCCCTGGACTTTGACATCTTAGTACCTTATTTCATGTTTTAATGGACTTTTCACTTCAACTAAAACCAGTAGCATCCTAGTAAATTATTCTGCTAGCTTCCTGACCCTACTCTTACATTTGTTTATTAAATACGTGACTACCGACACGGTATTCTAGAAGAGGGCTTCTTCCCCTTTAACACGCATGTGTATCACCTGAGCATCTGGTCAAAGTGCAAGTTCTGGTTCCGCCAGTCTGGGGTCTGAGTCTTTTATTAGTTCCCTGTGATGCTGCTGATGCTGGCCCTGGGGCCACCCTTGGAGTAGGGAGACTCTAGCCCAATTAGATGTTTGGTTCTCCTGCCCTTTGGTCCATTTCTCACTCCACTTTGACTTTAAAATAAAAAGAGTTCATTCACTATTTATTAGAGTACATGCTACATACAAGGCAATGGGTTGGGTGTCCAGGGAGATACAGAAATAAATATGATACCATGTTCCCTTTAATCTGCACTATGGCTGGGGGGAGAGACGAGTTCTCACAGAGAGTATAAGGCCTGCCTTGGGCCAGGCCACCTACTACATTGGAATCATAACCTATGGCCCCCTTAACCCCCACTACATCCGAAATAAGGATTGTCTATCTTGCAGAGAAGGAAAACCAGGCTAGCAAAAGTTAAGTAGGTTATTTCAAGCTTACACAGCCTCCGAAAAGTTAGATTTTTATTTAAATCTGGGTTTGGCCCTGAAGCTCAAACTCATTCCATCAAGCCATTCTGAGAATGTAGATCTATGTATAAATACCCCAAACACTGGGCATTTTGTAATGTATACAAGATGAAAAGTACACACAGCTCGTTGGAGGCGTTCAGCCGGTGGGGTGGTAGGTAACAGACACATGGAACTATAGTATACTTACTAAATTTGATAGGTTCACTAGAAAATAGCAGCCACGAGGACTTCATGTTGAAAACATTTTTTTTTCATATTGCAGAAAAGAGACCAGTTTCTTTGTTTGTTCACAAATTCTCCTTTTATGGACTGCAGTTCCAAAGTTCAGGAAGCCACTTACCCAGCCAAGAGAGGCTGGCATCTCAAGCTCATGGATCCAGACGCTAACAGACATTTTGTCTGCAAACACCCAGAATGAGGGCTTCCCATCCCAGGAGCAGTCTTCTATTTCATGTCTGCCTCGGTCTGAACAGAAAGCAGAGCCCAGCCTAGAAGTCCAGGATCAGAGCATGCTTATTATCTGGCATTATTTGGCCAAATCCACACCCCTGTCACAGTGAGGTTTTCTTCCATTTCACTCTTGGGAGCCCCTTGCTCTGAGTTTTGCCCTCCAGCGGACACACAGATGGCTCCCTCTCCGCTCCTGCCAGCTGCCGCCAGGACTGACCACTAACGAGAAGCCCCCGGGGCAGCATGTCTGGGATTCAGAAATGACTCCACTTTCTCTGCCTCTGAGTCATTGTTATTGGGACTTGGACGGGAAGACCAAACCTTAAGAAAGTCACCAGGGCCACTCCTTCCCCTGCCACACTCGGGCCCCACCTGAGCCCAGTGTGCCACTTCATATTTGGAACAGAAAGGACAAAGTGAACCAAGATAGCCCATCACTAAGCACCGAAACACCTGGACGCCAGCCTCCCCTCCCCGAGACCTATGAGAAGATTTTAGTCACATTCTCTATTTGACGCAGGCTTTCTATTTTCTACATAGGACACAGTGAATTGAAACACATGATTTAGGGAAAGGTTCCCTCCAAATACTCCCAGAAAGGCATCACTTGCCAAAAGCACAGACCTGTCCTATCCCGATTCCATTCACTTCCGGGGGCAGGAACTGCACCAGATCTCGACGCAAAGGGCAGCTTGTATGGAGCATTCCCCCAGGCTGGGTCCGCCTTGACCCCAAATAAGGGCCTCACACAGACACCCAGGTGACAACAGTGTCTTCTGTCATTAAGTAGACGTGGGAGGGACCTGAAGGCACCAACATTTCTTTTGCCAAAAATCATGGAGACAGTTTCTGTAATCACTGAAATCCCATTTCTTTCCACCAGCTACCGACTACAGGGGCAGCAGTCAGCGGCCAGGGATGACACTTTAATACAAACGAAGCCCCTTCCATAATGAAATGAGCTGGATTTAGGGGTGATTTGTTTAAAAGCCACATCATAAATCAGCTGTCAGTTCTTCTTTGTCCCAGGTCTGGCAGGCTCACCTTTACACAGATTTAATCGCATCTGAAACTTGACCTCCCAGCCCCAGAGCCTGCTGGAAACAACATGTATTCAATGACTTCCAGTCAAAGCAGCAAGAACTTAAGTTGTTCCACATTTTTAATAAATGAGCCAGGAACCCATGGGGGGGCTCCCGCTGACCTGGGTGCAGAGCAAATTGATCAGATGAAGAGGACAGAGACAGGTTTACAACACCCGGACTGGGGAGAACACTTACTAAGGTTGGCAGACCAGGCCCAGACAGCACCAGTTCATGTGCTTAAGCACAACCAGAAAGACTGTCAGCTGAAGAAAAGCCCAGAAACCTTACAGTAATTGCCGGTAACAGCTCAGCTGCGTAGGGCTGAGGGGGTGAGGGAAAGGGGGAGAGAAGGGGAGACACATGGGACCACCAGCCCGGGAGGGTGGAGGGAGCGGAAGCTTTCTGTGAGGAGCTGAGCTGTGGGCCTCCTTCTGGCCTCTGATGCTAAAGAGGAATCTGATTGCTCAGGAAAAAGGAGCTCTGGTGCTCTCCGGGAGAGGCCTGGGATGCTCTAAGTTGGCCTTGGGGAGGAGCTCCCGTGAATTAGGCTCTCTTCTCAGGGACTTGGCCTTCCGTACTGGGAGACAAACATGGAAATAGATCTGATGGTAAGAAGATGAACAACTACTCTAGGCTGGGACTAGTTCAGGCTCACAATAAGGGATAAGACATATTGCACCCAGTCTAATGGGGGAGACGGGTGCAGAAGCAGAAAGTAGCCACTCAGTGTGATGGGGCCCATGAGAAGGCGCCACACATGCAGAAGCCCATGGGAGGACCAGCCGGGATGGGTGCATGGCGCTGCCCTGGGAATGGGGGCAGGGGGGGCGTGCAGTGCTGCACGGCGGGGGTGGGGTGGGAGGGGGCACCGGGGCCAGGACCCGTGAAAGCTCCGGGGTGAGAGGGGGCATAGCAGGCTGGGAGCCTGAGGGACACAGCAAGGCTCCAGTTTGAGGGGTCGGGCGGGGGCAGGTGAGGGATAAAGCTGGACAGCAGGCAGGGCCTCGGAGCACGGCACACAGCAGGCCTAATGGAGGCGTGACAGGAGGGCTTGGGGTGCGCAGAGAAGGGAGAGCCATGCATTTTGCTGCGCATGGTTCAAGGAGGCTTTGCAAAAACAAAGAAAAAAGGAAAGGAGCGTCCTCGGGGTGACTCGGCATTTCCCAGGAGAAACGGGAAGACCGCTGCCCGCACAGGGATGGAGGGGCAAGGGGATTCCGGCACTCTGAAAATCAGTCCTGTTTTCTTCCCCCCAGTCCCAGGTGGTGTCCGAGATGAACAACTCACCATGTACCAAATTCTGTAGGGTCATATCAGGGTCAACAATATGAAGACCCCAACTCCAGAAAATTAGAAGGAACTGGCATTAAGTAGTATTTGCCTCCATAGGCTAGACTCCTTTTGCCCAGGGACCCTCTTACTGAGAACCTACATTTCCAAAATCGGAAACGAAGCCCAGCCAATTGGAAAACTTCAGGAAGGAATTCCAGGGAAAAAGTTCAGGAAGAATCACCTCTTTGAGGAAGAAGTTAATGCCTCATGAAATAGAAAACTACCCTCAAAACAAGGACCGTCAGAAGTTATGCCAATTTAATAAGCAACATTTACTATGTGCCAGGTACTGTGCTAAATGCTCCATAAGCATCATCTCATCTAATCCTCTGATCAGTCCAGGGAAGTGTAAGTGTCCCTATTACTCTACAGTGAGAAAACTAAAGTTAAATAAGTCCGGATGGCTGGTAAACAGCCGACACGGGACAGACGAGGACTCTGGGCCGCATTCCCACCACGCTGCCCTGCTGCTCCCCATGGACAGGTCACAGCACACCCCGCCATCTCCCCATCCTGCCGCCAGAGAAGATAGCAGAGACCAGCAAGAGAAAGACTGTTTCACAAACGTGTTGTTCCAACAACGGCCCTGCAGTGCGTACCTGCAGGTAAGGCCTTTGTCCACTCGCAGGCAATAACTACCAGCCAGCTGCGCTCAACCTAGTGAAGGTAATGCTGCCTCTTCCACAAGGCATCTGGGCTGTGTCGCATGCAAGACCCTTTCGTTCACCTTTTCTTGTGTGGTCCCCAACATGCCCATTTTACAGGAGGGGAAATCAAGATTCAGAGCTGCTAAGTTCTGTTTCCAAGGTCTCAGTGCTACTAAAGAGCTCAAGCCAGAACTCCAACCAGGGTGTGTTTGACTTCGGGAACTAAGCTTTTCCATAACACCACCACATCATGATAGACTAAAAAGGATCCATGGATCATCCCAGCAAGAGATTCCTCGAGGCCAGAGAAAGAAAGCTAAAGACCCACTGGGCAAGACCTTTCACTAAGAAAACATGGGCTTTACAAAGATGCTGGCATGTCTATTCTGGCAAACACAGGGTCTTCAGTAAAAGGAAAGACAAAGTGAAATCAGCTATCAGTGCCAAAAGAGAAAGAGAGAAATCTCTGCAGATGAAAACAATGCCTGCTCTTCCAGCCAAACTGATGGTTAGACTTTCCACTCTCGGATGCCATTGTTGGAAAGGAACTCTTAAGCTGTAGAACAGAAGACAACGTAAATAAAGTATGAGGGAGGATGTGCGCCGACGGGTCTGGGTAAAGGAGCAAGACAGGTCTCTTGGAGAGGGGAGGCCTGCAGAAGGAGGAGGCCGTCTGTGTAGACTTGTACAGATCAAAGCTTCAGTGTATCTCGTGCCCAAATGCACAGACTTCAGAGCTGCCTTTAATCTTGTCAGAGTGCTGAAAGATGATGTCAGACAGAAAGCACTAGACAGCAAGGAGACCTGGGTTCAAGTCCCAGTCTCACCACCATTCCAGGAGTCACGAAACTGCCTCCATCTTTTACTTTCTTTGTAACATGAAGAAATTGGACTAAGTGATCTCTGAGACCTCCTCTAGCTCAGAAGTATGCGTTCAAGAACGCGAGCACCTTTCTCTTCATATTCCTGATGGGGCCACAGAGGTAGGGCCAACCGGAGAGAGTAGCCCACCTCACCGGGACTGTGAGAAGCGGGCGCAGCCTGAAGATGAACTCTGTCCACCCACAGCCTTGCCCAACAGCACCCGACAGCCCAGTCACAGGCCCTCGTACCAGACTCACAAACACTGAAACCCCCACTTTTTGTATCTACACCCGCCTACTGTCACCTACACCCTATCCCTTTCTCCTACTACCCACCTGTGCCTGCTGGGCCAGTGGGAGCAGGACATCTGGAGAGGCCACAAGACGAATTCCAAGATGAAGGTGTACCCGAGAAGGCAGAGGATTCGCCCTGGGGCTGGGACAGCATGGGTGACCGTGGAGAGCAGCAGGTTCCGGGTGAATGAGGCCCGTGTCCTACAAGCTGTGTGACCTAAGGGCTTCCAGTTCTCTGAGCTCAGGCTTCCTGACACATAACACAATGATGACCATACGACCTGACGGCAAACAGCCTGTCTCCTAGAGTCGTGATTATCAGATTACATAGCAAATGTAAAGCTCAGTAAACGAACCAAGTGCTGCTTCCAGAGCAAGTTCACAGGCCATGGCCAGGAGTCTAGGAGCAGGGCTAGAGGCTGTTGTACGTGGGGAGCTCAGGACACACTCAACTAGCCCTTAGCCTACATCCCACACTGTTCCACACTTGGAGGAAGAAAAGAAATCACTGTCTTCAGGTGGCAGGACATATGAAATGAGTACATAGGGGAGGAACCAGCCACTCTGGCAAGACTAGGGAGCCCCCGGGCACCACCCAGAACCATGAGTCCCGTGGGGCCATCAGGAGAGAGGCGTTTGAGAGGTGTATTTTTCCTGACTGAGCCAACTTCTACAGAAAGCGAGACGGACGGTCCCCAAGAGGAGACTGCAGCTCCCTGGGGCAGGGACGATCCCCTACACCTCTCGATCCCGAGCACAGATCATGGGGCCACACCCTGTATACGCTTATGAAATATTTATTGACTGAACGAAGGCTTAGAAATGGAGAGGCTGATGGAACAGAAATCCCAGCGGGCAAATGAAGTAGGGGACTGAGGGTCTAATGTGGCCGGATCGGCCCCCAGATCAGGGCTGTCCTAGAGGTTGGGGTGACCTGGAGAACTAAGGATAGCACTTGGAAAAAAGCAGACCAGAGAGACGGTCAGTCTGTGAGTCACCTGTCCTTCAAACCCAGGACCTGTCTGAGGAGGGAGCTGAGGAATATAAAACCGTGAGTCAGTGGGTTATCTCTGCTGCTACGTTCTGAGTCAGGCCTGACCACCTGTGGGCCGTGGGGGAGGGCGTGCGGCTGTGTGTTTATATCTGTACCCTCACTCAGCAGACACCGCCAGCCAGGATGAGTCAAGGGTTTCGCTCACGTTTTATTTCAGCTATGTCACTGGGCTGTCCTGCCAGTGACTCATTGCTTACTTTGCCCTCCCCCAGGAGAAGTGCCTTCCAACAGAGCAGAAGCTTGGCATGCCTCACAGCGTGTCAGGGACCATGAGGTCTGCTCATTAGCCAGGTTCTGTCTGTCTTCAGGAGCCACATGTTTCCAGCCGCTCTGTGAGCGCCCTGTGAGATAATGCCCAAGCCCAAGACGGAGCATGGCGCCTTACTGCAAGCTCCACCAGGACCTCTCTCCCTCTCCTCCAAAAGCCCTCTGGTCTGCCCCTCTTTTCCTGTTACTGCTTCTCTCTCAGCTTTTAGAGATGATTATAGAGACAGCAGCTCTCCAGATGGTAACGACACTTACCATGGTGAGCATTTAATAATGTGTATAATCAATGTATCACTAAGTGGTTCGTCTGAAATCAATATAGTATTTCGTATACACTATCTTGCAATTTAAAAATTGTAAAAAAATAATAATAAGGAAAAAGAAAAAGACAAGGCAGCTAGCTCCCTTCCTGGCTACTACAATCTGTTATTAGAAAACTCCTGAAGGCCCTAAACCCTCCTCAATTCCTCCCCCCGACCCTGCTTAAAGAATTTCTAGCAAATCATTCTTCCTGTCACTGAAGTCATTCCTGACATTATTACAGATTAACCTTCGTCAGATGTAGTTGAGAGCTCAACAACTCCCATCTCACGCAAAAACAGTAAAAACATCTCAGCCAGCCCTGTATATCCAGTGTGTTGCCAGGCACATGTAGGGGGACAGAGCAGAGCTCCAGGCAGCCATGTCTGCACCACGTGGCCTTTGCCATGGCTGAGTGTCCATGGCGAGTCCCTGACTTTACCTGGGCCAGTCTGATCTCTTGCTAGGAATCTGAGTCTGAATAGAGACGCAGAGTTTAGTCTGGACCAAAAGCTTAAAATATAAACACTCAGGAGAGGTGGGGGGTCATTTCTCCCAGGATGTGACCAGAAAAGCTTAGACAGCAGGTGCACAGTGAGTGCAGGGTGAGGCGGACACACAGGGAGGACAGGACGGGAGAAAAAGGCATTGCCAGAGCCCCTCGGTCCCCAGTTCCCAGGGCCCAGTGCTACCCAAAAAAATACTTTCCCCAATTATAATACACAAACATGGAGAGCAGCAGATAAAATAGTTAAATGTCCACTTACAATAGAAAATTTAATTAGAAAAATATTTAAAATCACATCATATGTAAAATAATATTTTAGAAAATTTTTCCCACATGAAAGAAAAAAGAAAGAGACAAAGAGAAAGAGAGGAAGAGAGAAGGTGAAAAGGAGAAAGGGAAAAAAGAAGCTATTTCTAGTGTCAGAAATAGTATGTTTTCCATTCTTCTCATAGATGATTATTCATAATCTAAAAATGATCTTCAAAGGGCTTGTTTACAATTACACCATCACTTGCAAGTAGAAAGCCCTATTTCCAGGAAGAATCACTTAATCTCTATTGAATGTATCTGCCTTCTTTTCCCTTTCATTTCTATCTAAAGAACTCAAAGGCATCTCCAAAGGGCATTCATTAAAATCGTTTCAGGCTGGGCCTTAACCAAACATCACCCTATTGTTCAAAACAAAGTAATTGAGAGAGTTCCCTGTAATAGGAGAGCCTTTGTGTGGCCTCAAATATAAGGTTGTTCCCATGGAATCATTTGGATAAATCCTCACGTATATTCAGACCTATCCATAACATCACCTCATTTAAACTTCACAAGTTAAGCAGGTCAAGCATGATTATCTTCATCCCACAGGCAGGGTGACGCAGGTGGTCATGTGTGAGAGAGGCTCCCAGTACATGGTAAAGCTAGTCTGGAAGTCAGGGTCTCCTCTAGCTGGGAGGAGAAGGTGGGCTCTGTATCTAAGCTGGGGGGCTTCTCGCACGCCTCTGAATCAGGCCACCTGGGCAGCCACACACTGACTTTACTGCTAGTCCTGAGCACGTTGCCCCACAGGCAGAAGAAAGAAGATTGTTAGCAAACCTGATAAGTTGCCTTTAACTCCAGTCAAACTATTCAACACTCAGTTGATCTCATTTTCCTAAGCACCTGGGCCAGGAGTCCTGCTTCGTTTTATCATTACAAGGTCCAGTATCAGGCAGGCATGAAGCACATGTGAAGGACAAACTTGAACTATCAGAAAGGCTGGACATCTGGGCCTTAGGAAGGAGCTGGGGTAGACAGTGTGGGGAGGGGGATGAGTCTGCAGCCTCCTGCCATAACTTCTTGAGGGAAAGGCAGGAACTTGTAGGCATATTAACCTACTCAGTGGATTTAACTTGACCTGGGAAACTTAATAGCAGTTCATAATTTTTTCTTTAATTTTTAAATTTTTACATAGGTATTTTATGCCTCAGAGCATGAGTGCCCCCAAAACTGTTTTACTACAGACAAATAAGCTCCCAGCCATGGTGAGAAGCTCTCTCAAAGAATCCGTGGTTTCTCAATCTCTCTCTCTCTCTCACTTTTGGTTCCTAGATGTGGAATCCTGGAATGAAAGGGAAGTGGGGGAAGGCAAGAGGGAAAAATGGGCATTCTCTGTAAAGTGCTTTTACAGTAGCAATTTAAAAGCTAGCATTTATTGAGCATTTCCTATAAGCCAGTCATTGAACTAGTGCTTTACAAAAGTTATCTCATGTACTTCTCACAGACAGCCTAAAAGATAGGTGTTATCCTCACACTTCCACAGAGGAAGAAGTGGGGTCCAAGGTCACTCAGCCAGTAAGCGCAGAGTCACCAAGTCAGAGCCTGGCCCCTAATCTCCAGCCACACTGACTTGCAGAGCCCATCTGGACGTTGGTAAGAGGAGCTGTGACCAGATCACCAGGCCTGCACCCATGAGCCAATCCAAAATCCAGTACTGGGGAAGTACTAAGAATCACTGCGATTTGAGACGAAGAGAAAGCACCGTCCCACCCTAAACTAGAGGCGTGAGGGTTCCAACTTTAAGCACTTCCCACCACCATTCTGATTCAGGCACTGAGTCTGCCAGCCTCCTCTGACCAGGATCCTGGACTCTTGAGTTCTCAGGAAGGTTCCAAAGGAAAAAGGAGCTGTCGACCAGGCGAGTGCTCCAAAACCCTTGGCGTAAACATAAATGGCTTGAATTGCTCTTGAAAGGTCAGAAACCAAAAAGACAGGGTCCCCCCATCCTTCTGTTCCCAGAGGCCCTTTAACATCCCCAGGGGGAGCAAAACGGAGCCACTGCACTGAAGCATCTTGTTTTGATTGCACTGGAAACCTCCCCAGTCACAGCACAGACCCCACGAAGACGGACAGGAGCGTTCTGCGCTCTGCCGGCCGGACGCCCAGGGCTGTAGGGAGAGTCTTCCTACTCTCTGCACCCGAGGGTATGACAGCCAAGAATGCTTTCATAGTTGCGCTTTGCTGCTTGATTCCTTCTGGAATGCATGGACTTTGTCCCTTTGATCTTTAATATGGCTGCTCAGAGGGGCCAGAATCCCAGCATTTGCAGCTAGTTCTGTCTTCATTTTCTACCCATTTTAACTCCACCCCAAATCTTGGACACAGTTCTGCAACTCTGAGTTCAGAAGTCCCTCCTCCTTCCCTCTCATCTCACCCTACTCCTGAGAGCATGCCCTCAGCTCCCAACCCTTAGCCCCCTGCCTCCCTGCAAGGGGCGAACCTTGCCACTATCAGCTTCCTCAGTCGAGCCGGGGTAAAGGGAATGTTCCTCCTCTTCCCAAGACAACCTCCTCACTCTTTCCTGCACCCCCCAAAACAAGGACCAAACATCTAGATGCTTAGAAGCAAGCATCTGGTTAATTGGCTGGGGGTTTTGGGTTTGTTTTTCACTTTTGTTCAGATGCTAGTGTTATGCAGACCCTGCCCAGACATCCTGCAGCCACAACTAGAAGCTGTGTTTTCCATTATAGTTCAGAGTAACCCATAACAACTAAAGAAGTGAGGTGCTGTTTGTCGTTTTCAGCACCATAGTGGCCCAAGAGAAAGACCTGGGGTCTTAATCTGCTCAAAGATATGTAGCTGCAGACATACTACTCTTTTTAAAGGAGCAAAAGAGTAGGGGGGCAAGGGAATAAAGACGTGAAAACAAGGTTCTGGAATCTGCTTACAGAGGGCTGAATGGTGGCCCCAGAGATACTGGGTCCTAATCTTGAACCTCTAACATTATCTTGTTTGGAAAAAGTGTCTCTGAAAATGTGAATAAGTTAAAGATTGGGGCCCCAAGCGCCACCCCATCTATCCTTATAAAAAAGACGCAGAGAGAGATTTGACACACACAGAGGAGGAAAAGCCCATGTGACGGTGGAGGCAGAGTTCAGAACGATGCTGTGGCCACGGGAAGATGCAAGCGGCAAGGAGGGGGCCTCCTGAAGACATGTGGCGCCCTTGACTTTCTTTTAGACTTCTGGCTTCTGGAACCACGAGAGAATAAGTTTTTGTTGTTTTAATCCACCAACTTGGTGGTGACTTGTTACAGCAATCACAGAATACGAATGCAGGGCTTATTTCCAAGAGCCACTGCAGACAAGCCGGGAAATGGGGGTGAAAGAAGAAACAATTAGCACTAATAAACTGTAAGAGCTTCTACATGTGGGAGGTCTCACTGGTGACTGAGGTTTGCATCTGTCCAGGTACATTCAGATTAAAGAGCGACTGCAGAGCAGAAGGGAAAAAACACCTTCAAAGAGGAGGAATCGGGGTGGGGTAGGGGCTCTTAGTTGGGGTCATGTCAATGAGCCCAGTAGCGCTCAAGATCTGCTTTGACTCAGCCAGCCCTCCTCCCTGTAAGTTCCTAAGAGAGATGGGAGGACAAGGGAAAATAGCAAATATAAAACCAACATGCCTCTGTCTAACCATCTAATTTGGTCTGGGCCTGAAACTTCACTGCAAAGCTTCCTGGTAGGCTGGGCTGACCCAAGTGTCCCAGCTAATTTTTACCACCTCCTAGCCAGCAATAGACCAAATGGATGAGCTCCCACAAACCTGTGTGGGCTGGACGCATACCAGTCCATTGTCCTTCTAATCCTACTCATTAGTACGTATGGCTCTGTGTCTTGGATTGTGACTAATCTAATGAACAATTTATCCTTCCTGTCAGACACAAGAAGGGAAGTGGGAATAGAACTAAGCTCCTCCCTCTCCTACAAATAGGAACAGTTTGGGAACCACAACCTGCCCAAGACTGTTGATTACAATCTCTATTTGGGAACATAGATGATGTGAGTGAATCACACCTTCTGAACATTGCAGCTTCCTTCTCTCCTCTCCACCAGGCAAAAGAGACAGAGCTAACTTTCCCTGGGTCCAGCCATGCACTGTTCTAGGCACTGGGGGTAGAGCATTAACAAGACATAGTCCCTGCCTCCATAAAGGACCATAAATTTTCTCCTGGGCCCTATGAAGCCTTCACTCTGAAACTCAGTCCAAAAAAAGACACCCCAAGCTTAGTCCCTCCCCACACCCACTACCCTGTAGTCACACTTCCCACCCAGGGTTTGTCTGAAACCTGAGAACTATAATTCTTGAAAAACACATGTCTTAGAAGTATGAGAATCAGATGAAATAAACTCCTTTGAAGAGAATGAAACACTGTAAAAATATAAGGCATTTTTAATTGTAATCTATAATCAGTTTTAGATCAGAGAATCAGAAAATTGTGCCACAGAGGTCAATACTTTGTGGTCTCACTAACTGCATTTATTCTCATTTATGTCCTGGACTTAAACCCCAAACAGCAGATTAAGACCAACAGAAATCAGGCGACTCCCATCTATCCTCTTTGAGCATCAACCAATAGCAGTGATGCCGGGGTTCTTGTTCACAGAGCCGAAGAATGAACTCCGCGAACAGTCATGGTAGGAGAGCAAGGTACAGGCTTTTATTTAGAGAGAGAGTGAAAGGACAGAGCTCCCGGCTCACGCCAGGAGGGGACAAGAGAGTCCGGGGTGGTGCGTTGTCTAGGGGGTTTTTATAGGCAGTTGAGAGACAAACAGCTAGGGGTGTACACCTGTTGAGTGGTCCCAAATACTTTTGAAGAAACACTAAGTTTCTTATTGGTCTTCCTGGTTATTTACAAGAACTTTACTGATCTGATTTCCTCCCAGGAGAGCAGCTTCCTGGTCTGGGAGCGTATCACTCAAGGCTGCCTGCTTTGCTCCAAAGGTGGGCTGCGTCATTGTTTTACTTTTTAACTAACTGGGTTTCAAGATGGAATCCTTCCTGTTTTTTTACTATGTTGTTTGGGGCTTGCAGTAGTTTTGGGCTTGCTTGCTACATTGCCCAAGTTGGGACAAATCATTTGTTTAGGGCTGGAGGAAGAAAGGCTGCACTTGGGTAAAGTTAGAAAAATAAGCTGGGCCCCCCAGCAGGCCAAAGCAAACCCCACAATGGTTATCTTGTTTTGTTTTTTCCAGAGGCCTTCCCCCTGCTCTGTCTAAGCCCATGGTCCCTGTCTCAGCAGTAGCTTCCTTTACAGAGGATGACATGGTATTTTTGAAACATGAAGAAAGAACAGAAAAAAGATATTTTGCTAAGGGCCAGGAAAATCTAAGTCCACAAATAAGCAAGCTACATATCTAGAGGTGAAGAAGGAGGAGGAGGAGTAGAAGAAGGAAGAGAAAGAGAATATTTCCAAATGTGCAAATGTTTGTCATGATGTAGAGATGTGAACTCTGTGGGTGACCATTAAAGAAGACTTTGCTCTTTATTTGATAACCATATCCATGAGCAAACACTAAAACTCAAGCTAATGGAAACCAAAACAATAATTCCAAAATGATGAAATTGGGGAATTAAGTCTAATTGTTTAATGCTTGTAAAAACAAGTCCGTTTTGACTAATTCCATGGGAAGTAGCACAAGGCTTTCCTGTCCAGGATCTGTGGTTACCTGGGTGGCACACATCCAGAACCAACCGTCTTTGTTCTCCTCTGTCTTCGGTCCCAGCTCATCACTAACACACAAGAAACTTCCCACTAGACCACAGCACATTAGGAGGAATAACCATTGTTGGGGTCAAGTTGAGTAGAAAGTGCGCCACAATAGAAGAAACAATAATAGAGAGGAAAAAGAAGGAAAGAAGAGGAAGTGACAGAGATAAAAACAGAGCAGGAACATGTAATTTGAAGAAGAAAGTGGGAACACACCACTTTAGAGGTTTGGTTGGACTGTATGAACTGAAGACAAAGTCCAGTAAAATGTTTCCATTACCCTTGGCTTCAACTGGGTCAGCTGTGTCCTTACCGAGCGGCCCATCCAAGAGTTCGCTTTGGTATTTCACAAACATTCACTCATTCGCTCCCTCATTCCACAGTTACTTGTGAAATGTGCAGGGCCTTGGGCTTAGTCTAAGGAGGCAGACAGGTGAGCACAGACCTGAGGGTAGGATCTGCGAGACAGGAGACAAAATTGTAAAGGTGCACAATGCTAGTGTGACCTTTGCACAGGAAGAACAGAGCTTGGAGTGTGCATTTTTTAAAGCAAACTTTTATAGTATTTTTAGATTTACAGAAAAATTGTGAATGAAGCACAGAGTTCCCATACAACCCGCCTCCAAGTTCCCCCTTTGTAACATCTACATTCGTGTGGTACATTTGTCACAATTAATGAACCAATACTGAATAAGTACTGGTAACTAAATCTTATTCTTTATTCAGATTCCCTTAGGTTTTACCTAACGTCTTTTTACAGCCCCAGGACCCATCTATGATACGGCGCTGCATTTACTCACCACGTCTCCTTAAGCTCCTCACGACTACGACAGGTGACCACATGCATTTTCATAGCAACTTTATTTTTTCTTCTACTGTCTCTTCAAACAGGCTTCTTGGACCAGTCATTTCTCTATGTTTAGATGAAATCTTGAGCTGGTCCCAAAACGTTTTCCAGCCTCAGATTAACATATCTTATTCAAACACAAAATTATTATGTCCAGTATATTGTCCTAACTGATCAAAATTGAGGGCAGGAGTCAGTAGAGTAATAACCAGAGAAGAAATAAGCAGAAAAGCTTGAGAACCCAGGAAAGTAGAGTACGATGGAGGCCAAGAAGGAGAACATCCTGAGAAAGGAGCCATCAGATGC
This sequence comes from Phataginus tricuspis, assembly GCA_029783875.1. NCBI lineage: Eukaryota > Metazoa > Chordata > Mammalia > Pholidota > Manidae > Phataginus > Phataginus tricuspis. The sequence goes on from JAQQAC010012408.1 coordinate 10,526,396, forward strand.
TGACGACAGGAGCAGAACCGGATTCGGCAATCTGGACTTCCTTCAGAAGCTTCAAGAAAACTGCTGCCTCGAGTGGTGACAGTCGGAGCCACAATGGAATAGAATAAGGGGTGAATATGTGGCCAGAAAATGAAGGCCACAAATGAAGGCTCCTGAGAAGTTGAATGGAAATGCACGGAAAAAAATAGGTTGGCCCCTTAAATGGGTAGCAGCAGGTTTGAGAGAAAGGCTTTGGGGTTGGGGTATATGGCAGCCAACTTCTAAAAGGTTCTCAAAAATCTGCCCCCCCACCCACAATATTCACATCCTTGTTTAACCCTTTCCCCTGGGTGGGTGGGCAGGACTAATCACTCACTTCCACAAAGGGAACACAGCCAGTGTGATGGGAGGTCACGTCCAAGGTCAGGATAGGGATGATGATGACTTACTTGACTTACGCCGTCCTTCTCTGGCTTTCCTCAGTCAGTTCCCGCTGGTGAAGCAAGCTGCCATGCTGTGAGCTACCCTGTGGTGGATCCCACGCGGCAAGGAACCGAGGGTGACCTCCAGCCGACAGCCAGCAGGACCCGCTGGCCCCAGACCAACAGCAGTGGGGAACTGAGGGCTGCTGAGAATCACACCGATACACTTGAAAGCAGATCCTTCCCTGACAGAGCCTCGATGTGGGCAGCGGCCTCGGACACCACTTGGCAGTGTGTCAGAGACCCTGAAGCCCCGGGCTCAGCTAAGCCGCGTGCTGATTCCTGACCTACAGAAAACTGGGACCTGAGAAATGCTGTTTTGAGCCGCTGAATTTTGGGATGATTCGTTACACATCAATAGGTAGATAACACAAGATCGTTATTTTTGATGAGAGAGACCTGCCCGTGATTCTAGTTTGAAAATTTATTGTCCTTAAGAATTATCTTGGAGTCTGCCGAAATGCATACTCCGCACACCAGATCCGAAGAGTTTTATTTAGGAGCTGCGGATACAGCACTGACTGGACAACACTCCAGGGAAAAGGAGACATGAAATTGCATTTCTGAAATACTTTAAATGATTCTGATGCACATGAGGTAGGAAAACTTGCATCCAGTGAAAAGGAAATACCAAAAGATGCAACTCAGAGATGTGGGTCTTGAAGTCCTAGAGCGGGCAGACGGGACAAGAACCCAGGGGCCACGGGGAAGTTGGCCTGGAAGTTTTGACTTCTTTCTCTGAAACAGCAGGGAAGAACAAAACCATGGGGAAAGATACATAGGAATTTTGAAATAGAAAGAAGGAAAATCCTCAGTCATTTCTGAAAGGTGTACATGGAGCCATCTACAAAGCCTGAGGAGGCAGCCCTGTTGTTCAAGATTTAAAGAGTGAAGAAAGGATTTGAAAGAAAGAGACTTCTTGAAGAAGCTTTGGTGAATCAGCAAGAATTTTTTAAACAATGATAAAATGACTGAAAGGGCCAGAGAATGACTAATGAGCATAATTTGGAAGAAAATGAAGGCACCCACTCTCCTCACCCTCTGCCCTCCCTGTGCCGTTGGGAGTGAGAGAAGGAAAGTCTCTGTTGGAGAAAATTTCAGGATCAGCATCCAGGGAAAAGGCAAGTTTCTGTTGCGATAAGGAGGCATGTCGCATAAGGAAAGGTGAAGGAGTTTGTTCTCAACACAAGGGTCCTACTGGGTCCAGTGGGAGAGTCCCATAGAGGGGAAGCAAAAGTGTCCTGGTGGAAGTGGGCCTAAACTGGGGAGAAAGAGAAGGGGCGGGACTAGATCACAGCGGGTAGGAGGCAGGGCCAGAGGAGGCCGAAAGTTGAAGATGGGATATCGATTCCTGACCCGTAATGGGAGGACAAAGCAGTTGACTTCACTGACTGGACTAGCTCCCAGAAATTTAAGTTAAACATTGATCCGCCATCAGCATCATCTACAGCCCCTCCCAGAGCAGGTCCAGGATGAGGTCGCACAGCGCAGGCCTCCTACAGGGCTGCCTCTGGTAGCTGGCATCGAGTGAGGGTCGGTGCTCAGGAAAGCAGTGGGACATGTTCATTCTCAAAATGTTTCAAGTCCTATTGTTGTCCTTTACTCCTTCTCCACTCATCTATTTCAGGAGTTTGCCTTTGGCTAACATGACATAGAGGGAAACTCCCCAGGCTAAGCGTTCGGAGACCTGGGTCCTTGTTCCAGCTCAACCGCAACACTATGTGACCTCAAAAAGCCATTAACCTCTCTGACACCATTTGTAAAGTGAGGGGGCTGAGCCAGATGGTCCCTCAAATCCCTTCCAGCTCCAATATTCTAAAAGCCTGAAAACATGCAACCCTACACCAGGTCTAGGGATCGTGTGGTTCAGTTCTTTGGTATTTGGCCTCAAAAAATGAAGGAAAGAATTCCAGCCCTTATCTGTAACCTTCTGGAGACTTCCTACCCATTGATAGGATTCCCTGTGGGAAATGTTTTGAAATAATGGACATTCCATGAAATGAAATTCTGGGGTTTAATATGCAATGAGGGCTGAAAATTTTCTGAGTGATTTTTTTCCCAAATGTATGAGAAACCTTTATTCAGTTGGATGTGGGGCAGATTCTTTTCTGAAGCATCCTGTTTGCATTCTCAAGGCAGGGTTTGGTAGGAAAAAACGCTTAGGCCCAGATATCTTGCCACTTACTCATAAAGTTGTTAGAGAAGATGCGCTGACAGCGACTGATGAATCATGTCTAGGTCATTTCATGTCTAAGGTTTAAAACTGTATCCAAGTATTGCCACACACACACATCCGCATATACCTCACCACCAGAACCCTGAGGCAGGTTGTGAAAGAACTTGGGTCACACGAATGAAGTGAAAGTGGGCTTTCTCCTGGTTCCTGGCATCCCTGAGGAATACTCTCTCTTCACCACTTCCTTCCCTCCGGGAACCCCTGAGGTCATTTAGTCCCATCTTACATTTTGGAAACTCAGGATAACCTAACAGATGTCTCAACTTGCATGCCCAAATTTACATGAAAGAGAAGGGATGAAAAACAGACATGGAAACTCCTTTTGATTTCCAAATGCAGGAATTTTGATCCCCCTGGCCAGGCACTTGAGGCATCTGCTTACTTTTTCACTACATGTTGCCAGCAAAAATAAAAACCCTCTTAATAGTGGCACACTGTTTATTTGAAATATTCTGTATTTTCTTTTCAATCATTCAACAAATGTGTATTTAGCACTGTGCTAGGTGCTTGGAGGGAACTCGAGCTAAGCTATGAATTAACTACAATGCAAAGAAATAAATTCTATAAAGTGACATATCAAAAGGGGGATGTAATTAATTCTGCCTCAAGGTAGGAAAGTTGAGGAAGATGAGTCTTAAATGATGCGCAAGAATTTGAAGATGAGTAAGAGGAGCCAGGTGACGATGAGATTTGAAGGCTATTCAAGGCAAAAGGAACAGGGGGGAAAAAATTAAAGAAATGTGAGACCACAAGAGTATTTGGTGATATACCAGCAGTTTAATGTGGCTCAAGTATAGGGTCCTAAGCTAGAAAACAAAGGATTGGAGAGGTGGAGAAGCAGATTTGGGCCAGCTCGTGAAGGAACCGATTGCGGACAATGGTCTTCATTTTTTAGGCAACAAGAAGACAAAGGTGATCATGGTCATGATCAAATCTGTATTTTAGAAAGGTAATTCTGATAGCAATGAAGACAATGAATCAAGAAGAGAAGAAAGGCAGAGAGAGGTCAAGATCTATTGTAATAGCTAGGAGAAGAAACTGACACATGTAAAACATATCACATTGTACAGGCATTCTTTGTTTTTGTCTCCTTTCCCACCCCCACACATAGATAAGACGTGGACAGGTACCATGTCTTGTTCATCTTTGTAGCGCAGCACAAAGCAGAATGGTTGACCGAGTGTAGGCATGCAGTAAATGCCATTCACAGGTGAATGAGTGAGGACTTAAGAAGGGCCATAGTAATGGGGATGTAGAGAAAAGGACATACTCAAGAACTATTTTATGGGTAGGATTCTGAAGAATTTGGTCTAAGGAAAATGGAAAACTCCAAGGTTTCCATGCTAAGTAACTAATAAGGTTTTTAACTAAGACTTTTAAATATAGAAAATAAGGAGACCAAGCAGATTGAGAAAAAAGGTAACAAGTTGAGTTAGGAACATGTTGGGCTGGAGGTATCTGTGTGTCCAGTCGACAGCTGGAAATACGCAACAGGACCTCAGAAGAATCCACAGCTGATTGTTACTCGTGACCATTCACAGACACAGGTGAACCAGATTATTCAAAATCTAGCTTTTTTAACATGTGCTGAAAATCTTATTTCCAAAGAAAAAAGTAACCAAGGGAATGAAAACTGTCTTCAAGGAACCCTGCTTCATCACTCCAGAAACAAAACCAAAGATGAGAGAAAAAGCCAGGGATAATCTTCTGCTCTTTGATTTCTGAATTTGTCACAATGAAGTCTTCATAGCTTCAGAATCCCAATGGAAAGGTTCCCATAAACAGTATTAATTGTCCAAACATCTGTTAGGTGAATTACTGCAGAACATAAAAACAATATTCTAGCAGAAAATCCTAATATTATTCTCTTTGTTTTCTTCTCACACACCACCACTGAGAATTCTCAGGTAAGAGATGCTTTCTTAGAGCAATGGAGCATAACAGGAAACTGAGGACATATGGTACCTGGAAACTGCAGTGGATTAAGAGTTAGGAAAACTGGTTTTAGTCTCTTCTCTACCACTAATTGGCCAAGTGACCTTAGGCAAGTCACTTTGCTGTTCTGAATCACAGCTTCCTTATCTGTAGTATAAGGTCAGTCTAGATTTTCTGTGTGCGTATGTGTGTGTTTATTTTCTTAAACATTTAACATTGATAAAGATTCTTCCATATTTGGTAATCATTAATTCCTCCAAGGCCCCTACAGTTTTGCAGATCTGACTCCCACTAACTCAGGAACTCAAGATGGAGCCAGATGACCATTCCACTGAGAGAATGGCAAATCACTTCTCCTTTATTCCTGTTCTTTGGTATATTAGACTGTCCCCAAGAAGACCTAAAAATACCTTTTAGTGGTTTAAGTGGTACAAATTTTGGTGCTTGAATATGGAGTGCTGCCATAACAAAATCATAAAACGTAGTAGTCGTGTTGGAACCAGTCAATAGGCAAAGCTGGAATGGCTATGAGGACTTTAAGTAGAGCATTAATGAAAGCCTAAATTACCAGGAACAGACTGTTAGAATCAGACTTTGAAAAAGTTGCTGGTCTTAAATGAAAGTGAGGAAAATCTTGTTGGAAACTTGAAGAAAGGGATCTTCATTATGTTACAGCAGAAGTTTTAGCAACACTCTCTCCTGCAATAATGCGAAAGGTAGAAAATGTATCTAATGTACTGGGTCATTTAGCCAAGAAGTTTTCCAGTCAGAGCATTGAAGATGCCTCTCATTTCTTGTTATTGCTTATGTTAAACTGTGAGAGGAGAAAATAAGCTAAAACGAGGAAGGACCGTTAAACCAAAAGAAGATGGGGCTCGCTGGTTTTGAAGATTCTGAGGCTCCCCAGAAAGTAAACAATACTGAACTGAAGAAACTGCTCCCATGCAAAGACCAAACCCAGGACACTCTCAGGAAACAATGTTCTAAAGGTGACGCCAAGGGTGTGACTATAAAACACTGTGCTAAGACCTCAGAAAGTTAAAATGTGGTTTGTCAGAGCACATTCAGTCAAACAAAATGCCCTCTAAAGAGTTTATAAGTTTGCTTCACACACCTATAAATAAAATAATGGGGGTCCTAAGAAGCTTTAGGGCTTTTTCCCTCAGCTCTCTTAGCAGAAGCCCAACTGGGAAGAAGCAAACTGAGAAAACCACTCAGCTGCAAACACATGATACCTTTCATGAGAAAAGGGGGGTGATTCCAAAGGTGGGCTAAGATCCCAGAGGACAGAACAAAGAATTACGGAAAGTCATTTCCAGGCAGTGGTAGGACTGCATCCTCATCAAGAAACTTCCAACATGTGTCTAACTGAATTTCAGAATTGCTAGGAGCCAGTGGCTCCTCTGTGCCTCCGTTTCTCCCTTTTTGAACAGGAATGTCTGTGTGGGTCACCTCCTGCTGTGCCAGCATCACACATTGTGCAGGCAGGAGGCAGACAACTTGTTTCCTTAGTTCATACATCTACAAATTGAAAGAAACTGTATCTATGGAGCTGTACTCAAGGACCTATACTGAGAACCTGGATCTGCTTTAGAAGATAAGACTCTGAACTTGGAGTTGATGCTGTAATGGGACAAAACTTTTGTGGGCCTTGGAAGGGAATGAGTATATTTTGCATGAACAGGGCACATGAATTATCAAGGGCTAGAGGACAGACTGTGGTAGTTAGACTCCAAAATGTTCCTAAATTATTTGCACCTCCTGGTAATCACATCCTGTCCCTTTCCACACTGTGCAAAGGTCTGTCTGTAAGACCAAGAGCCTATGGCAGAAGTGGTAGCACAGCACTTCTGAGATTAAGTTAAACTGCAACTTCTGTCTTGACCTCTCAATCTTGCTCTCATGTCATTCACTCCATCTGCCATGTCAGGCACAACTTTGTAGAGGAGCCTGTGTGATAAGGAACTGCAGCCTCCTGCCAACAGCCACATGAGTGTCTTCGGAAGATCATCTAGCCCCAGTTGAAACTGTGGATGACTGCAGCTTTGGCCAACAGCTGACCACAGCTCATGAGAGGCTCTGAGCCAGAATTACCCAATTAAGTCATTCCTGGATACCTGACCTTCAGAAACAGTGAAATTATAAATGCTTGTTTTTTTAAGCTGCTACATTTTGGGTTAATTTGCTACACAACAAAATAAGTAATGAATAAGATCAATATATAAAAATCTGTTGTATTTCTATATTGTGGCAAAACAAATGGAAAATGAAATTCTAAAATATGATTTACGATAGCATCAAGAAACATAACTCAGGAAAATTGGAAGACATGTAGATTATACATTGCTAAAAGAAAGTCATAAAGATTTAATAAATGGGAAGATATACATATTCATGGTTGGGAAGACAATATTATTAAGATGTCCGTTTTTCTCAAGTTAATCTATATATTCAACAAATCTCAAAATCCTTGAAGACATTTTGTAGAAATTGAAAAATTTATATGCAAATAACTAAAACATTTGAAGTGAATAAACTTGGAGAACTTGCTCCACCTGATTTCAAGACTTATTATAAAGCCTCTGTAGTCAAGACCATGTGGTAGTGGCATAAACTGACAAATAGGTCAAAGGAATAAACAGAGTCCAAAAGCAGACCCATACTATATGGTCTAATATTTTACAAAGGTGCCAAATCAGACGAATGGGAAAAGGAAAAATCTTTTTTTTTTAATGATGCTGGAAAAACTGCCTTATCAATGTTTGAATAAAACCCTCCACCTATACATAAAAATTAATTATAGATGGATCATATACCTAAGTGTAAACTAAAGCTATAAAAATTTTGAAGAACAAGATAGGAAAAGATCTCTACAAGGTAGATAACAGTTTCTAAGGAGCTAGAAATCAATAACCATAAAAGACAAAAATAAGAGATTAATTTTAGCAAAATTTTAAACTTTTGCTTGTCAAAAGTCATTACTAAGAAAATGAAAAACAAGATATCAACTGGAAGAAAATTTCCTAATGCATGTATCTGACAAAGGACTTATATCAAGAATATATTTTTAACACACTTACAATTCACTAATAAAAGTATAATCTATTTTTCTTTAAATGAGCAAGAGACTTGATAAACGGTGATATATAAATGGCCAGCAAGTTCATGAAAACATGCTCAAGATAATTAGTTATCAGAGAAATAAAACTAAAAGCATAACAAAATATCAATACATCTGCTAGAATAATAAAAATTAAAAAGAATGGCAATACCAAATATTGGTGAGGATGTGAGGCAAGTGGAACTTCAGACATCACTGATGGGACTATCGTATGGTACATCCACGTTAGAACTAAGTCTGATGGTTTCACATAAGGTTAAACATATACCAATGCTATGATCTAGCCATTTCACTTCTAGGTGTTTCCCCAAGAGAAATCAAAACATATACTCACACAAAGACTTATACAAGAATTTTCTGAACAGCTTTATTCATAATAGGCAAACGGTAGAAATAGCCCAAACTTTCATCAACAGAAAAATGGAAAACTGGATTGTGTTATATCCATTCGATTGACTGCTATTAGGCAATATGCGAACTACTGGACATGCAACAATACAAGTGAGCCTGAAAATATATGCTGAGTTAAAAGAAGCCAGATACAATGGAATACATTCTGTGCTATTCCATGCAGCATTTTGAACAGGCAAAACTAATTTATGATGAAAGAAATTGGGACAATAGAATAGTGGTCACCTCTGGTGGGAAAGAGTGATTGACTCAAAAGAGAAAGGGGATCATCGGGGGTGATGGAAATTATCTATATCTTGGGATAGATGGGTGTACACAATTGTCAGAATTCATCTAACTGTACACTTATGATATATTCAATTTACTGTTTATAAATTAAATCTCACCTTTAAAAGGGGGATGCCATTTATAGAACCATTACAAATATCAGATACTTAGGAATCATTCTAATGAAAAATATGTGAACCTTTCAAAGAGAAAAATACAGAAATCATCACTGAGATAAACTGAAGAACACCTAAATAAATGAAAGAATAGTCTGTGTTCATGGCTTAGAAGAACAAGTATTATAAAGTTATCAATTCTCTGTAATTGATCTATAAATTCAACACAGTTCCAGTAAAAATTCCAGTAGGTTTTTTTTTGAGAGAGGGTCAGGGTGAAGTTTAATAAGCTAATTCTAAAATATGTATGGAAACATAGAGGCCAAAGATAGCCTAGACACTCTTGACAAAGAAGTTTTTTCCATATGTCAAACTTATCCTAAAACCACAAAAATTAAGAGAATGGTTTTGTGCAAGGATAAACAGACCAATGGAATAAAATAACAGTTTCAAAACTGCTACATGCAATATCATACATATATGGTCACAAAGATGGCACTGCAGAGAAATGGGAAAAGTATGATTATTTTTTATAAGTAGTACTCAGTTGATTGGATATCCATATGAGAAAAAGAATAAACCGAACTCTTATCTCACACCATACACAAAAAGTCAATTCCAGAAAGAAGGTAGCTTTAAATGTGAAAGGCAAAATGAAGATTCTAGACATTAATATAGAGAATATTTTCACAGCTGTAGGGAAGGATACATTCCTTATATAGGAGGTAAAAGTGCATCAGTTATAAACAAAAAGATTGATAAAATGGAACACATCAATATTAAAAATATTAAGAATATTAATGTTCACCAAAAGACACAATTAAGAGAGTGTGAAGGCAAATCACAAAATAGAAGAAGGTATTGGCAATTTATGTAATTGACAAATGGCTTGCATTCAGAAAATATAAAGACTTCCTATAAATTAATGAGAAAGGGATATAAAACCCAATAGAAAACTGTGAAAGAGATTTGAACAGGCACTTTACAAAGGATAATCCACAAATAGCCAATAATAGGAAAAGTTGTTCAACCTCATTAGTCATCAAAAAAATGCAAAATAAAACCACAATAAGGTAGTTCTACATTTCCACCAGCATGGCTAAAAATTTTTAAACTAAAAATAATTAGTGCTGGTAAGGATTTGGAGCAACAGAATTTCTCATACTGCTGGTGGTTGCATAAAAGGTACAGTTACTCTGGAAAACAGTTGAACATTTAGTGTTAAAGATAAAGATACTCATATCCTGTTATCCAACAGAAATGCATGCATATGGGCATCAAGAAACACGGTCAAGAATATTCATAGCAACTTTCTTTTTAGTAGCCAAAACTGAAAACAACCCAGATGTCCATCAGCAGTAAAAATGTATAAATAAATTATAGTGTATGTATACAAGGTAACACCACACAGGAATGAAATTTATAAACTCCAGGAACATTTAACATGAGTAAGCCACAGAAAACAGACACAAAAGAAAAATTATAGTTCTAGTCAGACAACCTTCACAACAGGCAAAACTGAGCTATAGCATTAGAAGTCAAATAACAGTTAACTTTGAGGGAGTTGCTGGTGTGGAGACAGAAGAGTGGGCATGAAAGAAATGGTGACAGTGGAAGAGAGGATTCAAGATGGTGGCATGAGAGGTGAGACAGAGAACTCCTCCCAAAACCACATATAACATGAAAATATAGTTAATACAACTAATCCTTAAAGAGCAACAGGAAAGAAGCCTGCACCAGACTGCATACACCTGGAGAACAGAGCAGACCTCACAAAACAGGGTAACATACCAGAGCCTTGATCCAGCAGGACCCAAGCTCTTTCCTCCCCGCTTTCCCCAGCTCACTGGTGGGAGGAAGAGAAATGGAGTGGGGAGGAGGTGGAAACCTAGGACTGCTGAACACCGAGCTCTGGAGATCTGCTTTGGGAGCACAAACCTACATTACATGGTGCTCTGGAGATTAGTGGGGTTGGAAAGCTAAAACAGGCAGAATACTTGGAGAGACTGAGATTCCAGCCGTTTGTGGAGGACGGGGATCCACATCCAGCTGCTCTGGGACAAAAGAAAGGAGGGCAGTCTGAGAGGCTTCCTAGCAGTGAGAGGGCTGCTGAAGGGGCAGGGATTGCATGGAGCTTGCTGTATGGGAGAAGGGATAGGTGGACAAGTTTGGCTGGGCACGCTCTGCACAGCAGGTTGGGAACTTTCAGGAGCATCAGGTGCTCCATCCCCCTGGCTGGCTACTCAACTCCGAGGCCCCCCACTGTGATATGCAGCCTGCTTTGCCTTCCTCCTGGCCTGCCAGAAGCAGCTCACAAACTGGCAGTCCCTGCCCTGGCATCAGGCCAGGCAGAGGTAGGCCCCACCTATAGCAACTACAGATGCAAAGCACAGAGGCTCACACCTGTGTGCTCAACCCACTGGTTCTGACAGTGGAGACAGGCACTGCAGCTGGGAAGCAGGAAACAACACCTTCCTCCCTCTCAGGCACCAGTGTCAATCCCCTGGGCACTAGAGGGTGCCACATACAAATATGAAATGTCTAAGAAACCTGATTCGGACCAAAATCTCATAAACACCAGAAAAAGGCCCAAGTGAAACTGAACTCACCAATCTTCCTGAAAGGGAGTTCAAAATAAAAATCATAAACATGCTCATGGAGGTACAGAAAAATATTCAAGAACTCAGAGACGAATTTAGGATAGAGATTCAATCATTAAGAAATTCCATATCTGAAATTAAACATACAATGGAGGGATTTAAAAGCAGATTTGATATAGTAGAAGACACGGTAAATGGAATAGAAATTAGAGGAGAGGAATACAAAAAAAACTGAGGCACAGAGAGAAAAAAGGATCTCTAGGAATGAAAGAATATTGAGAGAAATGTGTGACCAATCCAAACGGAACAATAGTCGCATTATAGGGGTACCAGAAGAAGAGAGAGGAAAAGGGATAGAAAGTGTCATTGAGGAGGTAATTGCTGAAAACTTCCCCAATCTGAGGAAGGAGATGGTCTCTCAAGACATGGAGGTGCACAGATCTCCCAACACAAGGGACCCAAGGAAGACAACACCAAGACATATAATAATTAAAATGACAAAGATCAAGGATAAGGGCAGATTTTTAAAAGCAGCTAAGGAGAGAAAACAGATCACATACAAAGGAAAACCCATCAGGCTATCATCGGACTTCTCAACAGAAATCTTACAGGCCAGAAGGGAGTGGCATGATGTATTTAATGCAATGAAACTGAAGGACCTCGAACCAGGAATACTCTACCCAGAAAGATGATCATTTAAATTTGAAGGAGGGATTAAACAATTTTCAGATAAGCAAAAGCTGAGAGAATTTACCTCCCACAAACCACCTCTACAGTGCATTTTGGAGGGACTGCTATAGATGGAAGCGTTCCTAAGGCTAAATAGCTGTCACCAGGGGAAATAAAGCCACCGTAAAGGAAGTAGAACAATTAATTACTAAGCAGATGCAAAATTAAATCAACTACCCCCAAAGTCAAATCAAGGGATAGACAAAGAGTACAGAATATAACACCTAATATATAAAGAATGGAGGAGGAAGAAAAAGGAGGAAAAAAAAAGAACCTTTAGGTTGTGTTGGTAATAGCATACTAAAGTGTGTATCAGTGATACCTTAATTTAAAAAATTCAAAAAAAAAAAATGAAATGATGACAGCGTTCTCTTTCTTGACCTGGGCCAGGACTACACAGGTATTTGCTCTGTTATAATTCACTGAGCACATTTAGCTTATGTGTGTGTGTGTGTGCATCTGTATGTGTTATGTTTCTTAATTTTAAAAAGTTAAAGATGAACAAATTAATTAAAAGTGCCTGTCATGTAGTAAGCACTCAGAAAATGGTTCCCACCATTATCCTCTCAGCATCCCTCTCACCCCTGAGCACATACAACAGACATTCTTCTCCCAAAGGGCTCGTCAAGGAAAATTACAAGCTGTCACAGGCAAATAGTGACCTTCCTCTCCCTCTCCCTTTGGGACCAGATTATGGATAGGAAGGGACCCAGAAGTGGAGTCCTTCATTGCTCTGCCAGACCCAGACTAAGGCAGGACTCTTGTGACCATCCGCACATGCCCTGCCTTCTGCTCCACCACTTTGTAAACTGGTGCAGCCAGTCTGGAGGATAAATAGCCCTGCTAGTGAAGTCGAAGGTTCACGTTTCCCATGCACAGTTCCACGTCAAAATATATGACCCAGAGGTGCTCCTGCACAGGCACAAAGGTGCTTAATGTAGCATTATATGTAATAGTAAAGAAAGAAAAAACCTAGAACAACCTAAATATCCATTAATACGGGCTTGGAAAAATAGGTGATGGAGGAGTCACCCAATGAGTTGTCACAAAGAATGAACTAGATCTAATTTGTTAACATGGACAAATCTCAAAGATATACAGATGCATAAAAAAACAGAACAAGTTGTAAAAGATATGTACAGAGGATGCCATGTACATACATTTATGCATATAAGACAATACATGTTACTTATGAATGTGGAACAAAATTATGGAGTGATGACACGCTTCAGGAAAGGGTTACTTATGAGAAGGGAGCGGAATGGGATTTGGGGGAGATATCTATAGCTGAATCTCTATAGTTTATTTCCTGAAATAAGCATCTGAAACAGATATGGTAAAATATTAACAATCTCTTAAATCTGGTGGTGGGAACATCGGGTGTCTACTACACTACTATTGTGCTTTTTTATGTTTGAAATATTGTCTAGCAAAGGAAAAATGATGGCTATAGATTACCTCCCTTAAAACATTCTCAAGGCTCTTGTCTCTCTTACAAAGGATAAATTGTCTAATTCTGCCAGATTTTCCTCCTTCTTTGAGATGCAAATGGAAATTTATGATTTAAAAAAAAAAGCTGTCCATGGGGTCACCAGCTCTCCTCCAGGCCGTCCCTGCCCGGTAGCCGCTGAGGGTGGCAGAGCCCCGCACCCAGCCCTGGGCCCTGGGAAGCTGCCCTGCAAAGACAACAGGCTCCTTGCCTTCTGGCTTCTGATGGAGTTTGGCAAACGGGAGGCAGACGCAGAGATGGCTGGACAGGAAGTTAGAAAGGAGAGGGTATTTGTCCCCGGGCTTCCTCCCTGCTGCCTGCGAGTTAGAAATGGCTGCATTTCTCCACTCCCCCTAAATGCCGGCCTCCCCGGGTTCCCCTGGGGCTCTCTGCGGGTTGCAGCCAGTCCCTTCTTCCAGCTGCTTCTTCAGGCCTAGGGGTGGGTAAGGTCTCCCTGATGTAACTGGGCCCCAGTGCCTCAATGTCCCTTCTGGTTCCCCTTCATTCTGAACCCATCTTTGTTGACAGCACCCTTGTCAAGCGTTGCTTAATTTCCCCACTTGGCGGCGCCATCTACTTCCTCCTGGTACCCTGACCTCATGGAGCACGAGGGCAGAGCCTGGAGCACATGAAGTGCTGCCGTAGGAGGCCAAGCAGTCAGGGAAAGCGGCAGAACAAAGCCCATCGCTGAGCAAAGCCTTGAAGGAGGAACAGAAGGTTGTCACCTGCTCAAGGGTCACGATAGGGGGTGTAGGGAGGTGACAAGAGGGGCAAGACTGAGGTAGCAGCTTCAACAAAGCCTTTCGTTTTAGGTTGACCAGATGAAATTGCCAGGTTTAGACCATTTTTTGACATACCAAAAAAAAAAAGACAATGACCTTAATGAGAAGGAGGCCTACAGGGGCAGGAAGAATGAAAATGACCCTGTCCCTACAGGGCAGGTGTCAGGAAGGGTGGAGGTAACATTAATCTGAAGAGGAAGAAAATCAGCTTTGCAGGGAGGGATGAAATGGGTTTTCTACATTTTATTTCTATTCAAACAGAACCACAGATCTCTTTATGTTCTCCTTATATCTGAATCTGCACTCTAGTTCTTACAAAGCAGATAAATGCGCACAGGTCTCCACAACCTGAGACATAGCATTTAGAGCGAGACAGATTCTTCATATTCTACCCTCTCATGTCAAATATTAAAAAGTAATGAGGCAGAGGGGTTAAGAGTATTACCCACTTTCGCACAACTACATGATCTTCCAATTGGATATCATGATAACGGAAAACTTCTAGAAGGAATGAGCTTAAGAGGATTCCAGTGACACAATTCTGTGGCGCGGGGTGAGGTTCACTACAAGGAAGAATCAGACCCTATTAGGCAAAGGAGTAAAAATTGCATGAGAAAGAGGGGGCTGAGCACAGACTGCTTGGCTGGAAGAGCCCTGAATGCATATGGCGAATGGTTTCCCTTTATGAATCTTATCCTTGGACCCAAATTAATCTTTTCCTATGCCTGTTAGACTCACCAAATTTATTATCCTTTATAAGCCTTCCCAGGTTTGGGAAGAATTAAAAGATGTCTGATATATTTTTCCTGAGATCATTCCCAGGCCCATAGTGCCATTTCTCAAAACTAATATTTTGGCATTCAGTAAGCCAGGAAAATTAGGCCATGCACTTGACATTAGCCTATTTTTAAAGAAGCTAAGTAATATTTAAAGTTGGACTTGTTTTGATCTCATACTTTCTGTCCTGACATTTGAATTAATATATGCTCTGGAATCAGATTTTCAGAAGCCTGTGTTGTGGGGATGGCCTCCTTACCTCCCACAGAGTTTGGTGAGCTTATCCAAGGTCCCAAGCTCTATCTGATGGCCCAGGATGGTGTCATCCATGGGCCCTTGGAAGCCCTGCTCAGAACATTATAAACAAAGACTGGAGTAGAACTTTGGGCTTTGAGTAAAGCAAAAGGTGAACTTGCATGAACAGGGGATGGGGGCTGCAGGGGGCAGCTAAGTCCTGGTCCAGGCTGGGGAACATGCAGACACACTCATCTTGGTGACCAGCCGCCATCGTCAGCATCATTCCAAGCTGGGAAGATCGGCGATGCAGATTAAAGTCCTCCAGGAGTACAGACCTCATGTGCCTCTGTCTGTTGGCTTAGCAGAAATTAGCAGACCTGTAACATTGTCTCAAGGACCCATATTTACAAATAAATTATGGAATTACTTATTTCATAACTAAATTATCAATCATCAACCCAACCCTAAGCCCTTGGGCCAACCTGGAAAATGACCAAAAGTCAACAAAACGATCCAAGAACTGTCCCCTAGAAGGGATTTGGGGTGCTGACCTAGTTTTTAATTATCATCGTGAGGATGAGAAAACAAAGGCCAAGAGGTAATTAATGGCCTGCCCAATGTCCCATAGCTACTGAGCACGGTATTGCATTGATCACAGGTCTCTCCCCACTGGCACTAACTCCTAACCTTCCCACACTGAGAGTCCACTGTCTCATACTGCCTGGAAAAGTCTTCTCCATCCTCTTCTTCTATACAAATATTTTCCTCCCCTTTGATCAGTTATTTCTGTTTTACGTCTTTGTTGTCTTGAAAGAGATGTGCGCATCTTAAAAGTATTTCAACCTGGTGTAACTCAGGGTGCTTCACTGGGGTCTGTAAGCACCAGGCCTTGTGCACACACTCAGCGCTCAGTTGAGACCCAATAACTGGACCATAACCGGCAGGTCATTCAAGCAGCAGCACATCGGAGAAGAGGGAAAGGGGGGACGGGTGGTGGGGAACATGGCCGCGCTGGTGCGCTAGTCATGACGAAACGTGGTCCTAAGAGAGGATGTGGTGGTGGTAACAGGAATGAAAATCATAGGGAAAAAGTGTGGAATGCATTTCAGAGTGGAATTGAATATCAGGAGGGGGGAAAGAGCAATGAAAAGAAAATTTTATTTTACGTATTTCAAATGTGAGATACCAATTGGAGGAGTCCAGCAAACAGGGTAGAATGCATAGGTGGGACTCAGGTGAGAGTCAAGATCAGACTCTGTAGAGAGGAGCTGCTGTGGGTTGTGTGGGCAATGACTGTCTTTCTAGAAGGAAGCAATCTCTTTGCTAAAATTTTCCTACTGCTTTGGGATATTTGAACTAGACCAAGGACTGGTAAAAATAGTAAAAATAGAAAAAGTGAACAGGACAAGACCAGAAGCCCACGCAGGCTACCCCAGGGGCAAGGCCAGCCCTTGCCCTTCTGCTCAGCTGGCATTCTTTCTACCCATCATTCCAAAGGCCCCTCCTGTTTTGGTAAGATGAGAAAAACTATCTTACCTGCCTCTTCTCCCCGATTTGGGCATATCAGTTATCCTTATGTTTCTTAGTGGCATTCATGGGCGCTCAATGCTAATCGCTTTCTGATGGTACTGCCAGTTGCTACATTATCCATCTGAACAGCTCCCCTCCATGGGTGCCCATTTTCCCATTCTGCCCCCTCCTTCAGCCCTCACTCCCAATACCCCTCCCCTGCAGGCTTCTCGAAGCTCTGGTCTACCATACCCTTACATGTTCCAGCAAAAACTTGAATTCTGTAAAACAAAATTTAAAAAATGGACCCATGTCACAAAAGGGAAACCTGTTTAAAATAGACTTTGGCTTTGTAAATATTCCACGTATGTTAGAACTACTCTCGGAATGCGGAAAAGATCTCTACTTGATAAACCTCTAATGCCATCTCATTGTAAACATTTGTAAAATTTCCACCAGAACAGGCAACCGCGACTGGTGGCAATGGTGAATCAAAATAGAAGCAGGGAAATTGGATAAAAACAGCAGACCACTGAGGCCACCCTGTGAGGAAGCCAAGCCACAGAGGAGCAGGGAAGGCCAGGGGCAGAGCCCTCTGGGAAAACCTTCAGCTTTCTCTTTTCCAGAACAAAAATGTAGTCATACGGTGACTTATCTGATCATGAAATGGGTCCCCAGCCCAGATACTGGAAGGGTGGGGTCTTCATGCACTGCGCCCCCAGAGCACCCCCATTTGCCACAAACAGCAATGGGACTCGTCGCCTATAGTCTTCCAGAATACCCAGAGCTGCAGTCACGTCACCGCTCACGGCCCGTCACTGGTGCCAGAAGAGGGAGGGCCTTCAAACCTGAATCTCATGGCCCACGACTTGAGGAGGTTTCCTCCTGCGTGCTTAGCACTGCCCGTTAGAGCCATCACACCTTCTGTGTAAAAGGCTGAAATGAGCAAGTTAAGCCATTTCAACCATTTCTGGCTTGGAGTTTACATGCAGATAAGGAGAAATTCCCTGCAGAACATTTCCTGTCACGCAGCTAACAATAGCATCTCGTCTCCTAAGGCAGCCCCTCGAGTGAGAGCCCGGGCCGGCCCCCGCCACACCCAGGAATGGGAACCGCGCTGACAAATGGTTCTCATCTGAACCCAATCAGTTTATAGGGCAGTATACAGAGCTACGAATGTCTTCCATATGGGCTCCGTCTCTGGGACCGAGGCCTCAGCCCCAAACCAAAGTCAAATGACTACTATTGTCGTTATTTAACATTTGTTCTTTTTACAAGTGCAATCATTTTATTGGTAGGCTGTCGCCTGGAGCCCAGTCCCTGCTTGCTGCAGAGAGGTGAGTTGGAGAAATACGTTGGCACTGTTGTGGCCCACCGAGCCCATCCACCCATCCTTACCAACTAAAGGAAGGGATAGGCTGGAGGTCAACACAACATACTGTTAATAGATTTGCCCCTGTGGATAACAGTGCAGCAGAAGCGGAGAGAGCTCTGATCCTTCTAAACACTGTGGGAATCGGTGGCGGTTAGAAGGCCCTAGTGAGGAATGATGCCAGGAAGAGGCACCAGAGTGCTCTCATTCTCTCTGGAGGAAAATGTTTGCAAGTTGGGGAAAATGATGGTCTGCGAGTCTGTGCCTATCCCCACCTATTTCTAAAATTCCAGGCAAGTGGTACCTTCCCCACCCCACCCTTCTCTAGCACACTCAGGCCGGGTTTATAAGCCCATCGTTGCCCTTAAGCATTTCAGTTTGATAGGAACCTCATCTAAAAGGACATGGGAGATGAATTTCCTGCCTGTAAAATGGTAGGCCATGTCTTTCAGAGCTCAAAAGACTAGATCCATAGCTGGGGCTGAGCCGTCCCCCACACCACCTACATCCACCACTCACAGGGGGACGTGTCTCGGTACTAATCAGACTGATGTTTCAGTGCAGGCTGCCACACTGGAGGCATGCTTAGGGAGTGCACTGCTTAAATCATATATTAGCAGCTTTCCCAATGCCCTGAAGAAATGTGAACAAATAGACTTTTCTCAATTGTAGACATTTCTCCCATAAATTTTTGTTTGGCCCTCGGTGCCTGTTACCACTTGCCTGTTAGCCAGAAGGAGCATAAGATAAAATGAATGAATGAGTATAAACTATTAACAAACCTCAGGAACAAACCCATAGGCATCCTTCAAAGGCTCGCTTCTTGTGGCCCAGGCTTTTCTTGTTTGTGGTTTAAGGGGATCATTTGTTTGCTGGGGAAATCATTCCTTGCTCACTTGAGGGAATTCAATAGATCATATTTTATAGTATTTGCAAAAGCCCTCACCATTCTCAAGGCCCCTGCCTGGGTGGACTCCATCACTAGGCACTGTGAAAAGGGAATCCGAGCCAGGTCTGGTTCCCGCCTCTGGACAAGTTCTTCAATTGACCTGACCTCCCCAACCTCCAGTTTCTACATCAGTAAAATGAAAATAACAGTAAGCACTCCACGGAGGAGCATTCTGAGAACTAAACATGATCATGTGTGTAATGTCCCCGGCATGAGGTGGGCACTCGGTACATAGTAGTGATTGTTATTTCCAGGGCTAAATGAACATACACTTTAAATATGCTTAGGCCAGTTCCTCACATTTGCAAGGTGGCCCACAAATGCCTCACCTCTTCCTTCACCTGCAGTCACTCTCTGATTTCAGCCTCCCAGAGAGCTGTTACTCCACAGCTGCTCTGCCCTAAGACCTCGCTGAGCCCTAGGAATCGGCTTCTGCCCCTGCTTTACAGCACTTTGCTTCAAGGTCATGTGTTATCTCCTGCTCAGAGTCACAAACAGCCCCCAGGAAGCCCCTGGAAGCTGAGGTTCAGGCAAAAACGAAGCCAGAGAGAGAGAAGGTATCTGCACCTGCAACCAAAGAGGGTCTCTCCTGCCGAAGCCAACCACTGCTGTTTCCTCAAAAGAGAGCCCAGAGCTCTCTACGTGTGGTCCACCCAGGCCCCAGGTTCACCCTCTCACAGCTTTGCCTGGACCAGGCCCGGGAGTTTTAATCAGATGCAAAGCCATGTAAACGGTTCTCCCTTAAACAAAGAATGGTCTCTGCAGAACCGCGAACCCTTGGAGATGCACAGCCTGGTGTCTCATCACTAGGCGATAACCAGTTGGCAGAAGAGCACGGATGCGAAAGGCTCTTCTTGAAGAAAAAAGAAAAGCTGGCTGGGTGGGAGTGCTGGCCTGGCCCCCTCCCCAGAGTCGTTCCATTTTGGGGCTTCCTTAAGATGAATCTAATGGTTTAAACAAGATTAAACAAGCATGGAATTTGAGACGGAGAAGGAAGAAATATTTTTAAAAGCAAGAGAATTTTTCTTCCCAAAAGATCCAAAAGAAATCTTAACTGTAAGAACAGCTTTAGCTCTTAGTGGCTTAAAAAAAAAAAAAAAACCTTTCCAGGCTGAAAGTGTCCAAGGAAAACTAATTTCCTGGGGGTCAATGTAATACAGATGGACTACAGAGGAACAATGAGCCCAGACTCAATACCTTCATTTTGCTTTAGAAAAAAAACACAGAAAGCTTCCAGCCTTAGTGCACTTAGAGCACCGTCACCAGCCACTATAAAAGAAGATAACCGTGTGCTCTGTTAGAGCCCTGAAAGCCTCACCACAGACCCACGCAGAAGGGTGCAAGGTCAGACTTCTTGTTCATACATTCATCAATTTAGTCATTCATCAAATATTTTGCAGACATCTGCTTCATTCTGGGCACCATGCTAGGCATGCGAGCTACAACCAGGAACCAGAGAACAATCATGCCTTCCTTCAAGGAGCTTGGAGACTCTCGGGGCAGGAGCCTTGCAAACCTGCCATACTAGATGTTTCGTAAACAGGGAGGAAATACAATCGGTCCTGCCCAGAGGGGTCACTGAGGTAACAAACTGCATCAACTGAGAGGTGACATTCGCTCTGGACCTTTAAGAAGTAGGAGTGTTTAAGAAGAGAATCAGGAGCTTTTAAGCGAGGCACAGAAGTGTCCCCAGGCATGCCATGTGCTGGAGAACCCCCTGGGAGGGAAAGGCAGCTGAGAAGACTGCAGAAGCTTTATTTACCACTCTCCAGAGCGCCGACATTGCCCTGTGGGTACCGGAGTTTCTGAGAATACAGGATGACATCATGAAGAGAGCACTGGGTCAGGAACCAAGAAACCAAGGGATCTGCCGTTTCCTAGCTGCGTGACCTTGTGCAAGGGGCTCGCTCAGGGCCTGTTCCCTTCTCTGTCAAGTGAGAAAATTGAACTAAATGGTTTCTTTATTACATGAGAGGCAAGAGAGACAATCTGAAGACACAAGCATGGTTTAGAAGCAAATGAAAGGCTGTCTGCCGAGGAAGGCCCCTTCCAGTTAACTTCATCTGGATCACACACACCAGCATATGTGCATTCACATGAGCACACGTTCAGTGTCGCCCCTCCAATCCATCCTCTCTTTGCTCACCAGAAGGTGATTGGATTAAAATTCTTCTGGGACCCAAAGTTCCTATAGACCACAGCTAAAGCAGCTTGGCACGGAGGAGAAAGACCTTCCTAACTCCGCAGTCTCCTATCATGAACTCTACCCAGGGCTTTGGCCGTGCAACTGCCTCCTGCCCCAGCGCCCTTAATGCACCATGTGACCTTACAGATTAGCTCCTTGGCCCCTGGGACTCCTTCGACTTGGAATGCCCTTTGCCCTCTTACTTGCTTGGTAAACCTCTGTTCACTCTTTAAATCTTGCTCAAAACTGACCTCCTCAGCAAAGCTTTCCTTATCTCCCATCATCCTCCTCGCGCATATGTTTATCCACGACTGGGACACTTGATATAGCCTTTGGCTTACCCATCTCTCCCAACAGAAGATGAACTCCTCAAGACCAAGGGCTGTGTCTCAGTGACACTCACACCCCCAGCTCCTAGGACTGTCCCTGATCTTAGAATGCCTGTGGCAGGTGTTTGCAGAGCTGACCATTTGCATTTTTATTTAACAGTTCTTATTGTATGCACAGTGATACAGGATAATCCTTCTGTGGTTTTTTGGAACCAGGGTCTCCTAGAGCTAAATTGGCTGCCAGAAAAGAAATGCCCAGCATAGGCTGGAGGTCCATCATCTCCATATATATACCCACCTTTTCATAAACTCCACATCAAACTATGGGAGGAGAGGTGGGGGAGGGGGCCTCCAACTTGACTAAACATTTGTCATCTTCAGGTCACAGATTCTCAGAATTGAAAGGAATCCTAAAAGCCATTGCAACCTTCCACCCAAGGCAGAAGCCACCTTTACACAGCACAGACAACTGTTGCTCACCCAAACCCAGCAGATCTCCCCACATCATGAGGGAGACGATCCTGTTCTTGATGGCTTATCAGAAAATCCTTCCTCATTTAACCCAGATAATCCCAGAGTTCCTTGTGCTCCTGTCTCAGGAACATCTCATTCAGAGAATAGGTGGAGAATGCAATTCAAAAACGTCCTGGAATCTCTCAAAGATTAATAAGTGGCAATTAAGTAACACACTACTGGCAACTTCTCACAATTCTTTCTCCATTTTTCTCTTTTGATCTCCTACTCAGTGCAGAGACCCCAAAACCCTCTTTTAGCCATTCCCAACCTAACGTGCAAGGAGACTGCGGCCTCTTTCCTCAGAGCCCCAACCTCACTTGCCCTCTGATTGTACAACTATCATGGATCATCTTGGCCTCTCTAGCTTTTTAATTTTCTGTTGTTTTCTCTCTTACTCCGCTCCCAATCTCTGCACTACGAAAGAAGACCCAGGAGCTTCCTTGGTATTGAAAGCATTTACTTTTTATTCCTCTATTATATGTTGCTGGAAACAGAAGCATGCATGTGACACGAAGCCACTGCAGGGTCCCTATGCCTTTTCTCCTCCAGTCTGCAGAGCCCGGACTCCTTCATCCGACCCTCAGGGGGTACAGTTCCCAGAGCCTCCGCCATTGTGACCACCCGCCTTTTGCCATTATCCTTGGGTTCTTCCCGTTGTCTTTAGAAAGGGGTGCTCATAACCAGACACAGTAATTCAAGCGTGGTTTTACAACACAGAGCCCTCTGGAGCTTTCCAAAAGGAGAAACCTCATTAATGAAGCTAAAGAATGCATTACTTTGACAACATTTTCTAAAACACAAAAGTACGACCTTGTTCAAAACGGAACACTAACTTTCCAGGCGGCCACTGCCCGCCGCCAGTGAAGGGTGTCGTGAGTGATGCTCTGATGGAGGTGAGCCTGAGCCCGTCAGCCGGGGCGGTGGCAGGACCTGGGGGCTCTGAGGGCATCCCCAACCCTCACGCCAAAATACGCCTACCATCGACACACATAACATGTGCCTCGAAGGCATTAAGGGCAATTGTTAAGATGAAACTATGTCAATAGGGGGACAACACCCTCAGAAATTGTTGTGATTAGTGTCTTAGCTCAAGTAATTTAAAACGTTACTGACTACCACGCAAGGAAGGAAGGAAGGTCTGAATTTGCCACCATTGAAGGTGGTGCACACTGGGGGAGGGGGAATGTGCATACTATGCATAAGGTGAGGGAGAGGTAATGGGAGATATAAAGGATACATCTAAGGGGCCCGTTGGAGCCTTGGAGGGGGCTGGCCCGAGACTAAGGGCCTCTGGGCAGCACATCCCCCAGTGCGCAGCCCGGCTCCTCCGGACAACAGGAAGGTCGCTCCCACAGAGAGCTTGTCCTGCGCTCGGCCGCCCGTGAAGCACACGGCGAGAGTGCCCTCTAGCGGGAGGAACAGCGCTCACCACCCCTCAGGTCTGCGAAGAGCAGCGTGGTTTTAAATGTTCTGTTACCTTTCGTCATTCATTCAACCCCTACGTGCTAAACACCATGACAGACGCTATGGAGACATGTGAATAAGACGTGCTCACTCTCTCAGGAGGGTTTCAGCCTGGTTGAGGACACGGGGCGAATCTCAGCAGGTGTGCGCGTCAAGGGCGCGTGGATTCACAGAGGTAGAAGTGCTGGATCGGGCAGGTCTTCCCAGGAGAGGTGACCCTGGAGCTGAGATGTTTGCTCAGTAGTGGGAGACAGGCCTTCCAAACAGAACAGTACAAATGAGAGGTGTCCTGGTCCCAGGTGAGGAAGAGAGAAGGTGGGGTTCATGGCCAGAGAGGAAGCAGGAGAGGGATAAACTGGGTCAGCTCGTGGGGGGCTGGGCCTTCAGCCTAAAGGTGACAGAAGGCAGAGAGGCGTAAATCAGTATCCCAGATTTAAAAGGATTTCTCTGGTAAAGGGAGGAGAAGCTGGACTACAAGCAGAAAACAGGGGCCTAAACTGAGAATCAAGATGGCAAGGAGGCAGAGATGTGAGCGGAAGAGGGTGTGCAGGCTTGGTTAGAGACTGGGTCACGGAGGATTAGGAAATAGAGGAGTACAGACTGATTCCAAGCTCCTGGCTTGGGAGGACAGATTGATAGTAATGGCATCCGTCAAACCAGAAATAAGGAGAAGGAGCAGATGAGCTCAGCTCTGAGCAGGTACCATTGGGTGTACCTGAAGGACGTCCAGGAAGACATTCTGCGAGGTGGCAGCTGGTTGGCTACTGAGCTCTGGGAACTGGTTTGGGGTGGCGAGTAATCTTTGGCATTGGAAGGGAAAGCGTCTTTTAAGGTGAACAGTCAATGTGAAGAGAGAAAGAGCAGAGGACAGACCCTTCGGGAAACCTACTGCTTAAGGGACAGGTGGAAAAAGAGCTGCCCCCTGAGGGACTGAGGATGGAAGGAAAGCCTGAAAAGAACTGAAACCACAGAAGGAGAGCGTCAAGAAGGGTGTGATGGTGTTACAGACGCTCAGCCTTACGTTCTCCTCCACCTGGACCCTGACAATACCAGTGCGTTTCCTTCTGCCATTCAGCATCCAGGGCCACCCGGGGAAGAAGCTCCTCAGGGAGTCTCCATGGTTCTCCACGATGAGCAGCAAGTTAAGAAAAGCCCCATTTCACTGATAAACCTCCAAGAGGAAAGAAGGTGGGCCAACTGGCCGCGTTGCAACCAAATTCTCCTGGGATCTATAAATCATCATGTGGATCTCGGGACCTGGGTTATTTACTCTGCTCTCACCTCTACTTTATCCCTTCTTCTGACTTTAATCTAGCCCCAAGACCGAGTTCTGAATCCAGATGAAAAGCCGGGGACATCTATATTGGATATAGTGTAAGGCAATCTCTTTACGAGCTCCCTCTGACACCTCACACCTAAAGTCATCCCTCTCATATTTACTTCCTCACTCCCACAGTCCATCCTTTCCAACCTCGCTGTCTGTCCCTTGCCCTCCTTCCACTCTACCATCTACACACACACCTGTGGCCATTCCAAGCTGTCAAAAGGCATGAACCACCCTGAAAGTACCTCAGCACCTCAGCCTGCAGAAGTGACACTCAGGTGCCTGGAATGTCCCCTGGCCACCTCTTCCGTGAGCCCATCCCTTCCTCCAGTCTACTTTGTTGCTGAAAACCCACTTCCTCTGGAAGGTCTTCTTAGATTAATCACATAAAACCCATTTCCCTGCCAGACCTTGCCTCAATCTGTACCTTAAAGCTGTTCCTACAGTTCCCACGTCATTTATCCATTCATTGCTTTTCCTAAGCTCCAGAATGCATTTAACCTTTATGTATAACTGATGTCCATTCTCTACTGGCAAGTTTCATGATTTCCGGATGCCTTCCTGTGGTCATGTGTGTGTCCATGCTTATCCGTCAGCCCTGCAGAGGGCTGAGCTCTCTGTGCAGCGCCAGAGAGGCGTTAACGAGGAATTTCTGGAGAGGAAAGCCACGGTGATCACACTCAACAGATATTTACTGAGCGGCTCCTATCTGCCCGTCAGTGTGCTAGTTTCTATGGGGTCTGTTTGTGAGGGAACAGTAAACACTATAAGCACAGTCCTTGCGAGGAGAACATAATACCAAGTCCTACCTTAGCACCACAATTCACTTTATAAAGCTTTCTCCAACCTTGGCATTTGGTCCCTGTCCTTTTAGGGCAGGCTGAATGGATGTCAATGCTCTCATTTTACAGATGAACAAACAGAGGCTCGTTGATGTTCCTGGTTTGTCAACAGTGCACAGCCCAGAGTGCCAGGGCAGGGACTCGTGACCCTGATACAGGGTGCAGGGCAGCAAATGGAACCGTAGGCGATGGGTGCCAAAGGGATACTGACAGAGGACACACGGGAAAGGTGTTCAGAGAATAAGTGTGAAGAAGAGCCGGCTACCGCGGAGGATCTCGGGCAGACAAGGTCACCACCACCGGGAAATAGCCTCCGGGGACTGCTCGGGCTGCCTGCCCTTCCGGCCACATGTCCTCTGCTCTGGGCCCACAACCTGCTGCCCACGTCTGACACAGAGAAAAGCTTTAGTACTCTTCAATAAATCATTTTCTGGGCATAAATATCAGGAAATAGTTGGACTTTAAATGACATGTACATCCTGAAGGAAGCTAAAATTAGCAGTTTTCTACTGCCATGACCCATTAGCTCTTCCAACTGGACTATCTGGGAGGTGAGGCGTTGCCTGCCCTGCGGATCAGGTCCACGTCCCGTCACTCGGCACTCCTGCGGTCCTGCTGCCCCCCACTCACAGAGCCTCTGTACTGCAACCATCTGCAAGTACATTTAACCAAGTGGCACGTGTGCGCACACATAAGGTAGGTGTGTGCAGGCACGTGCCAGCGTTCTGCTGATCTGGATGCTACAGGTCTCCAAGAAGTTATTCAGGCTAATATATCTTTTGTTTGCATGAGACTGAGACTGGCCAAGATTTCCACTTGTCGTGGGGTTCCCCAACAGATGCGTGCGTGTGGGAACCCAGGGAAGCCAGGCGGCCTGGCGCCAGCGGCGGGAGTAGCAACTGGAGGTTGATCCCAGATGCGCAGCAGCCCTGGGGTCCTCAGCCGTGGACGGGGTTCCTACCTCTGCCAACTGCTATTTATGTGATCTGACTTCCTCCTGTGCCTTTCTCCCAGTTCTCACCACGGAGTGGCCCTCTGATCCTCTCTAGTCTTTATAGCTTTCCCCCACCTCACGGCTTCTGCTCATCGGAGCACCTGCTCCTCTCAGATGCTGGTTTGCACGTGCCCGGGGCCAGCCCTGCTCCCAGGCTGTGAGGTTGCAGCCTCAGCTCCCACAGCTCTCTCGGTCCCGCGCCGTTTCCAGTTCAGACCAGTTAGAGGGGAATCTCGCTGGACCGGTTGGACTGGCTCAACCTTTCAAACAAGCCAAGTCACTGGGGGCCCACAGGTGAGCACCACCGAATGCTGGTTCCTAACTGATCAGGGCCAGCCTTGTACAAAAATGAAAGCCTTGGGCTATTTTCCAGAGCAAGGAGCTGCGTGGGAAGCTGGGCAGACCAACACCATACCTGCCACGCCCAGAGCACTCGGAGTCACCCCACCTTTCCTCTACACAGGTGGCCCGAGGCCAGGCCTTTTCTTCTTCACACCTGGGACTCCACAGTAGCCTCTCGGCTGAATCCCCGCTTCCCACACTGGGCGGGACTTACACACGGGTTTTGCCGTGTGTTTTTTTCTCCCTCCCAGCCTTTAGATTATTCGGTGGTGTTTCCATTTGTCTGCTTCGATCACCTAGTTGATTCATCAACCAGACGGCAAAATCCTCGAGGCCAGGGAGGATCTCGCCTTGCCTGTATATGACAAAGCACTGAGTATAATATGCCATTCGGGCCAGAGGCAGGAATGAACTAACACATTAATTTATTTAGGGAGAAAAATGACCGACCAGCTGATCATCCAGTCTAAAAGCAGTTAGCCCACAGATCCCTGGACAAATGGCCGTGCTCTCTGCCCGGTCTCAGCACCCTCTGCTCCAGCCACAGGGCTACCTGGACACCAGGCCTGGAGGGGTGGAGGAAAAGGCTTCCTTGTCTTTTATATTATGTTGCTTACAGCCTACGTGGAAACTTAGCCATCTAATTTGGCTACTGGAACTCAAACCAGGCCCAGAAAAAAGGGGTTCAAGACATTAAGAAAAGACTGTCTGGGAACAGGTTAGAAGAACCCAAAGAGAAGGCCATCCCGGGAAGCCTTCAGCGTCATCCACAAGCTGGATCTGTCTGCCTTCCAGGCCCAGCCCTTCTACTGTCCCAGCTGCGTGCCTGTGGGCAGTCTCTCATCAACTGTGGCTGTTCGCCTCATTAGTCCCTCCTACCTTCCCGGGTTACTGCACAAGTCAAATGCAGTCATTGGAAGTCAAGGCAGGTAACTGTGCCCAGTGGGGCCTGACTCCCTTGGAGCTCTGCCATCTAGGACACACTCACCCAGACATACGTGTCAGAAACACAGACAGTGGGAAGAAATCAAAGCAAGATCCAAACACCCATGTGTGTGACATATCATGTATCTAATGAAGCTAAGTGGTTGTTTGTTTTAAAACACAGGATTGTTTACACGGTGGAGCTCATACCCTGAGCACATAGTTGACTTGAAGTGAAGAGGGGGCGTAACAGTAAGTCACCAACCGAGTTCCAGGGGCTCCACCTGCAGGTTTCCATTTATTCCTCAGAGCAGCCTTGACATTATTGTCTTTTTTGCAGGAAGGAAACAAAGGGTGTGGGAGAATTGAGGCTTAAACCCAGGTCTGTTGGACTTCAAAGCTAATACCTGTCCACTCCAACTGGCTTTCCCCTAGAACCCTAGGTCAGGAAGCTCAGAGGTTATCCAGGCCACCCACCCTTCAGAGCAGTCAGTGAAAACCACAGTGGGTTTCTCTGGTGATGGGCAGCTTGCTGTGGCCTGGAACAGCACAGACCATGCTCTTGGACACCTGGGCCATTAGAAAGGTGGCTGTCCCCAGCACTGCGAAGGGACCACGCTCAGCCTGGGGAAATGACAGGCCACAGGCTTCCATCACACCCTTGCAGAATGGGACACACAGTTGTCCCTCAGATACCAAAAGCGCGTTCTGTTTTATGAACATCCCTGTGTTTTAAAGAATAAGAATCCCTGCAATATAAATGCTTAAACAAAAGCACATGGGGAAGTAGCCACCAGCACCACAGGACCTACTAATCTCACAAACAGTCAAAAGGAATTTGGTGACTTCTCTCCATGTAGGGGCCCCAGCAGGACAGAGCCACTTATGTTCATAAGCTGAGCTTCTGGCCCGTTTTAAAGGCCCTAGAGCCAAGCCCTACTCTAGTCCCACATGTAATCAAGCACCGTGGGGTGGGAATGTGAGCCCAGGGGTGAGGATGGTGGAAAGTGGGAGCCCGAGAGGACGCTGGAAAAGCCAGACAAAGGAACTTCTAGGGGACAGCTGGTGGTGCTTCATGCTGGGGCCAAAGGACTCTTGATGCAGACGTGGTCCTGCGTGTTGTGTGTTCCGGCTGTTCATAACCAGCAAATCCATTTTTGTGGGGCTGGCTTGTTTTTGCTCAGTGAACCAGCACCTCATGCTTTTCAAATATGTGGAAAATAATGCAAATGGCTTAATAATAACTGGGGTGACTTTTTCACCACAATTTCTGCTGAGATATTTGGAGTCCGCAGAGGATGGTCAGATAGGAATCAAGCGGGGGCCTGTCAGGACCACGCTGCAAGACAGCCCATCCCTTCCAGGGATCTGCGAGGCCCACTCGGGCTCCCAGCCTGCTCCCCTTGAGTGACCCAGGCACACGAACTTTCCATCAAGACAGAGCCTGACTCAACCTCTCCCAAGCAAACCAGACACCAAACTGCCAGCACAAGAGTTTCCATAAGGAGAAGCTTCCAGGAAAGCCCCATAAAAGCTTTACTGTAAATTCAATAAACTGGATTTCAAACATGGTGGCCGGGCTGGGACAGCCTGGAGCCACACCGCCACCCTCCACCCCTCTCTGACATCCCGGCACACACAGAAGTTGGCCATCCCAGCCCAGACAGAACTGCAGCCCCAGCCTCATCCCCAGTGCCAGACCTCCCCGTTCCCCAAGTCAGCTTCTACATGCTGCCCCCACACCACCCTCACCACCAGCCCAGCTGAGGCCGAGCTGCAGAGAGGCCGTGTCAGCAGAACCTCAGACACTCCGCCACTCTCAGGGTGTGGAAATCCAGCCCTCAGACCCTCTTGGGTCCAAGCACACCTGGGAACTTCAGCGACTTAGCTTCCTGACACTTGCCAGAGCCCCTCACCTGCCTTTCCCATGCCCTGTACCGTTGACCCAATCAAGACCATAAAGATCCCCAGCCATCTAAGACCATAAAAAAGAAATAGACCCCTGAATTGTTCAATCTAGATTCAGAATCACAACAGGTCCCCTTCCTGGCCAAAAAAACTCACCCCATCTCCCTGATCTTCAGCCGAATGCTTCATAACCCTGCCCTCCACACTGAGACCTGATTTTCCTTCCCATGCAACTTTCACCCATGCCTTTCGCTCTCACCCAAACGCCAGCCTCCCTCTACCCTCCCAGGGCTGGGCAGGGGACCAAAGAGCTTGCACAGAGTTTGACGTGGGCGAGCCAGCCTGGGCTCCGCGTGGAAATGCAGAGCTGCCCTGGGAGCTCACCAGTGCAAGGTAGGTTATCAGGAAAGCCACGGGAGAGAATCTGCACTGGGATGTGTGGCTGAATGGACCGGGAGAAGGTGACAGCTACTTTGGCAGGGACTGGGAAGTTTGGGTTTGGTCAGAAAGCATAGCCCTTCAAAACTTTGGAGTGGGAAGGGGCACTGACCGGGGGTTATCCAACCCCACGCCTGCATTGTGCAGATGAGGAAACTGAAGCAGAGAGGTGAAGTGACTTGCCCAAGGCCATGCATTCATCCTTTCCCACAATCAGTAAGCCACCTATAGGCCAGGCACAGTGCCACAAAGTCGGGCTCCTGAATCCAGGATACGGACGCCCCAGCAATCCTGCTTTGGAGACCCACATAGTGTCTAAGACACAAGGCTGTAGGGCAAGCCATGGTCTAGCAGTAAGGACACTGGATTCATAGAAGGCTGCGGTCGACATTGCCCTGGGAAGATAACTTCCCTCCCTGAACCCGGGTTTCCTTTACTGTACAATGGGCCCAGTAATATCTACCTTCTATACCTCACTTCCTCATTTTCTGCAAGTATCAAATGAGATCATGCATAAAACCATGAATCACTGGGTGAGTGGGAAGTGAGGGAGAGCAGGTTAGTAGTAATAAAGTTACTAAGAAGTTAATGGTAGTAATAGAGAGGAGGTTAGCACCGGGACGCTCGGGCAACCCCAGCATCCACGAGAAACACGTGCGTGTTCCAGGTCCCCATGAGCACCTGCAGGATCAGGCCAGCGTCCTGACTCACCCACCCACGGAACCACTGCCCTCTGAGGCCACCTGTCAGGAAGCTGAGACTTCCCAGGGTGAGCCATGTCACAGATCCCTTCCCAGAGCAGGCAGAAAGTAAAAGGCATGCTCTACTGTGTGCCTCTCTCCCCTGGGTGACAGGGGTTCCCGTCCCTTCCCTGCCTCTTTGCAAGAGGACCACAGAATCTTCAGCTGCAAACCTGTCCCTGAAACTTTCTGCCCCCGCTCTGTGCTGACATGCACGTTGTGGATATTTTCCACATTTTCTTAAACGGCTTTTTTGGGAAAGTATTTCCCTCCAGCCCTGGACCAAAGACAAACGAGTCAGCGCCTGCAGTTGTGAGTCCATCTGCCTGCAGGCTCGTGGGGCACCAGCGCTGCCTGTACTTTTCCATGAATGGTGGGGTGGGGAGGGTTGGCCAGCAAGGCTGGCTTCCCTGGGAATGCTGCCTGGTGGCCTAGCAGCCTGGGGATTTTCCCAGTTGGCTTTGGGGAACTTACCTCAACTTGATCCAGCTGTGGTGCAGGCCCCAGCGGACGTGAGGCTTCAGCCCTGATGGTAGAGTAGGAGGTGGTCCTGCCTCCCCCAAACCTGCTTCCTCTTTCCACTGGCTGTGCATGGAATTTCTGTGCCTGGGGTTCCTGGTATCGGCTCTCCGCCCTCCAAGCCCCTCCCCATCTTCGCATGTCTTAAATAACCCCAGCTTTAGGGCTGGCTGCCCTCACCTACCCGAGTCAGAGGGACAATCCTTGACTCGCCATCACCAACAAAACAGGATGATGAGAGAGTGTCCTGAGGGGACAGAGGTTGCATGAAGAAGATGTTAGACACAAACAATCTGGGCTCTGACACAATTAAGTCCAACTAACTGGCTCTGCCATTTTCTAGCTGTTGTCACTTCTCTGAGCTTCAATCTCCTCCCTGCAAAAGGTCCAGTAGGACTTACCCCCAGAGAATTGTAAGGATTAATTAAAATGATGGCTATAAAAAGTACTTTTTGCTGTACCTGATGCCAAATTGGGGGGTGCATACTAATTATGAGCAGGTGGGGTGGGCTGAAGCATGCGACGAACCCACCTTCTCATGCCAGAATTATGACCCGGCGGAGGCGGGGGGACGATGAGGAGAGAGGCTGACGCGGCGGCACGGAGGGCCAATCTCTCCACGTTATGAGCTGCACAAGATAGCCGCTTTTTGGGGGCAAAGGCCTCCAGGGGGAGAAAAGGTGTCGGCTCCAGTCTGCTCCTTGGAGAACTCAGAGAAACTGGTGTCTTCAGAGAGCTCATATGTGGCTCAAAAGCATCCTTGCAAAGTGACGACCAAACCTATGCCCCAGAAAGGACCCATCTTCCTGCTGGGCTAATTCCCTGGAACACAGAAGGCTTCTGTCAATCCTTCCCCCACCCCCTGACCTCCACCCCTCAGGTCTATTTCTTCCTGCAAAACCTTGGAACAAAGCTACCATGTGACACTATATATTTTTTTACATACTGGTTAACAAAACAATATTCTAGAATGATCATTCCAATGATACTATTACAAATACTTATTGATGATTGGAAAGCTATATGCCAAGCTCACCATATTCCAAGGTTAAACGTGATAACCTATTGTCTGCAGGCAGCGGGATTAGAGGTGATTATTTTCTACTCCATGCTTCTCTGTGTTTTCTAAATGAACAACATGTAAGTTTTATACTCATACAATATAATTATTTTATTTTTTAAAATAACAAAGTTCATCACTGGCTTTTTTATAGGCACATTAAATCATATACTATCCTGCTTAAATCCTTTTGATCATTTCTCACGGCACAGAGAATAGAATTCACACTCCTTGCCATGGCCCACAAGGTCGGACGTGACCCGGACCCTCTTCCTGGCCCCAGGGCCATCTCTTGTCATCCTTGTTCTCACCCCCCAGTGCCAACCTCAATGGCCTCCTCCTGGCAGAGAATCACAGCTTCCCACTTACTGGCTGGGTGACCTCGGGGAGCTCGTTTAACCTTTCTATGCCTTGGTTTCCAATTCCGAAGGAAAAAC
The DNA here is from genome assembly GCA_029783875.1 of Phataginus tricuspis. Lineage (NCBI taxonomy): Eukaryota > Metazoa > Chordata > Mammalia > Pholidota > Manidae > Phataginus > Phataginus tricuspis. The sequence continues at coordinate 10,559,409 of JAQQAC010012408.1, forward strand.
AGATAACATAATAGCAGGATATCATACCTCACAGCATTGTGAGGATTCATTTTAAGAATGCCTGGCATTTAGTAAGCACCGTGTTCTTATTATCATCATCTTCTCTGCTGCAGCGATGCACATGCTATTCCCTGTCCCTGGAATGCATCCATTCTGCTCTTCACCTGGCTGAGTTCTTCACCATCCTGGGCTTGGTTTACTTGTCTCTTCCTCTGAGAGGCCTTACCGATCACCCACTCTCAACTCTGCCCACCCTGCTATACCCTTTTCTTTCAGCACACTTATCAGAATTTATAATTACGGATTTATATGTTGGCCAATATAGGTTACTGCTTGCCTCTCGCCAGATTATAAGCTTTCACGAGGGCTGGTATCAGGCAGGTTTGCCCACCTCTGAATAACCGGAACTTAGAAAAGCCTAGCACCCAGCAGGAACTCAGTAGATTCTAGCTGAAAGAACGAATGAGTGCATTCAGACTTCCCTGATGGGTTTCAAATGTCCGCTTTTCTATTTAGAAACTCGTCAGCATTTTGGCGTTCACTTTTAAATCTGCATGTTGAAACATGGTTATGTAAAGGTGTTCTTCAGTTATGGTATGAGTTCTCTTTAACCTTGTAGTAGCAAGTGACAGAAACCCAGCTGAAACTAGGCCAGGCCAAAAGGGGATAGTTTTTGAAGGGATGCTGGGATCACGTTAAGCAAAGGAAGGTTGTACACCACACTTCGGGAGGGCAAGAGGAGCTGCAATGAAATGCCACCAGCTCATCACCCATGCCCTGTTCTCCTTTTCTCTGCCTACCGTTTTGTCCTATTCTGCTGACCAGCCATGTCCTTGGTGGTTGTGTGGCAGCTGAGGGTCTCAGAGCCTCAAAGCCTGTGGTTCCTACTGACACAGACAGGTTGTATCTCTTTTCTCAATTCCAGCTTGGAAAAATTCTGAGGAATAACAGGCCTGACTTGGTCAGATGATCACCCTGGATCAGGGCTAGGGTGTTCTCTGATAAACCCAGGAGGGTCAGGTGCTGACTTCTAGATCAGTGGCCCAATGAGGGGCCATGAAGCACACACAGGGCCACCTGGAACCCCCTCCTGCTGGTGTCTGGAAAAGGAAGAATAGCTATGAATCAAGAAGCACTGTCTTGCCAATGGGTTTCAGTCCCGGGCAAGTTCACTATGGATTCAATGAGACCAAAGAAATGACAGTAGAACGTTCTTGGGGTGGAAGGGTTATACTCAACTTGATTTCACGGTTGCAAGTCAATCACTAGAATCCTGTCCACTCAGAGTGAGTCTGCAGGCAGCAAGCCAGTCTCTGCCTCTGGGCCTCTCTGCCCATGCAGCCATCTCAGTCTCTGTCCTCGGTGCTGCCACCACTCCAGCCTCTGCTCTGCTCTCCTGCACCCTCCCAGCTGTCCCACTGTGTCGCCCAGAGCACTGGGCGGAGCTCTTTATATAGTGGCAATAACAATGTATTGACCACACGTGTGTAGTGAGCTATCCAGCCAGGGCCAGGTGAGAATCCTAGCCACAGAAACCTTCACTTCATCCACAAGCACTCTGGTGAATCTATTCACCAGAATCTATTCACAATGAGGCATTAATTTCTCTAAAGGAAGCCCTTATATCACAGGACTGCTCTAGGAAGTGGTTCTTGGTTGCCCCCAAAATGCCACTAACTGACTGACTAAAACTCAGACTATTCTTTTCCTCTCTTTTATGTATTTGCCTTTCCTTTTATATATTTATTTTTCTATTTCTTATTTTTAATACAATAAGTTATAATGAACATTGTAAGCCCACCCACAGTCGCCACATTGCACAACCCTGGGAATACCACACGTTGTCATTTGTAATGCCTTCTGGGGTAGTCCAATGTCCAGCCTGTGTGTCTGTACCGGACGACCCTGCTCACCACCCATCCCCAAAACTAGAACATTAAGCAAAACACAAACGTGTGTTCCTTTCCTCTCCCACCCTTCTGCCTCTTCTTTCCTGAAGAGTTAACCATAACCTTTTGTAATATAGTTTAATATATGTTTGCTGCAACAGATTGTATTTTCCAAAGACGACCTCAACAATATTTCCCACTTACAACCTTGTCCTACAAAATAACTCTGATACTTCTCCTGCCAAAGTGGGAGGCGCTGTGCCCTCTCTTTGAACCTGCAATCTTTGTGGCTACCTCAATCGGTAGTGGATAATGGAAGTTACATTGATTTCCCAAGCTAAGACAAAAACTACTGTGCATTTCCTCTGGCTCTCCTGGGATGACTGCTCTGCGGGAAGGATGCTGTCTAAGCAGTCTAGCTGCCTGAGGCAGCCATACTACAAGCAAGCCCAAATGAAGCCCAGCTGAGGGACCACATGGAGCGTTCTTAAAACCACGTAGAGAAGGTAAGATGCTCAGCTGCTTCAAACTCCTCCCATTCCAGCTGGCAACTCAAGGAGAGACCCTGAGCCGGAGCTGTCAAGCCGAGCCCTCTCCGAGTCCACGAGAGAGAGAAATGACTGTCATTGCTTTAAGGCACCAAGTTTGAGAGTAATTTGCTACACGGCAATAGATAACCAGAACAGAGTTTGCTGCTTAGAAATGGTGTGCTGCCTTACCAAAAACAAAAACATTTGGCATTGGCTTTGTAACCAGGAGGTAGTCAGCAGTTGGAAGACTTTGAAGAGAATGTTCAAGAAGCCTAATTGCCTCAAGGATTCTGTCAGTGAGGATTTAAAGGAAAATATTATTGGAAGCTGGAGGAAAGGACACTCTTTTTATGCCATGGCAGAAATGTTAGCAATACTTTCACCAGCGGTAGCATGGAAACTCGGACATGTACCTGACTCTCACTTGATGACCCAAGATTTCCAGGCAGAATATTGACAGGGCCATCTGGCTGCTGCTTCTATGTTAGACGTGAAAGGAGAGGGATGAACTGAAGGATGAACTATTAAATATCACAGAGCATTTGAAAAGAAAACTTTCTCATTCTCAACCTCTCCAGAGTTGACAATTCTCGTATTAAGAAATGCATCAGATCCAGATGGGACTGTAAGATCCTTTGTTAAAACTGCAGGATGACTGGAGATGGTGCCTCTAAACCCATTGTTCTCCACTGGAGGTTTTTGTCCCCCAAGGGACATGTGGCAATGTTTAGAGACATTTTTGGCTGTCACAACTGGGGACTGCTACTGGCATCCAGCAGCCAAAGATGTCACTAAACCTCCTGGGATACATAGGACAGCCCACAATGATAAAGAATCATTTAGCCCAAAACATCAGTAAGTGCTAAGATTGAGAAACCCAGTTTTAGACAGACAAAAAGCCTTAGAAGGGTATCTTTTTCATCCCACATACCTTTGTTCCACCCCTCGCATGCGCTGAACACTTTAGTAGGCACGGGAGATGTAAGAGTGAGCATAAACAGTCCCTTCCCTCAGAAGATTCAAACTCTAGTTGGGTAAAAAAAGCTATAGGAGAAGAAAAGTAATAGTGGTATAGTGATGATGGTTTGACCTCATCTATCTTGAAATGTGTTAAACTGTGCTGATGTGAAGCTGAAAAAGAAAAAGCAGGCCCCTTGACAGAATCAACCCAGACCATCAATTTATGTGATATGACAGGCACCAGAACCTGGGTCACCCATAGGGAAAATGGCTGGCCTACACACCTCACGTTTAACTTAGTGCATTCCAGTTTGAATTCATCCTGATTCCCTTTTTTATATAATTTTATTGAGATATAAGCTATACGCCATAAAATCCACAATTTTAAAGCATATAATTCAGTGTTTTTTTAATCTATTCGTAAGGTTGTGCAACCATCACGACTATCTAATTTTACCACGTTTTCATTACCCCAAAATGAAACCCCATTCCCACCAGCAGTCAGTCCCAGTCTCCCCTCCCTCCAGCCCTGGCAACCACTAATCTACTTTCTGTCCCTATGCATTTGCCTATACTGAACATTTCACATAAATGGAATCATTCAATATGTGGCATTTTTTTCATGACTGGCTTCTTTCACTTAACATAATGTTTTCTAGGTCTGTTCATATTGCAGCATGTATCATCAGTACTTTATTCCTTTTTATTTGTTTAATAATGTTTCATCGTATGGATATGCTACATTTTATTTATCCATCCACCGGTTGAAGGACATTTGTGTTGTTCCAATTTTGGGGCTATTATGAATAGTACTGTTATGAACATTCATATGCAAGTTTTTGTGTGGACATATATTTTCAGTTCTCTGGGATATATACCTGGGGGTGGAATTGATTAGTTATACAGTAACTGCCAAACTGTTTTCCAAAGTGGCTGCACCATTTTATGTTCCTGAAAATGTATGAGGGTTCTAATTTCTCCACATCCTTGTCAGCACTTGTTATTGTCTGTCTTATTTTAACCATTCTAGAGGGCATGAAATGGTATTGCACTGTACTATGATTTGCATCTCCCTGATGACTAATGATTTTGAGCATCTTTTCATGTGCATATTGGCCATCTACATGTGTTCTTGGGAAAAATGTATATTCAAATCCTTTGGCCATTTTTTAAAATGGGTTGTCTTTGTATTGTTTAATTGTAGGTGTTCTTTACAATATAATCCAGACTTTTATCTTTATCTTGCCTAATTGTCCTGGCTAAAACCTCCAGTACAATATTAAATAGAAGTGGAAAGAGTGGAGAACATTGTCTTGTTTCTGATCTTAGGAGGAATGCTTTCAGTCTTTCACTATTAAGTGTCATGTTAGCTGTGGTTTGTTTTTTTGTTTATTGTGAAAAGGTGTTCAGTTTTGTGAAATGTTTTTCTACATCTATTAAGATGAACATGTGATCTTTGCCCTTTAGTCTATTAATATGGTATACTACATTGATTAATTTTCATATGTTGAAGCAACCTTGAATTCGTGGGATAAATCTACTTGGTCATGGTGTATAATCTTTTTCATATGTTTCTAGGTTCTGTTTGCTAGGATTTTGTTGAGTATTTTTGTATATATATATTCACAAAGGATTATTGGTCTGTTATTTCCTTTTCTGGTGATGCCTTTCTCTGGTTTTAGTATCAGGGTAATAATGTCCTCATAATATGAGTTGGGTAATGTTCCTTTTATTCTTTTCTTTTTAATAATTTGTAAAGTAGTAATATTAATTCTTCCTTAAATGTTAGTAGACTTCACCAGTTAAGCCATCTGGGCCTAGAAGTTTCTTTGTGAGATGCTTTTAAACTACTAATTCACCTCGTACCTGTTAAAGATTTATTCAGATTTTATATTTATTTTTGAATCAGTTTCAGCATATTGTCTTTCTAGGAATTTTTCTGTTTCATCTGATATCTAATTTGTTGGCAGACATTTGTTCACAGTATTCCATAATAATCCTTTTATTTCTGTCAGGTCAGTAGTGATGTCTCCTTTTTCATTCCTGACTTTAGAAATTTGAGTCTTATTTTTATTTCCTTATTGATCTATTAAAACAACCAACT
>JAQQAC010012408.1:10575710-10609104 GCA_029783875.1 Phataginus tricuspis
CCCCACAAGGCCCACCCAGCGAGGCAGAGACGCAGTTCACAAAGGCAAGGCCTCCTGCAAGGCGTCTAACCCCAGTCCTCCATTAGAACCACCCAGAGCGCCTCCGTCACGGGGTGCACAGGGGGTTCATCCTCTAAGAGCGGGCCAAGAAGCAACCTTCAGAAAGGCAGGTTTTTAAGGGCGGCTTTAGCAACCTCAGTTCCCATGGGCCTGAGGCCTGAGAATTTCCACTAACCAGTTAACAGACGGCAGGCTGGAGTTTTCAGGACCAGCTCCTTCTCCCGGGGAGCATCCTGTGAGGAGGGCTGAGAACACCTGACGTCAGGGATCAGGGCAGCTCCCAGCACAGCCGAGGGTGCCCGGTGCTGGCGCTCCGAGGAGCTTTGAGGATCTGGGGCAGCCTCGACAACCAGGGCCGCTACTGCTTTACTGTTACCAAGCACTGACTGTATCCCAGGCAACATGAAGAACTTCATACACTGCCTCGGGGGATGCACAAACAGCCTGGGTGGACTCCATCTTACGGGTGCGGACCTGACAGCCCCAGGCACCACCAACCCAGAGCGTTAACACTCGCGGGCAGAGGAGACCAGTGAGACAAAACCTCAGGCTTTGGAACTGTTCCTCGGGGTGAAATCCCTGATTCTTGGGGGAACAGTTTCAGGACAGGAGATGCTAAGGACAGGCTCCACTTCCTCGCAGAGCCGCTCTCGCACAGCAGAGGGCACCAGTGTCTGTGAAAAGGTGCGCGCTGCAGAAAATCCAGACACAGCTGGTACAGAGGAATGCAGACGCCCAAAGGAAAAAGTGGAAAGGCTCCCTCAGGCCCCATGAGCTGCAGGAAAGTCAAAACAAAATGGCCTGTGATACAGGCAGCTCAGGCCCAGATTCAGCAGGAGTTATATCCTGGGTTACCGAGCCTTCTAATCAGCTTCCCCAGAGCTCAGCAAACGTGCGTTGGCAAAAACCAGCCTTGCCTTTAGAGCTTCTCTGTTTGCCCATCTCCTGTGCCAGGCCCTCAAGGTAGCCACCACCTCTGTGGTTTCCCTTCCCCTCCGTGGAGTGTGCATACTCAGAGGAAGTCCAAGTGCTCAGAACAGGGACACGCACCCAGGGAAGATAATAAGTAGGGATCCGCGGCCTTCAGATGGCTCCAGGAAAGGCTCTTCCTTCTCTAGTTCAGTTCCCCTCGTCTTGCCAGTGGGTTTCAGCCCGCAGCAAGTTCACTATGGATTCAGTGTGACCAAAGAAACGACAGTAGGATGTTCTTGGGGTGAAAGGGCTATACCCAACTTTATATCCATGGTGGCAGGTCAGTCACTGAAATCTCCACTCAGAGCAAGTCTGCACGCAGCAAGCCCGTCTCTGTCTCTGGGCCTCTGTCCTCGGTGCTGCCACCACTCCAGCCTCTGCTCTGCTGTCTTGCAGCCGTGCCACCATGTCTCCGAGAGCACTGGGCGGAGCTCTTTATATAGAGTCAGTAGCAACGTATTGCCCACACATGTGTAGTGAGCTAGCCGACCAGGGCCAGGTGAGAATCTTGGCTACAGGAACTCTCATTTTATCCACACCCTCCCAGTCATGGCTTCCACTGCTCGCCATTGTCTTTCAATATGTAAATTGTACAATTCTTACAGTTTTTCTAGTTGTTGCATTACTGCAGTAACAGTAGTGATGACGTCCTGCATCTTTCTACATCCTACCCAGGAGCCAAAGCCAGGTTCCCTGTCCAATCTTCTGCTTCCTTGTCTGCGAGGTGAGAACAGTGTAAACATTAAACGAAATGAAAGCTGCCAACACAGCGCCCAGCGCATGCGAGTCCCACAGCAGAGCCCTGGGGTCGGCCACCTAAGGGAATTTTGCAGTGGGGAAGGCCCTGTGGGTCCTGGCGGAGAGCCCTGTCCTTGGATTCAGTAGCTCAGATCTGCATCCCAGCTGCCCGATTTGTAAGCCAGGTGAACTTGAAAAACTTGTTTAACCTCTCCTAGCTTCAGTTTTGTTCTCAAATGAGGAAAACTAATGTCCCTCCCATCATCTTCTGGGGATTTAATGAGATACATATGTGAAGCCCTTTGGTAGGTACTCAGTGGTAAGTGGTGGTACATCTTATTTCACTTTCTAGATGAAATAATAGCAGGTGGATTAAGGCATTATAGTGTATGGAAAGTGCCCATAAAGACCAAATATGGTGCAGACCAGAAAAGTATACGCTAATGATAAATATTTCTTATACTATATTCATTTAGCAAGTTTCCCAAGTGCTTTGACACATTCATTCTCTCTTCACAGCCTCACCATCCCAGGTGTTATGTTGTGGAACAGCTAATATCCTAATTTTAAAGATGAGGACACTACGGTTCACTGCTATTCACTGAGTTAGCTAATGCCCACCGGAAGCAGAACCAGGCACGCCGCCAGAATGCTCTTCACACCCCTGGTTCCTGCCTTCAAGAATATAACAATCTCACCATAAAATGGGCCCCCATAGGAGAATATTATCAGGTGGTATAAGGTGAACATTGGGCAGGGATACGATATAACGTCAGAGAAAGGAGAGCATGGGAAATCCTGTGAGCGAAGACTATGTTTATGTGTTTGATTAAACCACTCCAGCCATCGTCGCCCAGTGCAGACCACAGCCCCAAAGGGAGCAGATGAAGCCTGGAAATCCTGATGGGAGGAAGACTGCAAGCACAGTGCACATCTCAGGGATTCTGACGAGGCCTGATTGCAAGCTTTTTTATGTATGCATTCCACAAAAAAAGGTTTTGGACTCTTACCACATAGCAGGTGCTAGAATGTAGTCAAGGACAAAAACACAGTTCCTATCCTCATGAACTTATTGCCTAGTGAAAGAGACAAACAATGATCAAATAAGCCATAAAAATATATAATTACCCATTGAGATTAATGTTATGATGAGAAAATACCACAAGTGTTAAGAGGGCCCCTAAATAATAAACCCGGCCATGGGTTGAAAGGCCAACTCCAAGAGCCATGCAAGCAGAGGACAGCAGGTGTGACACCCGCACACCAGAACGCACGGAACGCCCAAGGAAGGGAAAGGAGAGTAAGGCGAAGACAGCGTGCTGGAGAAGGTGGGGTGGGGAGGCCGCCAGGCTGGAGGGCTGGCCTTACCGTCGGTCTTCCTGGATGGAACTGCGAACTGTGACGCCACTACAGAGCTACACAGGGCAGGAACTTGAAGAACCCTGAGAAAAGGGGGCACGGGGTGGCCTTTTCGGGGTTCTTTAATCATAAGCCACACTAACAGTCCAGCTTACTTCAGAAAAAAACTATTTTATTGGAAGCAGATGTTGTAGCAGCAGAAGAAAGGCCTTAAAAAGAATAGGAACAAAGCAAGTGCCACAGATCCCGGCCGAGGGGTTAGGAGCGCCAGGCCATGAGAAGGCATCTGCCACGCCACTGCCTGGTACTTGCGTTACTCCTCAGGGATTCCGAGTCCCCAGAAACAGGCTGTGATGGGCTCCCCCTAGGTCACACCCTCCTTCTCGGCTGCAAGACAACACACCTGGACTGACAGCCTCAATAAGGGGAGGAGGGCTCCCCAAAGGAACATCACAAAGAGTTTGGGGTGACATTTCCAAAGAAGTGGGGAGGGATTCTGGACACGCACACACAAAACCAGGCACCTACTGCAGATGCTGAAAAGAAAGCGGGGGCATCGTTAAGGACCAACTGAATTTTCCTGTGGTTTTGCCTAGGAAAACACGCCCAGGCAGTATCGTGTCAAGGGCACAGGCCATATAGGAGATTTGGGAGGCAGAAATAGAGAAAGAATCTACCTGCTGGCACCTCCTATCAGGTCACATGTCATGTAACCCTCCCCCAGGCCTCATTCTCTGGCCTATCTGTAGCATTCAGAGAGACGAGGTAACCTCTGAATGAATAAGCCGCCAAGCGTAGTGAGAAAGGCATTTATTCACTCACCAGCAATCATGCACACACACCCTCAACCAGGGATGAGGGCTGGCTCTGAAGTGCTGTCCTGCTTTGGGAGAATGAAGCAAGGGCCAAGGGTTACTGTAGATGAGATTCTGGATGCGCAGAACAAAAGGCCAGAAAATAAGTCGTGCGATCTGCTGACAGATTTGAAGGCTGGAAGTACTGAGACTGCCAGAGCCATTTCTCCTGCCCTGAAGATCTATCCATTAGAGTCATATTGTGGTTTCCTTCCTGGATAGGTGACCTTTGCTCAAACTATGCTCATTCAATGCATTATTTCTCACAGGAAGAACATTTCAAATGTGGGTTGCGGTATCTTAAGAAATCCACAATGCTTCAAAGAAAGTATATATTGCCAAAGGACTGAAGACAAAAACTGCACAAGAGTTGGACACTGGGCTGGGCTGGGAAGCCTTTGCTTGCCTCTGTGTTATGTTGTTTCATTGGAATAGAGCTCAAGGTCCTTCGTGTCAAGCGTCTGAGAGTCTTGTTTTCCCTGCCTTTTCATGGCAGACTCTTCCGTTGCATTTAGATGTAACGTTTTGGTGCAAAAGAGTGGCATTGATTCTAGGGAAAGGGGCTCGAGATGAAACAGTGATGTATAAAGATCTTCAAAACACCGCTGCCCGAACCAAGAGATGTCTACTTGGCAGAAAGGCACCGGGAGAGATCATGGCCACGTGTGACAGTGCGTGTCACTTCCATGGGAAGCAAGCTGATGGATTTACAATAAAAACTTGAGCAAATGTAGGAATGTGTGAAGGAAAAACAGCACAGGTTCCTTAAAGAAGAAACTCTTGCTGTATCACAATAGCTTCCTCCCTGGCCTCTCCAGCTCAGATCTTTTTCCAGTTTAATCCACTGCACCAGCTCTCAGATTGCTTTTCCCACTGACGTACCGCCCTGACCACTAGTGTGTCTACCCTTCTCCATCACCCTAAACGTAGCCTAATTTTAGTTATTGGCATATTTCCTTGATGATTTTTGTCATATCTGTGCACCACCCATTACTATTCCTGAATATTGGTTGAAATGCCTCATTTTCTTGACTTTACCTCATTGTAAGCAATATCATCGTTTAAATATTTTCAATGTGCAGGAACAGAAACACCTAACTCATAAATGTTAAAATGTCCATTGCACACCACTGAAAATCATCTCCTGCCCCCACCCTGGCACTGCACTTTGGGAAACAGGCTTCAAGGGCTGCCCTTGGCTCCCCCTAAGTGCCCTCCGCTCTGGTCAAAGTAGACAATTCAGACCCACCACTTGTTCTGATGTTTCTCCCACATCAAATCTGCCTCTCAAATCACACGCACCGTATATGGCCCAGCCACCAATGCCAGCCCCTCATGAAGCTTTCCCAGACTGCCCCCAGCCTGCAGGAAATTTGCCCCCCTAAACACTCACCGCACTTGGAGCACTTGGGACTTCTCACCCAGGACTCGACGTTGGCCTTCTGCAAATACAAGCTGTTGGCAGACACCTTCTCCTCCTTCAGAACATCTACAGGCTTCCTGAGACCAAAGGTCATATCTGGTTGTTTTGCTCAATTAATGTTTTTTAAGTGAATGTGTCATCCTCACTGTCTGGCACTCTTTCTGGTAAACACAGATCTGATTCTCCTGCTCCCCACAAAATAAAGTTCCAATAACTCAGCAGACACAGAGACAAGGCCCTTCACAATTTGGTCCCAAATGCCATTGTATCCATCTTCCATCTCTCCATCTCCTCTTAGCCACCACCCCTCAACACACACACCCAACTCCTAGGCAGTCCCCAAATAGGACTTACTCTCGGGCTAGTTCCCCTCCAGCATCCCATTAAACACACTCCCCTCTCTGCCTGTCAAACTACAAGTCAGTCCTTAAGTATCAGCTAAAATGATGTCTCTCCTTGAAGCCTCTCCTAGCTCTCCGAGGTCCCTCCCTCACCCATATTCCCACATCATTTTATACATCTTTTATTGAAGTACTTGTCAATGATATCATAATTTCTTGTCTGAATGACTGTCGCTTCCACTAGCCCACACACTCCCCATGAGATCTCTTAATTCAATATCCTCAGTGCCTAGCAGTGCCTGGCACATAGTAGGTATTCAGTATTTGCACTGGTGGGTGACCAGTGCAGGGTTAAGAACATAGGCTGTCTAGTCAGACCTCCAGATTTTGAAACCAGGCATTGTCACTGTTTATCTCAGACAGGTCACTTCACTCCTCTGTGCCTCAGTTTCTTCACTTTTCAAATGGTAATAACTCGTAGGGTTGTTTTGAGGATTAAAGTAGTTAATAACTATAATGAGCTTAGAATAGACCATCGCATGTTAAATTCTCAGTAAGGTCTATAATTTACATTATTCCTATCAAAAAGGTACTCCTCATTTCTTTTGACCTTTTTCATCTTTGGGCTCTAATGACTATTGTAATGGCCCAGGCAAAAGATAATGAGGTGGAGATGGAAAGAGTGGTGTGAGGAAGAGAAAGGTGATAGACATCAGACAGAACCCAAGTGCTTGGCAGTTGAAGGGAGGTGGTGCAGTGGGGGTAAAGAAATAAAAGTCAGGGACTATCCAACCTTTGTGTGGGAACTGGAGAGGTCACAGCAGGGTCCAAGACCATGGCCAGAGCAGGCTCCGAACTGCACCAGGAATTAAGGAGCCGCTGTAGCTGTGCTTGAAACTCAGGAGAGGGGACTGAGCCCCAGGAGAGCGGGAGCAAGAACAAATGAAAAGAATCCAACCCTGGTCAAATCTAAGGGACACCTTAAAACCATCAGGAGTTGAGAAGGCAATGGACAGCATCAAAAGCTGCAGGTTGGGTCTCACTTACACAAGTGACCTGGAAACGGAGGGCCCTGTGAATTCTCTACACTTTAAATGATAGTAAATTGTTGAGCTGAACTCCTAAGAGGTCTTTGGAAGCTGGGTGAGGAAGAAGAAATACGGCTGGATGGGATTCAATGTGAGTCCTTGAAAAAACTCACTTGAAGACAAAGTATCTCGATATGCATGCCTAAGATGATGAGTTTCTATAAGTTGTAAGCACCATGGTGAGACATCTGGGCAGCTGGGACCTGGCCCTGCCTTTATACTACCAACCAGCCACATGAAGTCCCTGGGCCTCGGTTTCCTTAGTTGTACCATGAGGAAATTAGAATGATTGATCTTTGTGGTCCCCTCCGGCCCTATGTTCTCCTTAAAAGGGTCTTAACAGGCTTTCCAGTTAGTATGCTCAAAGCTTACCCCTAAACCTCACTAAATCTCAGGAGTGTAAGCTAAGTGTCATTTGGGTCAGAGATCCCCCCATCAACCTTCTTCTTAATATTATTTTTAAATTGGTTAAGCTTCCATTCCATGTTTAATGGGAAAACCTGTGCTTGACTAACTATTTCGATACATGAATGTATTTTCTGTTTTCTTTGCTCTTTATTTTTTTGAGCATCCCTGACAGTCCATCTGGGATCATTTTCCTTCTGCCTGAAGTACATTTTTTAGTATTTGCTTTAATACAGGTATTTTGGTGGCAAACACTGTTTTTACTGATCTGAAAATATTTTTTTACTTGTATTCTTCAAGAATATTTTTGCTGGGCACAAATTTCTAGAATGGAGGTTGTCTTTTTTTTTCTTCAGGATATTGAAGATATCATTCCACACTCAGAGGGGAGCAGACAAGCAACTTTGTTCTTTCTCACCACTTAGCCAAGAAATTTTCTCTGCAGCCCTCATCTTCACCATTCTGGATGAAATCTCCAGCAGTTCCCACAGGTCTTCTGGTCCTTTTCAGTTAATAAGAATCCCAATCCAGAATAATTCAAATATCTAGATTCTCATTCCATTTAAGACTTCTCACAGTTCTCACCTTGGGCCTGTCTAAGGCTGAGAAGCCTGAGAGAGTAAGAGACTGTGGCAAGTTCCTCCATTTCTATACTCCATGCTCTTCCCTGCTCATCAGCTGCTGTTTCAGGCCTCTCCAGAGTCAAGTGCCCAAAGCAAGCACAAGAAAAAAAGATCTTACTTGACCTCTAGATGGCGCATATGCCCCTGGCAACTTTTCTCTCAAGGGTCACCTTGTACGGTCTCTGGTGCCTCTCCCCATCTTTAGATCTCTTGATTTGGGGGTGCCCTTTCCAGCTAGGTAATCATGACTCTCTCTCTCTCAAGTCCCTGGCTTCCAACAGGCACCAAAAAGTGCTGGGGACACTTCTTGAACAGGTGTCCCAGGTCCCTCCAAAGGGCCCATGTCAGGTCCATAGAAAACTGTTGTGTCATTGACTTGCCATTCCCACTGTAGCCCTATCTGTACTCTGCTGTCAGGCAGGGACAGTAACAAACATGGGTCAAGTACCAATTCCTCTGTTCCCCAAACTCCAGGGGACTTATATCAAGCCCTCCAAGGGTTTTCCTGAAGCCTCTCTCAGCTGGCTTGAAGTTGGGGAAAGGAAGCATCCTCTCCCTCATCCCTGTGCCTGGTGGGATGAGACTGACCCTCTATCTTCAGTTTGTCACTGTACCCTTAGCCTTCTTGTATAAAACCAAGGTGACAGGGGCTGCCGTGGCTGCCAGAGCCAGGTTTAGTTTGATCCCTTTGCAAGCCCTGTACAGACCGTGTAATGGTTAATTTTACATGTCAGCTTGACTGGGCCACAGGGTGCCTGGACATTTGGCCAAACACTATTCTGGGTGTGCCTGTGAGGGTGTTCTTGGATGAGATTAACACTGAATTGGTAGACTGAATAAAGCAGACTGCCCTCCATAAGGCTGGTGGGCCTCATCCAATCAGTGGAAGATCTGCAGAGCATGAAAAAGGCTGCATAAAAAAGACATCCCCCTGCCTGACTGCCTTGATCCCTTTCTGCCTTCAGATTCCAACTGAAAAATCAGCTCTTCTTGGATCTTGAGCCTGCCAGCTGCACCATAGACTCTGCTGGGTCTCCAGCACTTCAACTGCAGATCTTAGGACTTTTCAGCCTCCACGGTCACATGAGCCAATTCCTTATGATATATATACATATACATATGCATCATTTTGGCTCTGTTTCTCTAGAGAGCCCTGCTAATACAGATAATCATGCACATTTGTGTAGAATGTAAAGGTCCTTAAGTACCTGTGGTTTTGCTCTCATTCTTTGGGGCCTCTGTTGAAACTTAGAAACAAAAAAAGTCACATTAAAATTATGCCAGATTATTATTCTGTAATTTTTTTAAGTCTTTCCTAATTCAGATGATTCAAATGGGGATATTCAGACTTAGAATTTAGACCTGAATGGATTATGTTCCTCTCCTAACACCCAAACGCATAAAAGTGAAAAAAAAAATGAGCAGGTGATTCCCGTAGAGTCCCGTGGGAACCATCAATTATCCACTGAGTTTGCTCCTCTCTCCTGTTTCCGAGTCACTTCTCTTGCTTCATACATGTCCGCACAAGCAGGTGTATACTCCTTGCTCCCACCAGAAGCTGAAACACGATGAAAGGAAGCTACTGCTGCCTGAATGCTGCTAAGAAAACATTAAAAGAGGAGAGCCCGGCAACCTGTGACCATGGAGATGGTTTATAATCAGCAAACGAAGGCCCTCGCCTTCCTTCCTTCTCTGGGCATCCAAGAAATGGTTGGTTTACAAACCCTGAGCCCACAGACTGTTTTCCAGCAACAACTGCATAGCAACAGGATTAATATGCTTTCAAACTCAGTGGTCAAAAAACTGCTCATGTCTTATCAAAACCAAAAGTTGCTTATCAAAACCAAATCTATGCAAGCAGGTACACCAGGCTTCTTTTTCCAGCAGTAGGGTAGATTTGATATCCTGAGCTACCTTCTCCTTTGAAACTAAAACACTGGATAAAATGTATAAGCATGTTTTTAAAAACACATTGCTTGGCTAGCACAAAAGGAAAAGAATACACAAAAGCCAAAGTGAAACAGAAGCAAGAACCCAGGGAAGTAAGCAGGTGCCAAGGCCACCTTTCACTCCGAGTTTCTGTTTCAACAACTGCAAAGGCTTTGGGGTCATGAAGTAAAGCCTGGAACCCCACTAAGGTAGGGAGTCCATTAGGAGACCCCACCCAAACCTGGTGCCCCTCCAAAGGGCTGCACTGTCAAAGTAGGGGCAGTCAGGAAACAAACCCATCATGTCAAAGGGGACAACAAGGAAATGTATGTTTTGATCTTGGGGTTGAGGGGGAATCTCCCTGGGGAACTAGTAAAGCCAGCCTTTAAAATTTTGTTGTCTGATTTAATACTCTGTGATAGTATTTGAGGTGATTGGCAGAAGTCGAAATAAATCCTCTCTAGAGAAACAGAAGTCCTCAACTAAGGTCTTAAAGAATTTCCACAATTTTCCAAAGAAAATAGGCAGCTTATAGTAAGAAAAAAAACAGAGAAAGAAATCACACAATACTCAAAACAACAACACACTAAAATCAACAGGCAGAAAATTCCCCAGGCAGCAAAATCAGATCATAGAGAATTCAGATATTGGGATGATTGATACAGAATACAAAATTTTTCTACATCTCCATCCCTGCGTATTTTATCGTGTCTCCAAATGTAAATCCTCACCGGTGTTCTGGCTCTCAGCCCCATTCTATTTCTTCAGAGACTCTGCTCTTCTGTTTCTTCTTCTTCAACCTCTCTTTCTCCACAGGTACCTTCCCCAAGGACTACAAACATGCCCGGATCTTCCCGTCAAGGGAGGAAAGAGAAAAGAAAACTTGCTTCCTATCTCGCTTCTCCATTCTTACAGCTGAGATTCTTGAAAGAGCAATTGCTGAGCCCTCCCCACTGCCCATTCACTCCTGAAGTGCAGCCCAGCTTCAACACACCTTCCCACCACTCTCCTGAAATAGCCTTAACCCAGGTCTTCAGGGCCCTAAATTACCCTGTTACCAAAGCCAGTGAACTAGTATCTCACCTGTTATTACTGAGGTATGAGCACCGTGGCCATTCCTTTCATTCAGAAACTTCTCCCGCTGTCAGCCTCTGCGACATCAGCTTCTGCTGAGTTTTCTCTTACCTCTCTGGTCATTTCTTCCCAGTCTCTTTTGAGTATTATATGCCCCTGCTCGCTTCTTAAAATGTTGTTGTCTAAAGTTTTTGTCCTCAACACTTCTCACATTCTCCCTGGCTGTAGCACACTAGCTCTGTGTCTCTGGGGTATGCATACACTGGCAATGTTAAAAATCTTTCCAGAGGGTACTCTGGCAAAAATAGCTTTTGTTTTTTCCAACATGAATCGTTTTAAGAGAATCAGTTTCCATATCCTCAGGTCCCATGTGTAGTCCTTCCTAGAATCAGTCTACCTGAGAGTGTACTAGGATCAAGGTGTCTTCCCTCACAAGCTACCGCTCACTCATCTAATTCTGATATGAGACATTCCTCCAGAGTTTACATAAAAATCTCTGGGCCAGCAACTTGAAAAACTGCTGTGGGTACTGAGACTACCTACAATGACTATAATATGGGTAATAAATGCTCTTGTAAGAAAGGGTCCCAACATTCCAATAAAATTGAAGAAAGACCAAATGGAGTTGTCCACTGATTGCTCGTTAGAAATGGTTTTTGATGATAGATCACGATGTGACTTGGGGCATATAATTCAGAAGGGGTTTGAAGAATGGACTGGCACTGCTAGAAAAACCTCTTCCACCCTCATCTACTTACTTGTCTAAAAAAGGTTTCTCACATTAATATCAAAGCAATGAAAAATGTTATGAGAATTTTTGCTGAGCCCTGTTATTGTTCTAGCAGTAAGGAATATTCATTTGTGGATGTCTGAACTAGTAGAAAAAAATCCCAGTCCCACCATTGCATTTCCAGTAATATTTTACTGGAATAACTCTTATATACTCTTACGTGTATAACAAACTTTTATGTGTGATGACTGTTTATTTAAACTGCATTTGTTTTTTTTAATCAGTTGTGTACTAAGAATAATCTTAATGATAATTTAATTAACACTTAGAACCTTATGGTCTCAGGAGGAAATGTTTAATTTCTTTTAATAAACATACAGTGATATTTGTTCAGACAAGTATGAAAGCACACTCAAGAAGAATCTTTCAAGCATAAAAATGCATTGCTTTAGGATTACATTTCATGGAAAAAGTGGAATGGAATACAAATTCAAGGAGAAAAAGGAAGGACAAAACTGCCACCCTCTTCATATATTTTTTAAATGGATGATGAATTCATACAAAATCAAGTAATTATATTGTACATCTGAAACTAACATAATGTATGTCAATTATAGTTCAATAAAAAAATTTTAATTAAGTTTCTCATTAATAAGAAGTATTTAAAAACAGAAGAGATCATCATCTCCAAGTCTTGATCAAAAATTTCACGTAGTCACTTCAAGCATTAAGCCTGATTTAAAAAAAAAAAGATAATGGTAGGTAGCAGATCAGGCTGGCACTTGGTTTCTATTGGATGTATTAAAATGAGGGATGTTATCATTCTTTTAAAATGTCAATATCTAAAATACATCAGGAATGATTTATGTTTATAAATACTCAAACTTATAAAATAGATTTTTTTATGTCAACTTAAACATGTGGGAGGGTAAATTCCATTTACATGACATTATAGAACAGGCAAAATTAATCTAGACTTAAAAAAAAATCAGAACAGTGGTTGCCTGTAGAAGGGGTGGGAGTGGAGATTGACCAGGAAAGGGTACAGGGGAACTTTCTGTGGTGACAGTCAGGTTCTCTGCCTTAACAGGGTTTGGGTTTAGGAAGGCAAAGCGTTTGTCAAAAATCATCAAACTATACTTAAAATGTGTACGTTTCATTGAGGTAAACTTTATCTCAGAAAGAAAAACTAAATGAATATTTGAACTCTAGTTAATGTTTCGCATGCTGAAGAGTTTAGGGGTGAAATGTATTGATGTCTAAAATTTATTTGGAAATGCATAAAAAATAAGCTTGACAAATGGACACATGTAGACATACATAATGTAACTAAAGCAAAATGTTTTTTAAACTGTACAATCTAGGTGGTGACTATACAGTGTTCACTACTCAATTATTTTAACTTTTATGTATGTTTGAAAATATCCACAATAAAATATTGGGGAAAATGTAAAAAGGAGAATATATTTTTTCATAATTCCTTTAGGGAATATATAGGCAAAGTTTTGAAGACCACTGATTTCTATTATCACCATTTGTTGATGAATCTTTGACCTAAACTTACAGGCCAAACCTCTCTCCAGTATCTGAATCGTATTTCCATCTGTCTCCTGGACTTCTCCATCTGGATTTCCCAACAATCTCAAACTCAGTAGAATATGAATTTATTTTGTCTTCCTGAGTTAGAAATATCATCAGTGGGGATTCAAGACGGCAGCATGAGAGGTGAGATAGAGAACTCCTCCCAAAACCACATATAACAAGAAAATATAGTTAAAACAACTAACCATAAAACAGCAACAGGAAAGAAGGCTACAACAGACTGCATACAGACCTCACGAACAGACCAGACCTCACAAAACAGGGTAACGTACGAGAAAGCCTTGATCCGGCGGGACCTGAGCCCTTCCCCCACCCCAGCTCACCAGCGGGAGGAAGAGAAACAGAGCGGGGGAGGGGGTGGAAGCCTGGGCCTGCTGAACACCTAGTCTTGGAGATCTGCTTTGCGAGCAGAAACCTACATTGTGTGGTGCTCTAGAGGATGGGGAGCTGGCACAGGCAGAGTGCTTGAGAGACAGATTCCGGCCGTTTGTGGAGGACAGGATCCACACCCGGCTGCTCTAAGACAAAGGGAAAGGCAGGCGGTCTGAGAGGCTTCCTAGCAGCGGGAGGGCTGCTGAAGGTGCAGGGTTTGCACAGAGCTTGCTGCGCAGAAGGGATAGGGGTCGTCAAACCTTTGCCTTTACATTCCCTAAAAGAATTATGAAAAAATATATTCTCCTTTTTACATTTTCCCCAATATTTTATTATGGATATTTTCAAACATACAGAAAAGTTAAAATAATTGAGCAGTGAACACCGTATAGTTACCACCTAGACTGTACTTGTTTGGGTGCACTCTGCCCAGCAGATTGGTAACTTTGGGGAGCTTCAGGCACTCCATCCCCCTGGCTGGCTACTCAGCTCCGAGGCTGCCCACTGTGATACGCAGGTGCCAAGGCTTCCTCCTGGCCTGACAGCACCAGCTCGCAAACCGGCAGTCACTGCTCTGGTGTCAGGCCAGCCACAGGGAGGTCTCACCTACAACAGCGAGAGACACCAAGCACAGAGGCTTACACTTCTGTGCTCAGCCCACTGGCTGTGATACTGGAGACAGGCAGGGCAAATGGGAATCAAGAAACAGATCTTTCCTTCCCCCAAGCACCAGCTCCTTTCCCATGCAACCCCCAACCTCACTCTAGGGGCTGAGCAGCTCCAGAGACTGGAGCTTCTGGGCAATAGAGGGCAACACACAGAAATATGAAATGTCAGAACATGGTACAGACCAAAATACCACAAACCCCAGAAAAAGGGCCAAATGAAACTGAACTCACCTATCTTTCTGAAAGAGAGTTCAAAATAAAAATCACAAACATGCTTATGAAGGTACAGAAAAATATTCAAGAACTCAGGAACGAATGTACGATGGAGATTCAATCATTAAGAAATTCCACATCTGAAATGAAACATACAATGGAGAGATTTAAAAGCAGATAAGATGTACAAGAAGAGACAGTAAATGGAATAGAAATTAGAGAAGAGGAATACAAAGAAGCTGAGGCCAGAGAGAAAAAAGGATCTCTGAGAATGAAAAAACATTGAGAGAACTGTGTGACCAATCCAAACAGAACAATATTCGCATTATAGGGGTACCAGAAGAAGAAGAGAGAGAAAAAGGGATAGAAAGTGTCATTGAGGAGGTAATTGCTGAAAACTTCCCCAATCTGGGGGAGGAGATAGTCTCTCAGGCCATGGAGATGCACAGATCTCCCACCACAAGGGACACAAGGAAGACAAAACAGACATATAATAATTAAAATGGCAAAGATCAAGGATAAGGACAGACTATTAAAAGCAGCCAGAGAGAGAAAAAAGATCATATACAAAGGAAAACCCATCAGGCTATCATCAGACTTCTCAGTAGAAACCTTACAGGCCAGAAGAGAATGGCATGATATCTTTAATGCAATGAAGTAGAAGGGCCTCAAACGAAGGATACTCTACACAGCAAGGTTATCATTTAAATTTGAAGGAGGGATTAAACAATTTTCCGATAAGCAAAAGCTGAGAAATTTTACCTCCCACAAACCACCTCTACAGTGCATTTTGGAGGGACTCCTATAGATGGAAGTATTCCTAACACTAAATACATGTCACCCAAGGGATAGACAAAGAGTACAGAATATGATTCATAACACACAAAGAATGGAGGAGGAAGAAAAAGGACAAGAAAAAAAGAATCTTTAGGTTGTGTTTGTAATAGCATATGAAGTGAGTTAAATTCGACTGTTAGATAGTAAGGGAATTACCCTTGAACTTTGGTAACCACAAATCTAAAGCCTGCAATGCGATAATCACTCTAAATGTAAATGGTCTGAATGCACCAATCAAAAGAAGTAGAGTCACTGAATGGATAAAAACACAAGACCAATCTATATGCCACATACAAGAGACTCACTTCAAACCCAAAGACATACACAGACTGAAAGTAAAGGAATGGAAAAAGATACTTCATGCAACTAATAGAGAGAAAAAAGAAGGAGTTGCAGTACTAGTATCAGACAAAATAGATTTCAAAACAAAGAAAGTCACAAGAGACAAAGAAGGACATTACATAATGATAAAGGGGTCAGTCCAACAAGAGGATATAACTATTATAAATATCTATGCACCCAACACAGGATTACCTACATATGTGAAACAAATACTAACAGAATTAAAGGGGGAAATAGAATGCAGTGCATTCATTTTGGGGGACTTCAACACACCACTCACTCCAAAGGACAGATCAACCAGACAGAAAATAAATAATGAAACAGAGGCATTGAACAATGTATTAGAACAGTTGGACCTATGGACATCTACAAAACACTCTATTCAAAAGCAACAGGATACACATTCTTCTCAAGTGCACATGGAACATTTTCAAGAATAGATCATATATTAGGCCACAAAAAGAGCCTCAGTAAATTCAAAAAGATTGAAATTGTACCAACCAGCTTCTCAGATCACAAAGGTATGAAACTAGAAATAAATTACTCAAAGAAAATGAAAAAGCCCACAAACACATGGAGGCTTAATAACATGTTCCTAAATAATCAATGGATCAATAACCAAATAAAAACAGAGATCAAGCAATATATGGAGACAAATGACAACAATAATTCAACACCGCAAAATCTGTGGGATGCAGTGAAGGTCGTGCTAAGAGGGAAATTTATTGCAATACAGGCCTACCTCAGGAAAGAAGAACAATCCCAAATGAACACTCTAAACTCACAATTAATGAAACTAGAAAAGGAAGAACAAATAAGAAATAAGGCTCAAAGTCAATAGAAGGAGGGACATAATAAAGACTAAAGCAGAAATAAATAAAAATGAGAAGAATAAAACAATAGAAAGAATCAATGAAAGCAGAAGCTGGTTCTTCAAGAAAATAAACAAAATAGATAAATGCCTAGCCACACTTATCAATAAAAAAAGAGGTTCTACACACATAAACAAAATCAGAAATGAGAAAGCAAAAATCACAACGGACACCACAGAATACAAAGAACTATAAGAGAATACTATGAAAAATTATATGGTAACAAACAGGATAACCTAGAACAAATGGACAACTTTCTAGAAAAATACAACCTTCCAAGGCTAACCCAGGAAGAAACAGAAAATCTGAACAGACCAATTACCAGCTAAGAAATTGAATTGCTAATCAAAAACTACCTAAGAATAAAATCCCTGGACCAGATAGATGGTTTCACTGCTGAATTTTTTCAAACATTAGTGAAGAACTAATACCCATCCTCCTTAAAGTTTTCCAAAAAGTAGAAGAGAACGGAATACTCCCAAACTCATTCTACGAGGCCAACATCACTCTAATACCAAAACCAGGCCAAAATTACAGACCAATATACCTGATGAACATAGATGCAAAAATACTCAACAAAATATTAGCAAACCGAAATCAAAAATACATTAAAAAGAAAACCCATCATGATCAAGTGGGATTCATCCCAGGGATGCAAGGATGGTACAACATTTGAAAATACAGCAACATCATCCACTACCTCAACAGAAAGAAGGACTATAACCACATGATCATCTCCATAGATGCTGAAAACATTAGACAAAATTCAACATCCATTCATGATAAAAACTCTCAACAAAATGGGCACAGAGGGCAAGTACCTCAACATAATAAAGGCCATACAAGACAAACCCACAGCCAACATTATACTTAACAACGAGAAGCTGAAAGCTTTTCCTTTAAGATCGGGATCAAGTAAGGATGCCCACTCTCCCCACTTATATTCAACATAGTTCTAGAGGTCCTAGCCAAGGCAATCAGACAACACAAAGAAATAAAAGGCATCCAGACTGGTAAGGAAGAAGTCAAACTGTCCCTGTTTGCAGATGACATTATATTATACATAAAAAACCCTAAAGAATCCACTCCAAAACTACTAGATCTAATATATGAATTCAGTAAAGTTGTGGGATACAAAATTAATACACAGAAATCTGTTGCATTTCTATACTCTAATGGTGAACTAGCACAAAGAGAAATCAGGAAAACAATTCCATTCACAACTGCATCAAAAAGAATAAAATACCTAGGAATAAACCTAAACCATGGAAGTGAAAGGCTTATACTTTCAAAACTACAAGACACTCATGAGAGAAATTAAAGATACCAATAAATGGAAACACATCCTGTGCTCATGAATAGGAATAATTAATATTGTCAAAATGGCCATCCTGCCTAAAGCAATCTACACATTCAATGCAATCCCTATCAAAATACCAACAGCATTCTTCAATGAACTGGAGAAAATAGTTCTAAAATTCATATGGAACCACAAAAGACCCCAAAAAGTCAAAGCAATCCTGAGAAGGAAGGATAAAGCAGGCAGAATTATGCTCCCTGACTTCAAGCTCTACTACAAAGCCACAGTAACCAAGACAATTTGGTACTGGCACAAGAACAGAGTCATAGACTAATAGAGCAGACTAGAAAGCACAGATATAAACCCAAGCATAGATGGTCGATTAATATACGATAAAGGAGCCAATGGGGAAGTGACAGCCTCTTCAGCAGCTGGTATTGGCAAAACTGGACAGCTACATGTAAGAGAATGAAACTGGATTCTTGTCTAACTCCATACACAAAAGTAAACTCAAAATGAATCAAAGACCTGAATGTAAGTCATGAAACCATAAGACTCTTAGAAAAAAAATAGGCAAAAATCTCTTGGACATAAACATGAGCAACTTCTTCATGAACATATCTCCCCAGGCAAGGGAAACAAAAGCAAAAATGAGCAAGTGGGATTATATCAAACTAAAAAGCTTCTGTACAGCAAAGGACACCATCAGTAGAACTAAAAGACATCCTACAGTATGGGAGAATATATTCATAAATGACATATCCGATAAGGGGTTGACATCCAAATTATATAAAGAGCTCATGCACCTCAACAAACAAAAAGCAAATAAGTCAATTAAAAAGTGGGCAGAGGAGCTGAACAGAAACTTCTCCAAAGAAATTCAGATGGCCAACAGGCACATGAAAAGATACTCCACATCGCTAATCATCAGAGAAATGCAAATTAAAACCATAATGAAATGTCACCTCATAGCAGTTATGATGGCCAACATCCAAAAGACAAACAACAACAAAGTTGGCGAGGATGTGGAGAAAGGGGAACCCTCCTACACTGCTGGTGGGAATGTAAATTAGTTCGACCGTTGTGGAAAGCAGTATGGAGGTTCCTCAAAAAACTCAAAATAGAAATATCATTTGACCCAGGAATTCCACTCCTAGGAATTTACCCTAAGAATGCAGGAGCCCAGTTTGAAAAAGACATATGCACCCCTATGTTTACTGCAGCACTATTTACAATAGCCAAGAAATGGAAGCAACCTAAGTGTCCATCAGTAGATGAATGGATAAAGAAGATGTGGTACATATACCCAATGGAATATTATTCAGCCATAAGAAAAAAACAAATCCTACCATTTGCAACAACATGGATGGAGCTAGAGAGTATTATGCTCAGTGAAATAAGCCAGGCGGAGAAAGACAAGTATCAAATGATTTCACTCATCTGGGGAGTATAAGAACAAAGCAAAAACTGAAGGAACAAAACAGCAGCAGACTCACAGAACCCAAGAATGGACTAACAGTTACCAAAGGGAAAGGGACTGGGGAAGATGGGTGGGAAGGGAGGGATAGGGGGGGAAAGAGGCATTATGATTAGCACACATAATGTAAGGGGGTGGGGGCATACGGGGAAGGCAGTATAACACAGAGAAGACAAGTAGTGACTCTATAGCATCTTACTACGCGGATGAACAGTGACCGTAATGGGGTTAATGGTGAGGACTTGATGATGGGGAGAGTCTAGTAACCATAATATTGCTCATGTAATTGTACATTAATAATAGCAAAATAAAAAAAAGGTGAAAAAACAGAAGAAATATCACCAGTTACAAGTAACAGGATATAAGAATTAAAACGAGGGCTATTTTTCTTACATAACAAGAAATCTGGAGGTAGGTGACTGCTGGTGTCGGTTTAGGAGTTCAACAATCTCCTAGCTGGCAGTTCTGCAATTCTCTTGGCTTTTCCTCATAGTCACAAAATGTTCTACCACTCTGTGCATTATGTCTTTGTTCAAGACAGGAAAAAAGGGAAGGGAAAATGCCAAATAAACCTTTTATCAAGACAATTCCAGATTTTCCAGAAACCTTCCAAAAGACTACCATAGGCCATCCCTAGCTGCTAAGGAAATCAGAAAGCAAGCACTTAACTTTCTTATCCTCCAAGTTGAATGTTAAGATTGAGTGACAGGTGAGCCCATCTACAATATCTGTAACATTCTCCCCAAAACCTGCTCCACCTTCTACACCCCCTATGTCTGTTAATGGTTCCATGATATGCCTAGTTACCCAAGTAAGAAACCCAGCACTTTCTTTCCTCTCCTTTCTCTTCTATTCCTCATATCCACTGTCTTGATCTTTTATCAGTCCTCGGATAGCTCTCACATCTGAGCCTGGTTCCTATACCCACTGCCATACTCTTGATTCAGGTGCTCATTTCTTACCTGAACTGCTGTAACAGTCTCTTAATAAGTCTCAAGTCTTAACTTCAAACCACGCTCCATAAGTCCCCAGCTTAACCATTCTAAAAATAGAAATCTAACCATCTTATCCCCTGCTTACGTCCTATGTCTTTGCATAATATCCAATGTAAAGTCTAACTTCCTTATTATGTCACTTAATGTGGCCCCCACTTTTGTAGAATAACATACTCTTGAAATTGTGTTATCAGTTAGGATGTCCTAGTCCTATCAAGGGTCAGCTCTCACAAGACTTAACTTTAAAGAGGGGAAGCTGGAGAAGTCTCTGCGCAAAATCTAAATGTTATGCTGGGCAGGCAACCATCTGTCCCCAATCCATGTGTGCTAAAACTTGTAATGAAAAAACTGACTTATATGCTACAGTAAGGGCTCTGTTCCTAAAAAGTAGACAATATGTCATGTATAAATGTATTTTATCATAGAGACATGGAATTCAACAATATACAATTTGAAGTATATCATTTTTCACTCCATTCAGAGATTTATCAAATGCCTATGTACTAGACACTACTCTTTAATTTAGTTCTTTTCCTTTATAATAGAACAGAGATGACAGGTATGAAACAATGAGTGTTTGATTGAAGCTGAAGATTTGCCTTTCTACATACCTAAGGACTTCATCCTTGTCTCTACCGCACTGTTTGAAACCTATGCTTATTACCAGAATCAGCGCTTTCATTTTTCTGTCTTCTACTCATTTTCATAAATAAAATTCACAAGATATTCAAATGTCCAAAGACACAGATGTAGGCAAAGATGACTGGTTGACTGACAGAGGTGCAATATGACGATAGCTAACCCTTATATAGTACTTACTCTGTGCCAGGCACTGTCCTAGGCACTTTACAAATACTAACTCAACACTCTTCATAACGCTTTGAAATGGATGGGTACTATTATCTCCACGTTGCAGATGAAGAAACTGAGGCCCCAGGATGGTTTTGCACTTTCGTCAGCTGTGTCTTAGCACCTTCTGGACTTACTCCCACTCTGTGGGCTAACAACAGCTCTCCCGGTTCCCTGGGAGGCCTTCCTCTCCAGCCCTGTGCTCTTGCAGCAGCTGCCCCTCGACTGAGACTGCTCTTCCTCCCTGCTCAGACTCATTCTTCAAGACCAGATCAGGCCTTCTCATCAGCAAAGCCTCGTCCGCCGTTGCTGTGAGGCCGGCAGTCCAGGCCAGCACCTTGCTCAACCCCCTCAACTCGCTCTAATTATTTGCTTACCCATCTATCTCTACTACCAGAGATTGTGCGACCCG
Source organism: Phataginus tricuspis (assembly GCA_029783875.1). Taxonomy (NCBI): domain Eukaryota; kingdom Metazoa; phylum Chordata; class Mammalia; order Pholidota; family Manidae; genus Phataginus; species Phataginus tricuspis. The sequence goes on from JAQQAC010012408.1 coordinate 10,597,246, forward strand.
GTCTGGCTGTTTCCCCTTTGTTGAGTCTCTGGGGCTTGCTACTCTGCCTGGCCTCCAATAGGCACATAAAGTTTTACTGAATTAAAGCATAGGCTCCCTGGATTTTACACCGTCTTGTCGCCCCCGTACTATCTGGCACCACATACTGTAGACACTTGGTCAATGGGAGTGGGAGCCTGGTTTCCCCTCCAGCCGCCGAACATAATAAAGCAAAACAAACCCCGCCTCCTTTTCTCCCAACTCCACAACACAATTAATCCCTGAGGATCTGGATTCCTTTCCAAGCCCTCCTATCAGTGGAACTCAGCAGGGCCAGGGAGTTTGACTCCCCCTCCGCGGGCCAGCGGGCTAGGCTGGGCAGGGTGGGGGACAGCCTCGGTGCACAGGGCAGCCGCGTCCCGCGCCGTCTCCCAGTTCTTGCCTATTAAGGTAAGAATCTCCGGGGGAGCGCGGGAGGGCCGAGGGAGGATCCCCTAGACGCGGCCTCCGCGGCCAGTGCGCTCGCACCCCGGCGCGGGAAGCCACAGCCCCGGACCAGATGCCCCAGGCCGGGTGCCCCGCGACGGGTACTGCCAGCTTCAGGGCGGCTTCGGGTTCCACTTCTCTCTTCTACCCTAGGCTACCTTCCCAGGTTTCCAGAGCCGCCAGCACCGCGCGTCCTTATTCCCAGCCATTTCCGCAGGCCTCAAAGGAGTCTCTGCACAGGGCGCTGATTAAATGGGTCTCGGGTCCCCACTCCTTCCTCCCTGATGCTACGACAACCACCAGGAGCCGAGCGCCTGCGGGTCGGGTCGCCCCGCACGGGGAGGGAAGGAGGCGGACCGCTGGATCGCCACCCTCCCGGCGCCCACTTCACTCGCCAGCCTCCCGGATCGGGTCCTCCGGGCGCTCTCGCCCCCTGCCCGCTCCCGCCCCGCTGCGCCCCGCCCCGCCCCCTCGGGCCCCGCCCCCTCGGGCCCCGCCCACGGCCCCTCGCGCCCCGCCCCCCCCGCCGCCTCCAGCCGCTCCTGGCGCTCTAAGCGCGGGCCTGGGGACTCGGGATCCCGCGCCGGGCCCGCACCATGGGGCGCTTCCGCGGGGGCCTGCGGTGCATCAAGTACCTGCTGCTCGGCTTCAACCTGCTCTTCTGGGTGAGACCCGGAACCGAGAGGGCCGGGCTGGGGAGGGCCCGGGCGGGGGCGCAGGGCCGGGGGCTCCCGGGTGCCGACCGCTGCGGCGCCCCAGCCGCGCTCCAGAAGGCAGGGCGCTCACAGGGGCGGAGGTGAGAATAAGGCGGACAAAGAGGGAGGGGAGAGAGCGGAGAGACAGAGAACGAGAAATGGTGAGAAGAGGGGGACGCCGTGTGGCTCTTCCCGCTGAGGACCCCACTGCCTTGGTGTTCATCTCGCAGCTGGCGGTTCCAGGTGCAGGGGCGCCGGCCTCTTAGGGCCTGAGGGGTCAGCTTCCCTGCAGCCTCCGCGCACACACCCCCTTCTTGGCTCTGCCTTTCCTCCGAGCCGGGGCCTGGCAGGGCGCTGGGAGAGAGACCCCTGCCCGGGGCTGCCCAGGGTGTTTCCCCAGCCGGAGGGTGTGGACACACCGCCACCTGGCTGGGATGGTTTGTTTAGGAAATTGGGGGCAGGAGGGAAAATGGCCCGGGGGCGGGGGTGGTCGTCCCTTTCTGGGTATTAGGGGAGGGTACCAGCTGGGTGGGAGGAGGTGACGGTGTTTTCCTCTGAAGGGGATGGGCGGAAGAAAGTGGCTTCCGAGGGGCAGCACCTCCCCTCAACCCCCAGCCCGCGGCCTCTGCCAAATACTAATGCTACCAGAGATGGTGATCTCATTCAACTTCGCGTTGATCGAACATTCCTGGGATTAGTGGTTCACAGAGAGAGAGAGAGCCATGACCCTTGTCTCCCGTATTATTGGGACAAGGTTAGGACTACACCATCCCTAGGTCCCTGGGTACCCTGGCTCCGGCCCTGGAGGAGTGTGAGACGAGGTCTGAAATGTGTCTTGTCTGCACATTCCCTCTTGGGCTTTCTCAAGCGAATGTCAGCCAGCCTAACTGCTCAGACAGACCCTGACGGAAAATGTAGCTCTTGCTTTGGGTGAAGAGATTCTTAGAGCTGGGAGGGAGCAGCATGGGCCTGGGTGCTTTGAAACTAGGATGAAGGAGGGTGGCGGTTGTCCTTTGTGCTCAGAGGACTTAGTCTTCCCCGGACTGCAGCTAATTAATTATTGAATGATGGGTTTCACTTGTCTCTGCCAAGCCATTAGCCCAGACGCCTGCGTGGCTCCAGCAGCTCTCAGAGGCCAAGTTGCCATCCTCAGCAGCCTACAGGACGGGAAGGTGTGAAGGGGGTACCCACAAAGACAGCCCCTGGATTTAAAAAATACATATGGTTTTTGTACACCTGGGCATTTACAGCCAGCATCCTATGGGGAGGCCATTTCTTAAGGCCCCTGTATTGTGCTTTTCAGTAATCTGACTTAATTTCAAAAGCTGCCAAATTATAGATGTTATGCTGCGGTGGCACCCTTCACTCTCACTGCTTACAGATTCAAAAGTAGTTTTCTATCGGTCTGAGAAGGAATCTTCGACTGGGCTCAGGGCTTCTGTGCTGCCTGGTGTTGCGGCAGCCTTTCCAGGGAAGATAGCAAGCATTTATTGAATGTTTTCAACGTCAGGGACGATGCTAAGCACACTGCATTCATTATTACACTTAATCTTCACAACAGTCCTGATGTACAGACTGTTATCCCCATTTTTACAGATACAAAAACAGAGACTCGAACAGGTTGACTTGCCCAAGGTCACACAGCTAGTGAGGTGGCAAAGATGGGACTCAGACTCAGCCTACATGCTTCTAGGCACTGTGGTACATTACATGCCTACCCAGTGGTTCTCAAAGTGAGGTTCCTGGGCCAGCAGCCTCAGCATTTCCTGGGAACTTGTCAGAAATGCACATTCTCAGCCCCATTCCAGGCCTGCTGAATCAGAAATTCTGGGGGACGTACCCAGCAATCTATTTTAGCAAGTCCTACTGGTAATTCTGAGGCATACTCAAGTTTGAGAAACACTCCACTAGGCAATTACTAAACAAGTATTATAAAGATGATTTACAAATATACAAATATAATTTGTAAATATAAAATGCTGTTCCCTAAGCTGCTGATCTTGTTGGAGAAATGAGTGCAATGCATATGGAACAACAACAAACAAGACAGCCTATAACCAAGTGACAAACTTTACACTTCTGACCATAAACATAGTAAGAAGGGAAGTAGAAACAAAACGGTATTTGAGTGTCTACCATGTGTTAGCTGCTGGGGTTAGATGTGAACTTTTATATATATGATCTAATTAAGGAGTTGGGAGAAAGGTTCCCAGCAGTCATGAGGAGTCAGAACAGTTCTGGAAAGGGGGGTGTTTAAGCTGAACCTCAAAAGACTGGTAGAATGGAGGTAGAACAAGGTAAGGGGGTGACCCACCGCCCACCTGCAGAGGCCCAGAGCAAGAGTGTGATGAAGGGGGAAGAGATCCCAAGCAAGTTATTCTTGCTTCCAGGCCTGTGTTTTATCATGGTATGACTGGAGCAATAGAGTTGTTGAGAGGATTAAAAGGACCATACAAAGTATCTGACCTTATCTTCCTATAAGCCTAGAACATAATAAGTGCTCAAAAAAGTTATTATTAAGTGCCTGGCTCATAGAAAGCTTTCAATAAAAGCTCTCTTTCTTGAGTCCCTTAACGTTGGGGAATAGAGTGGATGTTTGCCAAGAGACTTGCAGCTTGTCTTCGTTTTAGGACAACTACACATTACCTTCTCAGTTTGTACTTGTGAATCTTCCCCAGTAGAACTTGGAATACTCTGAGAGCAGGAATTTTTCCCTGTTTCATTCATATCTGTATCTCCAGTGCCTAGAACAGTGCCTAGCTCATAGGTGGCACTCATAGGTGAATACCTGTAGAATGAATTAATAAATCTGCAGGTCAGAACACTTGGTCCACATGGCCTTCCCTATTTGTACAGATAATCAATTATCAACTTTATCCGGACCACTGAGCCTCTCTTCCTACTCCTTACCTGTTGACTTGTTCTTTGTTTGCACACTTGAGCCCAGGAGAGGAATAGCGGGCCTTCTTCTCTCCCAGTTCCATGCGGGTGGGGACCAAGGGTCTTGGGAACAGCAGCAGTTAGTTACAGGCAGCCTTCCTTCTATTTGTACAACCAAATGGAAAGGGACGAACTGAAAAAGGTACCTAATGATTTAGGGGAAGGCGATTGTTTGGGATAAATTTTCTAGATATCTACCTTCCCTATAAGTCCCACCCTAGTTGTTTTTTCCCTTGTCGGAGCGGTTGGTGGGAAGTTGGTGGGGGCAGGGGAGAGTTTTCCTGGAAGGATAGGCTTTAGCTGTGACTTGAAGTGCAATATTTACACACACCCTTAGATGCTTGCGTGCCTGCCCTTCTGAGGTATAAAGTCCCCCTCAGTGACAACACTTCCTTTCCTGTCAGGAACTCACCAGAAGGCAGACACAGAGGTGGGGGTGGGGTATGTTTTGTGATCTGCAATTTGACAAATCGATTTGCAACCTCGTTCTGGCAACTTGGTTTAAGTTTCCCTAGACTGTGCTTCTGGTTTTTATAAACATTCAGCTAGATCCTGCCAGAGCTGGCCCAGCACTCCGTAGTCCGCAGACTAAATTCATCACTGCATTTTAAAAACAAAAGTAAAGCCTGGCCATGAACCCCACTAAATTAATTTGTGGTATCATGGTTGATGTCCAACACAAAACCCCTCCCGACATCTGTCATGTCTGCATCAGACAGTACAATCAGATAGCACAGCATGGTCCTGTGCTTTCACTGAAATCACCTTTACAGTTTTTTCTCTGTTGCATAGCAATAAAAACAAAACACCACAGTCCACCAAGCCGCGTATGTTGGTTTAAAGCAAAACCTGGGCGCTGCTGATTCCTGGGTTTACCATCGCACACTCAGTGTGTTCCTATCATTGGGCTGCGCTGAGCAGCTCGGCGTCACCGACCAACAGGAAGCAGGACTGTTCACTGTGGAAAGTCAGATGCCATATATGGCTTGTTTGAAGTTGCTCGCCTTTCCTTCTCGCCACTAACACAGCTTTGGGGTTTCAGTCGGCGATGCCTATCAAGTGCGTTTAGGAAATACCGTGTTCCAGGGGCTTGAGAGTGAAAAAGGTTTGACTCTTGAGCTTACAGAGTTTCCTTCTCCTCCTTCCCAAACTTATTCCAAATAGCTTCAGAGCTACCATCTATCAGAGAGACTGATTTTGAAAAATACCTGAAGAAAGTATTCTTTGGGGTCCACTCAAATGCTAGACCACCCCAGAGGACAGGTAGAAATTTCTGCAGACTTCTTGCAGACAGTGTTCATTTCTGACTTCCGGCAAGGTGGGAAGAGAGCAGCCGTGGCCAGCCTCCCCTGCCATGGGTGAGAGGGGCCTAGCCTTGCTGGGGTGTGGGGAGGGCCAGGCAGTCTACAGAGGGGCCAGAGGCCAGAGACGCAGCTCCAGGAGTCTGTTCTACCAGACCCCAGACAGGTCTAGGCAGCGGGGCAATTCAAATCCAGAAATTCAAAGCATGGAAGGCGGATCCTGGCATCACACTGCCTGGGTTTATTTCTGGCTATACTATCTACTAACTACGGGACCTTGGGCAAGTTGTTTAATCTCTTTGAACCTGTTTTCTCATCTGTAAAATGAGCATAATCAAGTACCAGTATCAGTCTATGATCTTTGTGCATATAAAATGAGTTAATGTGTATCTAAGGGGCTCATAAAGACAAAGAGAAGTGGGAAATGGGTGTCCTAGGCCCAGCCAACCAAGCGAAGTGGCAGTCTTGTAGCCTATCAAGGGCATGGAGCCAGAAGGAGAGATTCTTTCCTCTGCAGTCAATCCGTCAGGAAACATGTGCTGACCACCTACTATGTGCCTGAACCCCACCACGTGCACCATCACCCCAGCTAACAGCGTTGTGTGTCCTGACCCCGGCCCAGGAGCCCTATTTTGGTTCCGCCCTGCCTCTGTGCTGCCCAAGGGAAGCCAGCGGGTGGCAACAGGAAAACTTTTGTGATCACTGTCTCTCAAACTTTCATGTGCACACAAATCACCTGGGGATCTTTTTCAAAACTATATCCTGATTCAGTGAGTCTGTGCTGCTAACAAGCTTCCCACGTGGTGTGGACGCTGCCGGCCTAGGGAATCACTTGGAGCACTTGGAGAGCCGCTGGTTTAGATGTGGCCTGAAGAGGACAGAGAGCTGGTAGTTCTCATTCTCCAGTGGGACAGGGAGCATCTTTTCTCCTGGCCTGCTCACCTGGCTTCCTTATTGTAGCTCTCTTAATTCCAGTTACCATCTTACTGTTTTAAGACTTTTTTTTTACATTAAGACTTCATGATTTTTGGAATTACCAGGCAGCCACCTGTCCACTGTCCATTGCATTGCCTTGTGGTATTTTACAACATCTGTGCAGTATCTTTGGGTGTCCAACCATGTGTGACTTAAAAGAGAACATAACCTCCATCCCCTACCTTCGTATTAATGGCTAATATCCCAACAGTGCTGGTCTCCTAAAGCAAGTGATGCTATACCTACCCGGAGACAAATCGTGTCCTGGTTGCTAGGGAATTACAAAAGAGGATTGAGAGAGACCAGTAAAATGAAATCATCAACTGGGCTGAGCGCACATCTTACAGATGAGCAAGGGTTACCTTGGCCTGCCCTTTTCATCCTCTGTGGATTTAATTGGGAACAAAAATAGTAATGCTCATTGCCATTCATATGCTGTTTTAGTTTACAAAATGCTTTTACGTGCATTATCCCACTTGATTGTGAATCACAACAATCCTGTGAAATAATGTAATGCCCATTTCACAGAGGTGGAAGCTGAAAGTGAGGCTTAATAGGTGGAATGTCTAATATCAAAGAGGGAGGAGCAAAGCCAGGATTAACATCCAGGTCTTCTGATTTTAAGCCCTGTTTTCTTTTCACTGTATTAACTTACTAGAGCATGTGAAATATAAGAGAAATGCTTCCAGCTTGGAAAATGTGAAATCTGTGACCAGGAAGATTATATCTACTGTTGGATTTAGTCTTGATGTATTCCAGACACACAGGTGCAAAGAGATGCATAAAACACCCCGGTATGTGGGAGAAGTTGGAGAGAGGTTGAGAGCACTACCGATCGGTTTAAGGCAGAGGAAAAGCAAGATGGGAAATGAGAAAGGGTATATATCAAGAGACAGTTTTTAAACAATTTGTAGAAAAGACTTGGAAAATAGTAAGCGTGCTGTAAATGTACACTGCCTTCCTAAGCACGTTTGTATACTAACTCCTTTAATCCTCACAATGGCCCTCTGAAACAGCAATTGTTGTCACCCACAGTTCACATGCAAGGGGATAGAGATACAGAGCAGTTAGGAGGCTGGCCTGCAGACTCAGAGCTAGCTGGTTGCAGAGCTGGATTTCTGTGTGCGGCCCTGGAATCTATGCTCTGATCTCTCCAGGTCTGCTGACCAACAGGGAGAGAAGGTTCAAGGTGGGATGAACATGTGAATTAAGAAAAAGGAATTAAGGGAAAAAAAAAAACCTTCCCTCTCCAATATGGTGGCTATGCTACTAATCACATGTGGCTATTCAAATTTAAATTACTTACTCTTAAGAGAGATTTAATATTCAGCTCCTAAGTCACTCCAGCCACATTTCAAGTGCTCAATGACTACAGATGGCCAGTGGCTACAATATTGGACAACACAGAGAACATTTATACTTACATTATTGGAGTAAGTTCTGTTTCTAGGACTTTCTATCTACAGATAGCTCTAGTCAAAGAAGAGTTATTCTTTCGTAAATCATCTTTTCCTATTGGGTCTTACAAGAACTAAAATAAAGATAGAGGGGGGAACATAGTTTCTGGAAAGGGCACTGACGTATCTAGTATAAAAGATTTAAAAAACTCAAGGGCATTCCAGCTGTCATGGAAAGAGTGTAGAGCGAAAATAAAAATGAGTAGGGGAAGCAGCAGAGGACTAGGTTATTGGTACCGTGGGAGTGGTGTTTCCTATCTTGAGCAGGATTACGTTTTCAGTTTGAATGTAACATTAGAGAGTCTCCCAGCATAATAACACTAAATGCCGGACACTCACTGTTCTAAGTGTGAAATGTGAAACCATTTAATCTCTTACTGTTACCTGCACTTTGTAGATGAGGAAGTTGTGGGTCAGGGAGGTCAAGTGACTTGCCCAATATCACAGGCTAGTAAGTGGCAGAGCCTGATTCAAATCCAGGACGCCCAGAACCCCACTTTATCTGCTACAACTCCTGGACACCATAGTGCTATACATGCTGATGTTTTTGTTATTATCCTAAGTGCATTGTTATTCAGCCAGAATATTAAGAAGAGGTAAAATTTTCTAAAAGAGCAGTTGGCAAATGTCCCAAAGTGTGTGCCAAGCTCTGTCCTCCACATTGTAATGTGATCGGGAAAGAGGCAGCTGATAAACTGGGGCTAGGGAGCTGGACAGGGATGGCAGCCCCCCAGCGGGGCAGGGACGAGTGCCTTGGAAGCTGCGGCCACTCATCTGGGAAGCCCACGTGGTCTCTGTCTTGCCAGTGGGTTTCAGCCCCAGACAAGTTCACTATGGATTCAATGAGACCAAAAATGACAATGGAACATTCTTGGGGTGAAAGTGTTTATACCCAACTTTATTCCCATGGTGGCAGGTCAATCACTAGAATCCCGTCCACTCAGAGCAAGTTCGATTGCAGCAAGCCGGGCTCTGCCTCTGGGCCCCTCTGCCCCCACAGCCATCTCAGTCTCTGTCCTCAGCGCTGCCACCACTCCAGTCTCTGCTCTCCTGCAGCCCTGCAGCCCTGCAGCAGCCATGCCACCGTGTCACCAGAGCACTGGGTGGAGCTCTTTATATAGAGTCAATAACAACATATTGCCCACAGGTGTAGTGAGCTGGCCGACCAGGGCTAGGTGAGAATCCTGGCCATAGGGACCTTCACTGTATCCACACTCCACCCATCCGCATTCTCGCCTCTCAATGTAAGTGCCCACAATTTTCTGCAATGGTCCCTGTGCAAGGAAGCTGGAACATTGTAACCAAATTCCATAATAACAGCAGAGGCTATAATATACAGATAACAAAAGCTACGACAAATTACAATAACCCTCAAGCCTGAGAAGATCCATTGCCACCAAGTGGTCATCCTGGCTGTGTTCAAACCAGTTCTACTAAATAAGTTAACCAAAAGGACCATGGGTGGGCCTTACAATACCCACCTTCTCCAGCCTCTCCAGCAGAAACTCTTGCAGACACACAGTCCGGTCTTGTCGCTTTGTCTCTGGCTTCTGCTTCATCCTCAGTGGCCAGAACCACTGCTCCAGTTTCAGTTGTTGCCACAGCTCCAGTAAGATTCTATTTGACTTTCCATCCAATTTCTGTCTGCTCCTGCCTTTATCAAATCAACACACATCCGGGTCCTTGTGACCTTTATGGGGCCCTTTAAATTCTTCCTTTGAGTAGCAAGCTGTATTTCCTTTTGTGCTTTCACTGCTTGAGCCTGAGGGTAGGAGCACAGCATGGAGTGCCCCATGACCTGGGGAGGAGGCGGCCCCTCTCCTGGAGGAACCCACATTGCCGAGTCTTTATTTTCCTTCTGGCTTTCCACTGGCTTTCAACCGGGTGGGGTTTCAACCGAGCAGGGAATGATGCGTCCGCACCCGCAGGGCCTCCACGCCCACCTGTTCGTCAGACCTCCGCTCCTCCATACCTGGGGCTGATGGCTCCGCTACATCCTTCCCCTGCCCCCCCGCCCCGGCACCCGGCACCCTGCCCTCTCGGGCTGCTGCTTCTTGGACCGCTGCTCCTTCTCGGGCTACCATGACATCCTTTACGATTTCCGCAGTACCTTGTAGTGAGGCCGTTTCAGTCATCAACACATTTTTTACCTCCCCAACAGCGCCTCGCGGCTCCCGTTCTCCTGCTGCTGCTGCTTGTGCTTCCTGCAGGAGAACATCTTTCTCCCCTAAGGGCTTTCTCAGCACTGCGAACTCCCCACGGTTTCCACTCATGGGCACTCCGTTTCTTTAAGGAATTCTCTATTTTTCTGAGGGCCAACTTTACTGCCTCAGGTGTTGCCTCCAACTCTTCCCAGCCTTGGGGTGGAGCCCAGTCCTCTAGGAGGCAAGCCACAGGTTCACAGGGGGACCCTCGAAGGTCTTCCCAGCCATAGTGACAGCCTGCTGAAGCACCCCTCCCATGAGGGCAGCCTTTTCTGTTCCTCCGTCAACAGTGAATCCTGCCGACAATGCCAATTGTCTCGCCAATGGGTTTCAGCCCCAGGCAAGTTCACTGTGGAGTCAATGAGACTGAAAAACAACAACAATGGAACATTCTTAAGGTGAAGGGGTTTATACCCAACCTTATTTGCACAGGGGCAGGTCAATCATTGAATCTCGTCCACTCAGAGCGAGTCTGCACGCAGCGAGCTGGTCCCTGCCCCTGGGCCTCTCCGCCCCCGCAGCCGTCTCAGTCTCTGTCCTCAGCGCGGCCAGCACTCCAGGCCCTGCTCTCCTGCAGCCATGCGGCAGCCCCGAGCACTGGGCGGAGCTCTTTATATAGAGTCAATAGCAACGTATTGCCCACAAGTGTGCAGGAACCTTCACTTTATCCACAGTCTCCCTGAGGCTCGACTCGGTCTAGTTCCTTGTAAATGGCCCCATGCTGCCTGCCTTCATGACCACAAAAAGCCTGGTAAAATTGTTGTTAAGAAAAATCTCTAATGAACACCAAACTAGACTTTTATGATTTCTATCTGATTCTATCCAAACTAACTTTAAAAAAAAAAAAAAAGGCATTTAGGCTTCTTCAGGCTTGTTCCAGTCTAACCTGAGCTCTACCTGAAATATTTTTTTCTCCCATTGTTTCTCTATTATAACAACTAAAATTGGGTGAAAATCATTATTAGTGAATGATATTTAGGAATCCTGTTTATCTCCTCAGGAGTAGTTTCTCTCAAACTACCTTGAAGAATATTAGGCTGTAAAATAAATACTGTCTAATGTCCTATCTTTGTGGACATAAAGCTTGCTATACATGAGACGTCACAGTAGCCATTGTAGCGCTCAAGGCATTTAGGTTTGTTCTGTTTACTCAAGAGGGCAGGCCTGGGGTAAGAGCCAGCTGGGTGCTGCAAGGAGGAAGGCAGAGAATGTAGAAAAGACCAGTATTGTCCTCCTGGAAATCATCTGCCAGGTGAGGCAGACATGAATTTAACTTACTCTGGTGGATTGGATTTTAACTCACTCAGTGGACTAGAGTTTAGTTCTGTATGTCTTATATTTGGTCTTCACTTGATAAAGCCATTTGCTCCCTGGAATCATTAGCCAGTCGGCTGTGACATCTGTTTCTCTGTCAAAGAAGACTATACAGCCATCATCTTTCCCCTAATTCTTGCTGAGTTTTCCTCTCCTGCTGCTTTTCCCTGTATTTCTTTAGAGAGAAGGCATTACGTATGCCCACTCAACAAATACCACACACTTTCCCTTCTGTATATTACATCTGCTTTGTCACTGCCGCGAGCTTTCTATCCCAGGTTAGTCTCTGGGCTCAGTGTACCCCCACCACTGCTATACTGCCTCCCAGGATCGTTGGTCCACTCAAGTTAGCTTTACAACAATCTAAACAAACAGAAGATCTGTCTGGGACAAATACATAGCCCAGTGTTCTTTCCAGAGGTGACTAGAATACTCTGATTCTGTCATGGTTTTAACTGTAGAATGTTTCCATCTGTGCAAAGAATTAAGCATTGATTAACCTTAAAAT
>JAQQAC010012408.1:10609604-10662638 GCA_029783875.1 Phataginus tricuspis
CTCCTGTCAGTCTGTCTTAGGTCAGGTTGTCATAACAAATACCATACACTGGGTGGCTAAAACAACAGGAATTTATTTCTTGCAGTTCTGGAGCCTGGAAAGACAAGAATAAGGTGTCAGCCAACTCAATTCCTGGTGAAAGCTTCCTTCCTGGCTTGAAGACAGCTGCCTTCTGTGTCCTCACATGGCAGAGAGATGGAGACATAGCCCGAGCACTGTCTGAGGCCTCTTGTAAGGGAATTCCATCATGAGGACCCCACCCTCGTGGCCTCATCTAAACCGAATCACCTCCCAAAGGCCCCACTGGCAAATACTACCCTGTTGGGGATTAGGGCTTCAGCATGTGAGTGGGGTGGGGGTGGCACAGTTCCATCCAAAGCACAGCCTACACGGTACCTTTGTGAAGGTCCTCCACCCTTTCATTCAACAGCTGTCTGTTGGACACCTGCAGGGCAAGGCAGAGGGGTAGGTGCCTTGGACACAGCAGCCTAGACTCTGTCCCTGCCCTCACGCAGCTTAGGTCTTAATTTTTTTAAATTACAGAATTATTGAAGTGGAAATGCTCTTACGAGACATGAAGGAAGGTACATACCTGGTCCAGGGTAGACTTCCCAGAAGTAACATGAATGCTGACAGCTGGGTATGAGTGTGCACTGGGGGAGGGGGAGGGGGGAGCGCCGTCTAAGCTAAGGAAATAGCCAGCGCACAGGGCCCCCGGTGGGAGAAGGACCTGAAACTGTGGCTAGAGCGTCTGATGACAATGAACTGTGCCTTGCATCTCAGTAAAAACACATGTGCTATCTGAGAACTTCCCCAAGTGAGGCCTTTTACCCAAAAGGGGGGCTTTCTGCTGGGGTTATTCACCAGAGCCCAGAGTAGCATGGACTTGCTCTCTGTGATCAGGGTTAGCTAGCCTCCTGGGGGTGGGGTGGGGGTGAGGGGAAGCTGGCAGCCTAAAGGACCCGGGCCTAGGAGTGAGTTCAGCCTTTTTACACCTCAGAGCACCGCTCTCCCTCTGACTTAATACCTTCCGAAGAACTATGTTTGTGATTCATGAAACTTTTTTTTAAGTGAAAAATAGTTGTTTTCAAGATAGGACATTTCATCAGCAATTCCAAGAAAGTGGAAATAAATACAGTAAAATAAATTGAAATCCATTAACAAGTTCTACTTCATGCCCGGTGACTTTTTACTGGCTGATAGCCCTCGCTGAAAGGCAACTCTTTGTCCATACGCTTTGTTTTACATGCTTTCCAATCGGATCTGCCATCCTCTCTTCTGCTACTTCAGTTTTGAAATACAAATCAAAGACATTCTCTAAAGACAGGCTGACCATTTGCAACTTTGTGTCCTGCAAACTCTCTGGCATATGGTTAAGTCCTGAAATGACTTGCCCATGAAAATGCATAATGTAATTGTATCTGGTGATCCCTTATTCAGTGACATGGATTTATATGTCATTAAATATATTTATAGTCTGTTCCTTTCACTGCTATCTTTTTTTTCCTATTTTGCTTCTCTCTTCTTTTTAAATAGTGGGCATACTTTTGCCCTCCACGTCCTGTTTCATCACATTTCCCTGAGTGCTTAATGCATAATTGGTACTCAGAAAATAAATGGTGAACAAAGAATAATATCTGGCATCTCCTAGGAGGCTGGTTCTATGATTGAATTCTTGCCTGCAGGGTTAGTGTTCCTCCTGAACCACCCAGGGGGACTCAGCTTCTCCATGACCTGGATCTTCCTTTTCTATGACTCCTTGGCTCCTGGCTCACAATAGATGCTCCATAAATGTTTATTAAATTATTAACATCAAAGCCCAATTCATGCTGTTGTATGAAAAAGCCCATTCCTGAACAAATCCTGCCATTTGCAACAACATGGATGGAGCTGGAGGATATTATGCTCAGTGAAATAAGCCAGGCAGAGAAAGACAAGTGCCAAATGATTTCCCTCATTTGTGGAGTATAACAACGAAGTAAAACTGAAGGAACAAAATAACAGCAGACTCACAGGCTCCAAGAAGGAACTAGTGGTTACCAAAGAGGAGTGGTGTGGGAGGGTGGGTGGGGAGGGTGGGAGAAAGGGATTGAGGGGTATTAGGTTTAGTACACATGGTGTAGGGGGGTCACGGGGAAAACAGTGTAGCACAGAGAAGGCAAATAGTGAATCTGTGGCATCTTACTGCACTGATGGACAGTGTCTGCACTAGGGTATGGGGGGGGACTTGATAATATGGGTAAATGTAGTAACCACATTGTTTTTTCGTGTGAAACCTTTATAAGAGTGTATATACCTTAATAAAATATATATATATATATATATATATATATATATATATATATATAGAAAGAAAGAAAGAAAGAAAGAAAGAAAGAAAGAAAGAAAGAAAGAAAGAAAGAAAGAAAAAACCCATTCCTAGAAAAGTGGTGATATTTCTAATGATAATTACTCCAAAGGCATGGGGATTGGTACCACTCCTGGGGCCAGGCAGCCCTCTGCAGAGCTCTTAGTCGGTGGTGTGGTCCTCACTGTTCACCGCCTCCTCTCCCTGGTGCCCCGGATCTGGCCTGCAGCCGCTCGACTCTTTATCTCAGGCCCCTCACTGGCTGGCATCAGGCAGCACTGCAGTTCCTGACTGTCCCATCAGAATGAGGAGCCGCCGTCTCCCCTCCCCTGTAGGCCCTGCTATGGGCTTCCCACGTGGTAGCAAGAGAAGTAGAAGCTGTGAGCCACGGTCTGCCCCAGCTTGCCTTTCAAGTCCCAGACTCAAACAGCCTTCAAACTCCACCTCTCCCCATCACAGCGTTCCAGGTAAGGAAGCAAAGCCTTGTCCACACTGTCCCCTCTGCCTGGCGTTTGCCCCTCCCTCCAGTCCTTCCCTGCTCATGACTTGTCAGTCACTCTTCAAGTTGTAAATCACAACACGATGTCCTCGACTGAACCCCGGCTGTCACACTTTGCCCTGATCCCTCGGCCGTGTGATGTTCCTCCGCTGAGCACACTTCCTGCATTATACTGTATCTGTTGGTTTACACGTCATTTTCCATGTTAGCCTGGAAGTCGTGTCTTTTTCATCCTTGTTTCCCTAAAGCTTGGCACAGAGACAGGGACCACCGTCAATTCCCTGAAAGCCAGGGAGGAAAGGAAGAAGAGTGCGGGCACAAGACAAGGAAAGAGACAAAAAGGGCGGCATCTTGATCCTTATTCTGACTTGGGCTGAGGTGCCCTGTTTGTCTGAATGCAAAAGAGTGGCTGAGATTAAAAGGAGGAGGAAGAATGGGCCCCTGGGGCTGTTTTGGTCTGGAAGGGTTAAAATTTAGGATTAGAGGGGCCTGAAGGCTTCCCCCAGTTTATTCATGTCTCTTCCCCTTAGGGAACAGTAAAGAGGGGTGGGATTTAATAGCACTAGACTTCCCCACTTTGTTCCTGGCTGGACTGAAATTGGTGTGAACTTTTTTCCAAGCAATTTCTAGCGTGTGGTAGATCAAAGTCCAGTGAACACACGGTATTTCAAGAGCCTTACAGGAATTGAGTTAAAAAGGACCAAAAGGCTATGTGGTCTCTGTTGATGCCACTTTCCAAAGTGGTGATCACTCGATACGAGCCAGCCCAGGCCCGACCAGGTCCTTGCCCACAGTATTCCCGGCCCGGCGAGTGGCTGCG
This sequence comes from Phataginus tricuspis, assembly GCA_029783875.1. Taxonomy (NCBI): domain Eukaryota; kingdom Metazoa; phylum Chordata; class Mammalia; order Pholidota; family Manidae; genus Phataginus; species Phataginus tricuspis. Next base: position 10,613,271 of record JAQQAC010012408.1, read on the forward strand.
TGCTGGGAGGATTCCCTCCACACAGCGATGCCATTCAGCTAAGCCACAGTTGCCTTGACCCAGGAGGAAACCTGTGTGGTTTGGGTTTGGGGGGCATGGATGAGCAAGCTTGGGTTTTTTTTCTCATTGCCCCCAGGGCTTTAAATTGCAACCTCTCTTTTAATTTTCCATTATGCATCAAACACATCTGTGCCAGAAGCAGACAGATGTATTCCGTCTGGGAGGATGACCCCAGCCAGACAGCTATAAATTAGAGTCTGTGCACAGACATGCGAAAAATGTGGCTGCATGGTAGGGAGTCCCTGAGACCAGCCACCTCCTCCCCAGTCGGCTCGGTGGCTGCAGGCCTTGGCCTTGCGCCTCTGTCAATAGATTTTGCTTTGTATTTGGAAACTGTCTTTCCATCTGGTTGCCGCAGAGGCGGCGTGGGCAGGGTTGCCCATGAGGCTTTGCTAGGCACCTCTGTCCCAGGCAGCCTTGGGGTGCTTCTAGGATCATGCTTTCCTAAAGGCAGCTCCCTCCTTCCTTCATCAGAAACAGCAATGACCTCGAAGCCAGTTTCCTCCCAAACCAGAGGGCAGTGCAAGAATACTGTCCCCGCTTTTTCAGATAAACTACTATATAATGCTTTTAAAAAACAATGTCTTTAAACTTTCAAGAATAATATGTGCTTAATGCAGAAAACTTAGAAAATATAGTGAAAAGAAAAAGTCACTGTAATCCCAACCCTTCAAAGATAAATATTGCTAATGTGCTAGCATGACTTCTGTCAATATTCCTTCATGCTGTGCGAGCCTTTTGAAAAATGCAAAAATGTTTTAAGGCTGACTGAGCCCAATTCCTTTAGCTGTCCCTCACATTATCCAATTAGTGCTTTCCTCTGGGTACTGGAAATGTTGGCGTTTTCCACATTAGAGAGTCCAGCTGATGGAACTCGTTCCTCTGACTCCTCATTGAAGTCGTGCTGACCCTCTGAAGAAGCCGGCCAGGGGCACAGAGGGTGAAGGACGCGGTGCGCACACAGACCCAGCCGGGTAGTCCCAAAGGGTGGTGCCAGGTTCTTTACCGACAGGCCCACAGATGAAGGATCATGTATACAAAGGGCTCTGGTCCGACCATGACTTTGAAACCATTTTTCCTTATTAAACCTCTCCATCTCTGGCCGCAGCCTGTGTGTTCCTGTTGCCAGTATCTGTGTGCGCTCTTTCCTGCTGGGTCACGGGCAGCCTCTAAACTGCCCATCTGATGAGAAGCGAGGGCATCCCAGCACCAACCGGGCGGGTTGGCAGACCCAGGAGGCTGCGTGTGCCTCTCTGCATACTTTCCCGCAGCGCCTTAGGCCCAGAAGGTGCCCAGTGAACCTCTGTTGATGGGCTGATTCGGTGAAATCCGAGAAGGGTGTTTGTGGAGCGGATTCCACGCTGGGGCCTGCCGGCCCGGCGGTCTGACCATCCTCAGTGGCAGAAAGGCTGCCAGCCTTGGAGCCTCACAGAAGCCCTCAGAGCGGCCGAGAGGAAGCTGGCGACGACGCTCCCAGCCGCCAGCCCGCCCCGCCTGCCTGTGCCAGGCAGTCAGCCTCTCCACGAGCCGCACGGCACACAGACCATGCTTTTTCAGAAAATTATTTTTTCCTTTCACACTTTCCATGGAAACTCAAAATAGCAACCAAAAAAAAAAAATGGCCAAGCTCCCTCTCTGCCTGCAAAGCCATCCCCAGGCCGTGCTGTGACTCTGGTGGCTTGGAGGATAGAGTTCTAGACGCATCTGAAATAGCTTTCCAGCTGGGCAGTGCTCACTCATGAGGGTGGGAAGGTTCTGTTTTCTTCCAGTTCAGAAAAGTGAGGTTCCCCCCGGGTCCTGGAGTTCATCTTGCACTTGGTGACCCAGCAGCTGAAACACAGTCCCCTCCCACTGTCATGTTGGCGAGGAGGTCCAAGCAGGGACAAGAAGGCAGGGGGCAGATGCCTCCCAGGGGCACATTTCACATGTGCCCCTTAACTGCAGGGTAGCCTGGAAGAATGGGAAAAACTTGATGTTCTAATCAGGAAGCCCCAGTTCTAAAATCCGTCAAGGACAGTCGGGCCTTGAACGCATCATTTCACCACCCGTATGAAGCGGCGAGTTGGGTGAACTCTCAAGGGCGCCCCCTTCCGGCCTGCTCCTGGGTGGGGCGCACACTTCCCCCTTCCATCCACTACAAAAGCAGTGTCGTTTGCCTTTCAGCTGGCAGGGTTGGCTGTCATCGCTTTTGGACTCTGGTTTCGGTTTGGAGGCACCATGAAGGACCTTTCATCCGAGGACAAGTCCCCAGAGTATTTCTATATAGGTGAGTGACCTCAGCTTCCCTAAGCTTTAACTACCATAGAACCTACACCTGGACTTCGGAGGGAGGGGAAGGGACAGAGGGAAAGAAAGAAGGCAAAGCCTGGCCCCTGTGAACTCCACCTGGCCCTTGGGGTGGGGAAATATGTGGTCGAGGTGGGAGAGAGCCCTGCGGCTCCCAGCTGCCTGCCCCTCACGTGGTCATCCCTCGGCTGTCCAAAATCAAGGAAGATCAGTGTGGAAAGATGGACCCGTTTACAAAGAACTGGAACTCCCTTTTGCCCCTCATGAATACCACCAAGTCCATATAGCACACATCGATGACTCACCGCCCATCTGGGGTCCCGGAGGCTCCTGCCAAGCCAGGTCCTTATTGTGTGAGATTGTGTTTAAATGTTCTACAAGAGAAACATAATTCTAAATGAAGAGACATGTCAAGGTTTGGAGGTGCCTATCTTAGTCCCCTCCTTCAGTAGGGATGGCAGAAGGTGGGGCTGCCCTGGGGACGAGGCCTCCGTGGGGGAGGGTGCCTGCCTCCCCGGCTGCCGGAGAGGCCTGAGTGTGGGGCAGGGTGTAGCCTCCAGTGCTGAGACCATGCAGTCCGCTGGGGCTGAGCCTTCTTCCCCAGGATTTAGTTATTTAATTATTTAATTATATCTCATTTATTTAATATAATATTTATATTATTTAATATAATAATATTTATATTATTTAATATAATAATTATATCTCAGTTATTTAATTATATCTCATTCTCCAGCTAAGTGCACCTAGACTTCAGATTTCAAAAAGCCCAAGACCATTGTCACTGCAGGCAACAGTCCTGTGTGGCTTGCAGCTTTAAGGTGCGGACCAGTCACAGAGCGCTCATCAGTCGCTGCGGCCCTCTGCTCAGGGAGAAGCAGGGTCCTGTGCAGTTTAGTCGCTTCACATCCCAAGAAGAGCAGGGCCCGCTTCCTGGGAAGGAGTCCAGAGTCCAGGCGCCACCCAGAGCCAGGGACGTCCTCATGCCGGCCGCTCACAGCTGTGTCACCTCCTCTTCCAGATGCTCTTTCCTGGAGGATCACAGCCATATCAGTGAGGATGCTTTTAGAGGAAAGTAAAGAAAACCTTCTAAAAAATGGATAATAAGGACATTCCACATTTCATCAAATCACAGATGCAGTCTTTTGTAAAACACACAATTACTGTAAGTTCCACTAAGAAAACAAATGCTGCCAATTTAACTGTGATGTACCATTAAAAAAAGCATCCTGATCTCAGAAAAGTTACAAAGATATTATATGTCTCAAAGTTGATGAAATGTTGATGAAAGGTGAGGAATCTCCAGAATTAGTTCAGGGCTTTACAAAGTTATCAAGGACCCAAATTTTTCCCATTTTTTTACTTCCCTTCCTCAGAATAACCTCAGACATATCCCCTCATGATCACAATATAGCTGCGAGTGGCTTCAAGCATCATGTCCTTGTACAACATCCAAAGAAGAAACAATATGGCCTTTTTCGGGAATGAATAAAACCTTGTCAGAAGTTTCCTACCTGCAGCTTATTGGCCAGAATTGCACTGTATGTTCACGCCTAAACCAATCACGGCCAAGAAGAGAACTATTACGACTAGCTCTCCTACTAATAAAGGATCATCCTGGCCCTGGAAGGAGGCCCGGGCTCCCCCGAGGCTCTCTGACACCTGGACAAAATTGTAGTTTTGTTACGAGGAAGAAGCAGAGAAACCTGCCATCATACTTAACACTGAAATGCTCTTTTCCACCCACACAGTTTCCAGGTGATACATAGCCTTTTATCCAAAGCTAACACACACAAATTTAGCATTTTCTTCCTTGAGAAGCGCCTGGCTCTGAAAACCTCCTAAGTAGCATTCTCCATCCCAGAGCAGACCTGAGTGCCCCAGGACAAAGCTTGGCCCGTCCTTGTCCTGTCCCGCCTCCAGCAGGCTACACACCCACCCCGGGGGATGCACAGAGACAGTCAAGGGAGGGTAGGAAAAGGAATGCATTGTCCTGCATTTTGCTGATATTCCAGACGCTGCTTATTTCATAACTCTTCCCTTTAATTTCTAACTCCATTTCATGAAGTCATAATGGGCACAACATTGTGCCCACTAGCTTAACCACAACCACGGCAGAGGTTCAGTCCCATGTTAATGGGATCCTTGCCACTCCAGACATATACAATTATAAATAGCAGATAACAACCATAATAAGTGAAATGCTAATACGTGGTACAGACATAACCACAGAATTAAGAAGTGAGAGAGGACCCTGCGGGCTGGCGGGGCAGGCCTCAAGGTGGAGGGGTGTGTGAATGGGGCCTTGGAGGGTGGGTAGGTTTCAGACAGACTGAGTTAAGGAGAGCCTTATTCATGACTGAATTAGCATTGGTAAATACATGGCAGGCAGGTACCATCCTTTCTCTTGTCTGCAGTTACGGCTAATCGTTCAGACACACTTAGGGGAGCCTTCTTAACCTAGCTCCTCCAACCATTCACAGCTGATGCCCAGGGTGAACGTGATTTTCTCTCCCTACTCTGAATTCAATAATGACTTGATGTCCTGACATGAGGTCAGTCCCAGTAAAACAGTGGACATCTTTTGCTCCTGAAATGTGATCCTGAAATTCAAGCAGCATAACATTCAGTCTACTTTCCACGTGCTGTTGCTTTGCACTGGACCCCTATCTCATCTTCTCCAGGTGTGACTCTCAGGACATTCCATCAAAAGCTGCCTTTGTGCCCTCGGGTGGGGAAGAGTCCAACCTTAGTTAGAACCAAAACACGGGAAAACATCAACCAGTTCAGTTACAGTCAGACATTCTTCCTCCAAGTTGTTTGGCAATAACTAACTTCCTAAAACCCAGCCCCCCACCCTCTTCACCACCAAGTCTGAGCAGTTTAAATTTCTATGTTATTTTTAAGCTTAAACTAGAAATTTTCAGCAATGGTAAAGAAAAACCATTTTAAAAAACCGTGAAGACTTGGAGTCTGTGAAAAACTCCCTTTTGATGATAATAAATAACTAAATATATAATAAACAGTGTTTAATTATTTCAATATTTAATTATAAATAATTAAATATCTAATAAATACCTAAAAATTTCTCCATGGTTGTTTTAATTTTTGGATTTCACCAAATACTTGGTTTTAGGCATAGTTGTGCGTTTGAGCAGGGATGCCTCTCTGCTTCCCCTTTTTTGGAAGGTTCCTTCATTTGGGAAATAATATCATCTGTTCAGGGTACATCAGCCAGCATTTGCAGTCCTGGACTCTGTGGTCGCACAAAAAAGTATGAGGATGCTGTGCTGCCCCATGTCACCTGCAATCTATCTGAAAAGACTCTGACAGTCTAGGTTATAACAGAAAGTAGTGTGTAAGTAAATGCCATCCAGGTAGTATTTGCAGTGGGTGCATCAGGGGTCATTCTAAACTGGTGAGAAAAGACGGGTTTGAGTTAGGTCTGCAAGACCAGACTAATCAATGGAGAGAAGGGGGAATGGGGACTGTAAAGGTTGCAGGGCAAGACCACACGGCCGCAGTGAGCAAGGATGGGCAGCCCTCCCCTTGGAATGTGAAGGATTGGGGCGCGTTGGAAAGCAGGAAGGACTGGGGAGGGAGGGAGGACAACTACAGATGGCTTTGAAACTCAGTTAATCTGAGAAGCAAGAGCAGGCTGATGTGGGGCTTGGGCAAGAGTATTCTGGCAGCAGTCGGACGAGAGGGGAGTCACAGGACAGAAAAGAATATGCTAGATTATTGACAATGATAATGCTAGATTATGCAATATGCTAGCTTTAAGGGCATAACAGTGGGTGCACTAGGAAAAGGGACAGAAAGACAAGAAACATTAAACATTCGTGAGCATTACTAAATATTATTAAACTCAGAGGCAGACACAAAATGACAAAGGAGTTCAGTGATGGAGTCAGGCCTGAATACTTGATGATTTTCAGGTGGAAAGCTCATTACAGAAGTAAGGGATCCATCCTGCTCAGTCAGAGAAAGGGCCGGGAGTGTGGACCTGAGGAGGGAAGCCAGTCTGGGCCGCAGCCTCTGTCTGCATGGCCCCCAGAAATAAACCACCGATAGTGATTTCACAGGTGTAGATTTGGGTCCAACATAAGGAAACCTTTTTAATGATGAAATAAATCAAAGAAGCTGAACAGACTTTCACAAAGTAAATTATCCTCCACATCAGTATTAACCACTAATGTGGCAAAAATCAGAATGGGGTGCTTATCAACTCAGGACATTCCTCTGTACAGTGGGAGGGCGACCTAGCTCTATACAGACCTTCCTGGTCCTGGTTTGTAATCCAAACTAAAACAATAGGAACTTCCCAAGATGCAAGACGTGTCGTAATCTTTATGGCCATATCTGTCAGGACTCTTTCAATTACAAATCACAGAAACTTGACTTGAACTATCTTGAGCAAAATAGAAATTTCTTGACTTACATAACTGAAAAGTCAGGGTACTTGTCTCAGGGATACAAGTGATGTGATCTGAATCCTGTCTGGAGCATCTCTTACTTGGCTTTCCTTTGGCTCCATTTCTGGGCAGATTTCCTCTAGACACCGTAAAGTGGCCGCCCGCAGCCACAGGGGCCATCTTCTGAGTGACCCTGGCAGCAGAAGTACATGCCTCTTTGCTTCCAACAGATCCAGCCAGAGTCGCTGTGGCCAGCTGCGCGGGCCTGTTGGCTTCAGCCCGGGCTTCTCGCCCACGTTAAAGCTTGAGGGGGTGAGCGCTCAGACCACAGGCACCACGAGTGGAGGAGGTTCGTTTCTCTGGGAGAGGAAGAGGAAGTGGCTTCTGGGTAGGGAAACCAGCGGTCCGCACAACAGGGCCTGAGTCCTTGCTTGCTTGCGGCCCGGGGCCTGGAGGTGGGTTTGCTGCCCCTGGTTCTTCTTCCTGAGCCACAGCTCCCCAGGTCGGCCCCTGAGTGGCCGATGGTGAAGACGCTCATACTCCGTGCTCTGAATCCGGGAGGTGGGTTGTCGTGGAATCTTAGCGCTAGACAGAATACGGAAACGAAGGACCAGAAGTGAGGCAGCGAGGGGCTGGCAGTCAGCCTGCTCTTTCAGCTCCGCACGGCGGGGCTCAGCCCACAACCCAGCTCTGCTGACACCCAGGCCTGTGCTCGCTCTGCTTCGTATGCTGCCTCTCTGGGTAGAGCAACAAGAAAAAGAATTGGTGGAGTCAGGGGCCTTTTCTCCACTGCAAGTGTTTCTTATAATACAAATGGAAAGAGCAATATACATGTTCACAGAAATTGAAATTTCTTTCCTCACTATATAATTTTATAGGAAATAGGGAAGATACCTGCACTCTAGCAATAACAGAAGAAAAATACACCAGGATACCCTGTATGGACTCGCATGGCTAACGATGCAAGGCAATAGGACTTTAAAAAAGAAGTGAGCCCAGGTTTTGGAAAACCTCACTTCATGTCATGGGGTACCACACACAGATCTGGGTTATTTCGTTTTCAGAATAGGTTCCAGAGCTATAGGCCCATGAAACTCTTATCACTCATTTGCTAAAGGGCATTGGTGGATAGGCTTGACACATTCAACTGACTCTTGAAAGAACACAGCCTCACAGCCCGGAGTCCAGCCTCCGAGAGGGACCTCAGGAAGACACATGGTCTGGCTCCCTGCCTCGGGGCAGATGACTGCTGCACTTTGCAGGAGAAATTCTTCCATCTTTGGGGGTGAGGGGATGGTGCTTTCCTTTCTGGGATCCGCAGTCCTTCCTCCTGTGATAAAGATCTGCTTCGCAGCCAGGGAGCAGGGTGGGGAGGACCCAGCGATGAGGGGAGGTGGGAGTGAGGAAAGGAGTGGGGGTGGTCAGGCTGAGGGCCTCCTGCGGCTGCCTCTCAAGGGCCTCTGAGGCCAGGCCGAGACACATCTGCGTCCACTGGTTGCCAAGGTGGAGAAAGGAGAGCCCGGCCAGGGTGGAGCGGCAGCAGGAAAAGCTTGGGTAACTTGGTTGTTTCCTACACCCTGTCCACTTGGGTCTCGTTCCGGGAATTCTTGGGAGAAGCCCTGTGTCTTCCAATTCCAACCAATCTGTCCCTCTGGCTTCCTGCTGCAGTTTGTCTCTGGGGCTGCTCCTAGAGGAACAGATACCACAGGGGTCTTCTTCCCAGGCGCGGTGAGTGGGAGCTATCCTCTCAGCCCTCGGAAGGCTGGGCAGCTGGGGTGTGCCCGAGCACATGCAGCCATGTCTGTGAGTGCAGGACGTGCGCAGCTTACTCCCTGAAGGGGTTGACCGCACAAACAGCAGCCAGTGGCTCTCGAGCATCACAGACTGACTGTAGCTGCCTGTTGAATTCAGTCTCACAGAGCCTGGTTTTGACTGTGGCTGTATGCTATGTATCCTTACATTTTCCTAAATGTTCCAGAACCAAATGTCAAAGGGCTGGCTAGCCTTTTTCAAAGCTCTGACTCACTCCGGTAATACTGTTTTACTTCTTGGTTTTCAGTGTACCTGAGAGTCATGGTAGCTGCCAAAGAGAGACGTGCTATAGCTTATGTTGCTGAGACGATGTCTCCAAAGCATTTCTACAACAAATTAGAGGAGATAATTATTTCCATATTACAGAAAACAAAACTGAGGAATAAGAGGATTTACCTAAAACCATGGCTGGCAGGCCTGGATGTCTGGCTTCCAACCCTATATAAACCCCTCAAGCACTTTTCTCAAGGAAGAAGAACCCTCCTAAAAAAATAAATAAATAAAATAAAAAATAAAAAAAAGTACAGTATTGAAAAATTAAAAAATTAAAAAAAGAAGAACCCTCCTGCCAATTACAAATTGCAACATTAACAGACTTCTAGCTAAGAGAATCAGCCTTCTTCTGAGTGCCTACTGAAAGTGCAGCGTGTGAGTCAGGGAGTGCACTTTGGAGTCGACCCCCTAGTTCAGTTCCAGTTTTGCCCCTCACTAGCGATGCAGTCTTAGGTAAATGATTTAATATATCTCTGTGTCTCATATTCCTCAGCGGTGCGGTATAATTACTAATTCCACATACCTCATACGATTGATGTATGAGATGATTTAGCATAGGAATGTACTTAAGCCAGCACCTGTTGTGTGGTGACTCTCAATAAATATTATCTGTTTTTCTCACTGTAATGGGGGCATGCTAAAGGAGTCAGCCCGTGGGAGTCCTGATGACCTGGGAAAGTACGAGAAGGAAGGGTGAAGGAGGGGCTCAGTGCCGTGTACAGAATGAGGGAATGGCTGGTAGCATGGAGCCTTCGCAGGTGGCAGGGCCCTGAGATGACGCCCCCAAGTCCACGGGGCAGAGCAGGCTGAGGCGCCGGAGGTGGGGAATGGCTCCAGGACCAATACATGTGAAGCGTTCAGAAGGGCATTCGGTCAGTAACTGATGGCCGTTGTTCCTGAGAGAGGAACCCAAGTCTTCACCTTCCCCACACACTAAGTCCCATCTAATATTCTTGATGCCTATATCATTATATGCATTCAGGGCAAGCCGGGAAGGAGGGAATAGTTGCACAGAGGAAGAGAAAAATATCTTTAGATGAAAAATGGTCATTAGTCAAGTCTGTAAAACCGTCTGCTGCCAAAAAGCCACTAAAATTGGTGACGTGCCATTATCCACTCCCTAAAGGGGGAGCCATTTTTAAATGCAGACAAGGCTTTAGGAGATTGCTGTCTCTTTTCTGTGTTAACTAAATGATGCTTCTAGCTTAAAAAGAACAATTTGAAACCCAAGAAACAAGTGGTGGGATTGTCAAGGAATTAGTGGTAACAGGTCGCCTGGAGATCACTGGCATCAGAAGGCCTGGCTATTAATGATAAAAATGCAACTTCAAAGTGTTTTCTCTTTTCAAGTCAAGGGAAACAGGACTTGGAAAGCATAGTGGATTTGGGAAATAGGTGATATACTTGTCACCCAGGGAGCTGTGGGAGGGAGAGGTTCTACAGAAACTGTCTTCAGTTAAAATGTGACTGTCAATGAGTTAATTCAACAGCTATTTGCAGGGCCCCATCAGAAAAAGGATAAGGTATCCCTGAGAGCCGCAGGTGGCCTGTGGTGTGCAAAGTGTCACAGCTGCTTTGTGACTAGGTTCAGCAGGCCCGCGGAATCGGTGACCGGCAGGCTCACTCGGCACTGCGCTGGGGCAGGTTGCCCACTCATGCACAGACCGCAGTTCACCGGGAGGAGACCTCAGGCGCTGAAGCCACTGGGGCAGTTTCAGGGTGTTTCCGCTGTGAGCTCTAGGAGTCTGACAGCCTAAGAATGGAATATTGTACAAATAAACAGATTGTTATAGGGAGCTCATTCTTTCAGGACAAGCACTGTTGCCTGAAGGACTGTTTGCAATGCGGAGTAACTCTGTCCCCCTGGGGTCCCTGTACCTCTAACCACTGCACCCTGACCTCTTCAGGAGCACCCCCTATTTCCTATACTCCAGACCGTCAGGAGCCCTTCCTCAGGGTGTGCGGTTACACCTTCATCTGCCTGACCCTGGGAGAGCCCAGCCCTGTGTGGCTTCATGGATGTTGCCTGAGATCTACTCCCAGCTTGTATCTTTAGAAACTCAAAGAAGGGCAAGGGCAGCCCATCAAGAACTTGATTTAATTTGATCTTTTTTCATCCATTCATCCAACAAACAGTATTCGAGAATTCTGTCTGTGTTGGATATAGTCCGGGTGGGATGAATAAGGTTTGTTTGTGGACTTAACATCTACAGAGAAAGATAAATACGAGAACCTGCAAAGGCACAAAATGGAAAAGAGCAGGCTGGGTCAGATCACAGTGAATTCCCATGTGGCCAGAGGGTAGGATGGATAAGGATCCGGGGGCCCGGCCCTAGGCTGTGTCTTCCAGCAGAACCTGCAGACTGTATCATGTAGCAGTGGGGAAGCAATGAGCATTTTAAGCAGGAAATCAATACAATAGGATGGTGCCCTGGTGAGACAGTCTGCGAGGGAGCTGAATCAGGGGTGGTGCCGCTGCCCTGAGAACTGGGGCTCCTGGGGCTATCTTGCCTCTCTGACCCCCATTAGTAAAACAGAAATATAGCGCTTGTCTTACCTAAGGGAGTTGTTTTCAGGAGCCAATGCGATCATGGAAATGGAAATTTGAAAAATAAAGAAAAATTTTAAAACCTTAAGTTTTTTAGGCAGTAGGGCCAACAGTAGTATTATTTTTAATATGGTATCCTTATCATTTTTCTCATTATCCCATCCATTCCACACGAATTTATTCTTTTAGAGAAAAGGAAAAGGGAGGAAGTGGCAGACCCAGTGTAGCAGGACATAAATACCTGCATCGGGACTGCGGAATAGCAGGGCTTCCCGGTCCCTGAAAGGCCCTGAGACCAGCCTGGGCAGTGTAGGAAGCAGAGCCGTCTGGCCTGTGGCCCTGTCCGTGTCAGGGAACAGACAGACCTGCCTCCCCGCAGGCCAGGCTCAGGGCTTCCCCACCGAGGTGGGACGCCAGCTCTCCACCCTCTCCGCCAACAGGAGTGGTTTCCATGTGACTCATACGAATAACATGCCAAAAAATAAAATAGAGGCGAATAGCACTATTCTAAGCAAGTGGAATGCCAGGCTCTGCATTGTGTTCTAACTTATCTCAGGATCAGAAAAGGAAGTAAGAAAAGACTTGGTCATATTTCTCTCAGAACAAGAACATTTCTGCCCTTTTCTTTCTGTGTGAGAACTGTTCTGTGACTTGACTCAGGTAGTAAGTGAAATTACCACCCAGGTTAAGCTGCTGTTATTGTTGGAGAGGCAGGACAGGGCAACGGTGATGGGCTGGCTTTGAAGGCAGATGGGTATTTTTATCCCTGCTCAATGATTTGGGCAAATCACGTAACTTTTTGGGGCCCAGTTCCTCTGTCTAAAACATGGAGATAGTAATAGTACCAGCCTCATAAATATTAAATTCATATATCTGAGCCAGGTGCTTAGAAACAGTGCCTGGAGAATATAAACCCTTAATAAATGCAGCTGATACTGTATTAATAATAACATTATTTAGTGTGTATTACTTTATCACCTCCCTTGATTGGCTATTTTCTTGTGACGTTACAACCTCCCATTGTCCGGTGTATATGGTGCTGCCTCTGAAGTTGGCAGGTCACACGAAACCCTATCGCCGTATCACTGTGTCCTCTGCTCCTCTCCCTAACTAAACGCCCCCTTTCTGCCCCAGCCTCCCCCTGCTTCCCCACCTGTGCCTGGGAAGATTGTCAGCCCCTTTCCCTGCCAGCCACTTTGCCCTCATGTCTCCTCACTAGATGCAGGCAACCACTGATTCCAGAGAGCCATGAGACCCCAGGGGGCTCCTAGGAAGGTGGGGTATGTGCCCTGGTCCGGCCCTGGCTCTGTACTCAATCTCATCAATTTCATGTGAATGGCGGTAATGCCCACCTTACAGGGGTGGTGGGAATCTGAAAGGTAAGGTGCCTGCATATGGGAGGCATGTGGGCTGAGGGAGTCAGACAGACACGGTTTCAGTCCTTGCTGGCCCTGTGACCTGAGTGGTTCCCTTCACCTCTGTGCACAGGGCTTGCCTTGCTCACCTGGAGTAACAGTATATCCTACCTCTTAGGTTCCCGGTACAGGTTGTCAGGTGTCTGAAGCGCTCAGCAAGCGCTCAACAAGTGTTACCCGTGTTATTGTTAACAGCTGAATGCTCTGCCTGCGGGAAACTTGGGGTGGCGCTGGTGCTCCGGGAGAGTGCAGTCCCGAGCGGTCAGCGTCTCCCCGGACCTCTTCCCCCCAGGGCTCTATGTGCTGGTTGGAGCAGGGGCCCTGATGATGGCCGTAGGCTTCTTCGGGTGCTGCGGAGCCATGCGGGAGTCGCAGTGTGTGCTTGGATCTGTAAGTGGGGCGTCGGGGGAGGGAATCCGTCCGAAGGGAGCCGGAAGCCTGGCCTCCAGTGCCAGGTCCTCCTCAGGCCCACTGAGACCTGGCGCTCACTCCCTATCTAAGTCTGGGTTTCTCCATTTCTTGCAAAAGAATAATATTATCTTTGTCCCTACCTCAGATGGAATGTATGATAAAAACTGGGTCATTAGTGTGATGTTTTAGGAGGTAAAGTGCATAATAATTGTGAGGGATAATTTTGGTTGTTCTCTAAAAATTAATATTTCACAGAGTGTGAGACAGCTAAAAGATTCCTATAACAGAGAAGTGCTGGCTGTTATCTACAAGAAAAGCATTGCTTTTCAGAGCAGTAACTTAACAAAACATCTCTCTTATGGCTTATTTTAACAAATAGCATCTACTTAAAAAAACAGGAAAGAAGACATTTCAGTTAACTGCTGTACATGAATGCCAGTGTGACCTGGGGAAACAAGGAGGAAGCAGGGGCAGGAAGACAGAAAACGGAGGCTCAGGAGCAGCAACGCTGCTAGGCAGCCCCTCCTTCCTCATTGCAAATTCGACTTTTTCACTGCGGCTACTGCTTCTGATCTCTTGCTTTGTACAAGTCCTAACTCATCTCCTCAGCGCCACCTCCCACCCCCACCGCTGTCTCGTTCCCCCAGTCACTGAGCATCTGTCCCTCCGGTGCATCACTGAGCTCGGCTTGATCTGAGCAGACCCGAGACCAGAACTGCAATCTGCCCAGCAGGGCGGCCCTCACCTCCACTCCCTCCCCCTCGGAGAAGCCTGTCCAGACCACACAGTGTCCAGGCACACCTTCCCCCGAGCCTAGCCCCCACCACCACCACTCTCCCATCTCCTGGCCTAAAGCTGTATCTTTATAGAACCTCTTTTGCTCATCGAATATTCATTGATCATATAGGTGCCAGACACTGTTCTAGGTGGTGAGATTTCTATGTCACTCTCTGAAATTATCTTTTTTATTGCTTTACTCATTTATCATGTCTTCCCCTTCTCATATGAGGCCATGACAATAGAGACACTGGGATCTCATCTTATTCACACTGAATACCCAGCCCCAAGGACAGTACCTCTGGTCCGCAGCACATGCTCAGTAAACAATGGCTGAATTAATGAGCGAATGAGCAAACCACAGGGACTGATGAGGCAAGGGCTTCCTACCAGATCGATTCAAGCTAACAGCCTTGTCTAGTGTTTTTCAAACGGAAGTAGAATCAAAGAGGCCAAATAAATTAAGAGGGTATTGAATTAATGCAGTTATCATTTTCTCCCCTCTACAGTTTTTCACCTGCCTGCTGGTGATATTTGCTGCTGAAGTAACCACTGGAGTATTTGCTTTTATAGGCAAGGATGTAGTAAGTAAAAATTACTTACAATTTCTTTTACTAATGGTTAAAGTGTTTTCTTTATGGCAAAGGACATGGTAATAGCCACAGTGACACTGCGATACCAGATAGCCCCACAATTATCACTTGCACAGGACTTTTTAACCCGAAGAATTATACAGAACTGAGCGTAAGTAGGAATGAGTGTGCATGCCTATACGTGCACACATTTTTCTCAGGAGTTTGTTCAGACCTTTCATTGAATTTATAAAGGGGCCTATGACTTTTTTTATAAAAGATCTCCAGTTTAATATTATCCCATGTGAAATGGGGTAGGTTTGATTGAAGACATGAGAAAGAAGGAGGGGGGAGAACATACATTCATACCTTGTTGGGTTGTCACTTGTCCTTAAGACTGGGCCTGAGCAGAGGCTATGTCATCATCACAGACTAAAGCCTGACCTGTGTGCTGAGAAGCCAGTTTATTTAGATCTGTGCTCAAACTGTAGTGTCCAAAATAGATTATCAGGAGAACCCACAGAGAACGTGACCTTTTTAGAAAGTTAAAACACACTGTGGCAGAGAGGGGGAGTAAAAAAGAAAAGGAGGAAGAATGGAGTCTTCAGTTTGCTATAGTTCACATAAATTCATGTGCTGTCAATATTGTGTTTATAAAGTTATTTTTAGATTTTTTAAAATGCTAAATGTGTAAAAAAGTAAATTTCACCTCCTTTGGCATTTTTTCTAAAGTAGCTGGTAATATTTGTAGGTTAGAGGATTGGATCTTATGACTTTGGGAGAGCTATATGGATTTGGGTCACATGCCTTTATGCTAGAAAAAGCATTCTGTAAGTTTTATGATATTTGAATGCTAAAACAATTTGCCTTGGTTGTGAACACCTTTTAAACCATGTCATGAAAAGACTTGAGGACTTCTAATGAGAGGGGGACAAGAATCTTGACTGTGCCTCAGGGTCACCTGGCTGACCCAGGAGTCTGGGGTCCAGTTGATGCTGACGTCCATTCAGGTTTAAGAACTGCCATTCCAAGAAGTCCTCCTAGTCTATGAATGTTATTCTTAGTTAGTCTATCCTGATATCTTTAAAAGTTATCTTAGACACTGCAGAATCTATAATCTGTCCCATATATGCAGAATTATCTGAAAAGACAGAAAAACATAGGGAAAGGCCATATTTTTGAAGGGTAAAGAAGAGGGGGTTTTCCTTAATGAAAGGAGAATGTTTGAAACTTCCCACTCACTGCCCCCTTGGTTTTCCTGGTATTTTTTCAGGCTATACGACATGTTCAGACCATTTATGAAGAGGCATATAATGGTTACCTTAGAGGCAGAGAAAAGGGAAATGGGACCCTCATCACTTTCCACTCAACAGTAAGTAACATTGTTTCTTCCCTGAAATCCTATCTTCTAAAGATTACCCATGAGCCAGGTCTCTCCAATCACCTGGATTAAAACTAAGAATAAATCCAGCAAAGCCAGGAAGCAGTGCTGTATCTCAGCCTTCACTGGAGCCACAGTCTGCATTACGTGTAAGAGGCCTGACACACTGCATTCACAGGAGGCAATCAGGACATGGGTCTGCAAGAGACACAAAGACCACATACAAGAACACCAAGAAAGCAGCCCAAATAAATACCACATTCTCCCAAAGGGTGGGGCTGGGTGTAACAGAAACTACTATGACCTTCAAGTCAGTAAAGGTCATTTCTAGCTACAGCTCTACCACTGAACAGCTTTGTGACCTTGAGCAAATTCCTCGCCTCCCTGAAACTCACTCAGCTCCCTGGTTTGTAAAATGAAAGAGCCTGTGAGATAGCCACACACTCTCTCTGGAGAGACCGGTGGGAGTGTGCTGTCAGTGCTGTGCTGAGAGCTACACACAGTTCACATGCAGTGAGCATACAGTGTAGCCACAGGGAGGACATGGGCCAGAACTGTCCTGATTTCTTAACCACTATGATACAGAGAAGTAGCTCTGAACTCGTGGGCCAGGTGTTTTCAGGTAACTCAGTACTTGACCGTCACAGGAATGTCCTGAAAGATGCCAACCATTTATCCCGTTCAGCCTCAGCTGCCCCAAGGACATGAGCAGCACACAGGTTCCTTTGTCTTTGAAGGGCCAGTCCTAAGGCAGGACTCTGGTTTTTTAGCCCCTGGGGTTTACTGTCGCCACTTCTCTCTCTCCCAGACTGTCACAGTTAATGAGCCCTTCCTGAAGCTCATAAAACTTCAGCAGGCTAAATTAATCCCAGGCTGAAAGAATCTAAAGGCCCAACTTGCCTAAAAAACAGCAATTTACACAGACACTGTCAGTTTGCTTCTTGCCTGTTTGGGTTGCCTTGAGTCACTTCCTATCATAAAACTGAGACAGCTTTAGAGAAGTCACATTCTTGTTTTGCTAGCACAATTATGTCACTCTTCAGTCTCTTTCCAGAAATGACAGTTTGGGCCGCAGTGACCAGGCCTCACAGCTGCCTCACTGCCTCAGCACCCCCAGTCCTAACAGCCCGCCCAGACTTGCAGCTGCTGCTTCTCCCCCAGGTGTCTTAAAAGCTCTTTTCTGACTCTCTAGTTTCAGTGCTGTGGAAAGGAAAGTTCTGAACTGGTCCAACCCACATGCCCAAAGGAGCTTCTAGGACACAAGGTAAGCTTCTCTACCAGGGTTCCTGTCCTGCCTGAGCATAAGGTGGTTTTTACCCTCAGGGGGAAGGTGTGATTCTAGGAGGCCCTCTCTTAGTAGCGTCTGTGCCTCAACTTTATTCTATGTAAAATAAGTGGAGCAATGCCAAGGCTCAGTCTCCTTGTACCCGGGCTGATGATGCAAAGGCTATGTCATTATTAAGCTCCCCGGGGCCGGAGGTGTGCACCCTGAGAATGCTGCCACCCCAAGAACGTGGCCTTACGCTTCTCCGTGGGAGTCACAGCCCTTGATAAACACTTCATGCATCTGTTGTGGGTCAGGCCAGGTTCTGAAACACCTAAGATGAAAAATTCATGGTCCCTTCCTCGGTGGCCTCACAGATTAGTCAAGGGTGGTGGTGCTGTGCCTGAAGTCTGTACAGGGCACAGTGAAGACACAGTGGGGTTAGGAAAGCTTCTCAAAGGATGGGATCCTTGAGCTGAGTTTTAACCAAAGAAGGTCATTCCAGGCCCAGAAAGCAGCAGGAACAGAGGCATGGCAGGCTGAAACTCCAGCCCTGCCGAAGAAGAGGCAGTTCAGAGGGAATGGTAAGGGACGTTTTTGGAGAGGCAGGCAAAAGCATGAATTTACGCCTGGAAGTTTGGGTTAGCCCTTGCTTTTAGGGTCAAGATCATCGGTTTTGCATTGTAGAAAGAACATTTAGACTGCTGGATGTGATGGATAGAAATAGGTCGGAGACCGACTAATGGGGGCAGGCCACTTAGGTGGCACTTGTAAGATAGGAGAAGGGCTAAAGCAAGCGACAGAGAGTGGGAGGGGCAGGAAGCAGCTGATCCAGAGATGTTCAGGGGCAGAACCAACAGACCCGGAAGATGTATTGGGTGTGAGTGGGGAATGAAAGGGAGGAAGCTTAGACTTCCGGCATCGGCTCGGGCCGAGTGGGTGGGCAGTGGCTCCCCTCGCGCAGAGAAAAGAATGAAGAGGAGAGAGCAGATCCTGGGGGCAGATGATGGCTTCTGTTTTGGTCAAGTTTTCCATTTAGGTGCCCATGGGACTTACAGATGATCTGAGCTGGAGACACATGTGTAGGGGCCCCAGCATACTGATAGTAGCTGAAGCTGTAGGCGTGGATGGGGATACCCAGGGAGGGTGTGTAGAGTAAGGAGAGAGGTAGGCTGAAAACACTGTCATTTAAGGGGTAGGCTGAGGACAAGAAACCCAAACAAAACTGTGAAAGAGGTGCTGTCTGGAAAGCAAAGGAGGAGATGGTTTGTCCATAAGCCAAGTGCTGGGAAGAGGACAAGGAAATGAAGGCTCGAAATTGTTTGTTGCATTTGGTACTTAGGAGATCATTAATGGTATTTGCCATACAGTCTCAGTGAAGCAGTTGGGGAAAGTGCAGGTACAATGTGGGAAATGAGGGAAATATGAGAAGGGGGGACAATGACACCCATGTTTCTAGGCACTCAGCTGTGAGAGGATGGATGTGATTTTAGTCCCAGTTTGTGTCAGGAATCACCCACTGGACAGTTTCTGAGTCCTTCTAGGTTGGATGAAATGAGTAAGATGCAGCCACTGCCCTCAGACTGCTCACTCTCTGGCAGGGGAGAGCAGCAGGGGAGCCGTGACTGTCATGTGGCCACCAGAGAGGGAGCACAGCAGGCCCAGCCAGGGGCATGGCAACTGCGGGGTCACAGGAGGCTCCCTAATGTGATTCTTTGGATGAAATTTGAAGGATGGATAGGAGTTCAGAAAGCAAACAAAAGAGCATGGGTATTCCAAGTAGGGGGGATAGGACAAAGGCATGGATGCAAGAGAACATGTTCAGGAAATTGCCAGCAGTGGGGAGTGACTGGAAGCCCCAGTGCCCATGGAAATGAGTCCTTTGAAGAGGAGGGACCTGTTCTTGAAGGACCTTGAATATTCTTGTGAAGCCTGAAGTCTAGACTTCACACCATGTGCTTAGAAAAGCATTGAAAGTAGAATCTGGGGTGGTATTTGGGTTTTCCTGAGTTTGCTGTGATGGCAGTATAGAGGACTGATTGACCTGAAGCAGAGGAGACCAGATGGGAAGGCTGCCATCCTCATTGACAGCCAAGAGATATTAAATGGTAACAGTTAATATCTCTTAAAAAGGTGGACTGAGGGGCAGGAATAAAGAGGATGCCATTTAGAAAGTAAAATCTACAGGACCTAGTGACTGGTTAGGTATGAGGAAGAGGGAGGAATCCACTGCTGGGTTCCTGGCTTTACCATCTTGATAGATGATGGTTTCATTTATTGAATTGAGGGATAGAGAAGAAGGAGCACATTTTGGAGAAAAGAAAGTGAATATGTAACATGGTGATTTTGAGGAGGTAGTGGAACTTGTAAGTGAAATGTCCTATAGGCAGTTGGAAAATCTGGTTTGAATCTTAAAGCTGTAGATATGAATGTGATCCATTCGTTTTGGAAAAAAGGACAAGGATAGAGGTCTGGGGAACTACATGTAGGGATGGGCAGAGGAAGAGTTGCCAAATAAGGAAAGTAGGAAAAGTAGCCAGACACAAGTGAGGAGGCCCATGGCAGGGAGGAGGGCATGGCCACCAGGGCCAGGTGCTGCCGTTGAAGTCAGCTCAGCATTTACTGACTACCTACCTTATGCTGGCACTGCAGATACAAAGATGAATGACACAAAGTCGTACTCTCAAGGGACTTTCAGTCTAATAAGAGAGATGAACACAGATAAAGTGCAGAATAGAGATATGTACAGAGTGTGCAAGGTGCCATGACAGCACAAGGGGGCACTTAGGTGAGGCCACAGGCTGGAAGAATCGGGAACCCTGCCTAGAGTAAAGATGTCTCAGGTAAACCTTCAAATGTGAGAAGTAATTATGCAAGCTTTGGGCAGGAGAGGGTAGGACACCAGCCTACAGAGGGAAGAACATAAGCAATGGCAGAAGGAGAAAAAATGTGATAGTTTTTTTTGGGGAACTGAAAGTCTAAGGAGCTCCAATAAGATAGCTACTAAAGAGTTGACAGATTAAACATTTTAAAAAGTAACTTATGGAGTAGGGGATTAAAGATGGCGGCATGAGAGGTAAGACGGAGACCTCCTCCTAAAACCACATATAATACGAAAATATAATTAATACAACTAATCCTAAAAGAGCAACAGGAAAGAAGGCTGCGCCAGACTGCATACACCTGGTTCAAACCAAAATCCTACAAACACCAGAAAAAGGGTCAAGTGAGACTGAACTAATCAATCTTCCTGAAAGAGATTTCAAAACAAAAATCATAAACATGCTCCTGGGGGTATAGAAAAATATTCAAGAACTCAGGAACGAATTTAGGATGGAGATCCAGTCATTAAGGCACACAATGGAGGGCTTTAAAAGCAGATTATATATGTTAGAGGAGATGATAAATGAAATAAAAACTAGAGAAGAGGAATACAAAGAAGCTTAGGCACAGAGAGAAAAAAGGATCTCTAAGAATGAAAGAATATTGAGAGAACTGTGTGACCAATCCAAACAGGACAATATTCGTATTATAGGGGTACCAAAAGAAGAAGAGAGAGAAAAAGGGATAGAAAGTGTCATTGAGGAGGTAATTGCTGAAAAGTTCCCCAATCTTGGGGAGGAGATAGTCTCTCAGGCCATAGAGATGCACAGATCTCCCAACACAAGGGACCCAAGGAAGACAACACCAAGACACATAATAATTAAAGTGGAAAAGATCAAAGAATAAGGACAGACTATTAAAAGCAGCCAGAGAGAGAAAAAAGATCACATACAAAGGAAAACCCATCAGGCTAACATCATACTTCTCAGCAGAAACCTTACATGCCAGAAGGGAGTGGCATGATATATTTAATGCAATGAAGAAGAAGGGCCTCGAACCAAGAATACTCTACCCAGCAAGATTATCGTTTAAATTTAAAGGAGGGATTAAACAATTTCTGATTAAAGAATTTATCTCCCACAAACCACCTCTACAGTGTATTTTGGAGGGGCTGCTATAGATGGAAGTGTTCCTAAGGCTAAATAGCTGTCACCAGAGGTAATAAAACCACAGTAAAGAAAGTAGGACAGTTAATTACTAAGTAAATGCAAAATTAAATCAACTACCACCCAAACTCAGTCAAGGGATAGACAAAGAGTACAGAATATGGTACCTAACATATAAAAAATGGAGGAGGAAGAAAAAGGAGGATGAAAAAAAAAAGAACCTTTAGACTGTGTTTGTAATAGCATACTAAGTGAGTTCAATAATACCTTAATAAAAAAATAAGTGATGACTTGTTATTGGGGCAAAGGACACTCGCATGCTGAATGAAAATGAGTAGTAAGGAGGGAGGGTGTTCTTTCAATTATTTTGGCTTTGGGCAAAGGACAGGAAAAGAGAGTCCAGAAAAGACAAAGTCTAAATTACCATTCAACACATAAAAAGTGTACACAGTTAATAGTAATGTTAAAAAATAACAGCAAATTAAAATAAAAAGAGATGTCAATTTTTAATATATGAAATTGGCCAACCTTTTTTTTTTCTTAATAATATACAGTGTTGGCAAAAATGATGTTAAATGAGCATTTTCAGAGAAATCAGTACAAAATTTTAAGAGATCAGTATGACACCATAACACTAATAGATTAAGTATGTTCAAGCCCTTTGATCCAGAAATTCCACTTCTCAAATTTATTGTAAGGAAAGAAATCAGAAATGTGGACAGAGATTTTTGTGCAGTGGAATTTTTGCAGTGTTATTCATGAGAACAAAATATTGAATAGGCCGTTAATATGTAAATGATAGGTGATTTTCCAAATAAATTATATACCATCATATGATGAAATATTTTACAACCATTAAAAGTCACAATTTAAAAGTCTTCTTAATGAAAGAAGATATTTTTGGAGTTGTAATATTAAGTTTAAAAAGCACAATTGTATATAAAGAATTAACTGAGAGAGTATGTTTGCATTCAAGAATACACAATTTAGTGATCATCGTTAGTGGTAGGAATATAAATGTTCCCTGTTTTCTTTTATTTTTAACATCTACAGTAGGCCCCCCTTCTGTGAAGGAGATACATTCCAGAACCGCCAGTGTATGCCTGAAACCATAGACAGTACCCAGTCCTGTATATGCTATGTTTTTTCCTATACATAGCTATGATAAAACCTAACTTGTAAATTAGGCACAATAAGAGACAGAAATAATAACTAATAATAAAATAGAACAATTAAGACAATATACTGTAATAAAAGTTATGTGCATGTGGTGTCTCAAAATATCTTACTGTACTGTACTCACCCTTCTTGTGATGATGAGGTGAGAAAATGCCTATGTGGTGAGACGAAGTGAGGGGGATGCCTTGGGCACTGTGATGCAGCCTTAAGCTACTGTTGACCTTCCGACGAGAAGTCAGGGGGAGGATCATCAGCTTCTTCTGGACCACAGTTGTCCACAGTTAACTGAAACCACAGAAAGCAAAACTGGATAAGGGGAACTATGGTATTTGCCAGTTTCAACAAGAAGCACATATTCCTTTTATATTTGAATAACCAATACATGTTTTGTTAGTTTGTTTTTCACAAAAAGAGCTGGCTATGAAAGAAAGGAAGGGATATGGGTGGAACTAGAAGAGGACAGTATTGAGGGGATTTTGTTTTGTTTTAGACTGAAGAACATAAGCCCGGTGTTTTATGATGAGTGGAGTTGTCCATGGAGATGGAGAGATTGAATACATAGGAAGCCAAAAAAACAGCTGACAGCACAGGCTTCCTGGGAGCTGAAAGGGAATGAGATCAGAGCCAGTAAAGGGGTTAACTTTCAACCAAGAAGGGTACTTTTTGGCTTTGGTGAGAGAGAAAGAAGAAAAATGTGTGCTTGTCCAGTTCATTGCAGGTTCACTACCCACAGCAGGGCCTGGGCACTGAATAATGGAGCATATAAGCTTATAGGTGAAAGAGAGGCAGGTTGGAAGAATTTCTATAGGTTGATTCCCATTTTCTGCAGTAAGTAAAAGAGCCAGTATTAGAGCAGTTCTCAAACTTTTACCCGAATGTATTGTAATTATTTGGGGGATGGGGGTGGGTCTGTGACCTTTCTAAACTGTGAGCCCCCTGAGGGCAGAAGAAACCATGTCTTTTTATCTCCGTGTCCACCATACTATTCCAATGACTGATGCAAGGTAGATGCTCAAGACATGTTTGCTGACAGAATGCAGTATGGTAGGAGACATGAGGATAGTGGTAAGGGTTCCTTTATCTTTTGTGGGTATCTGAGGGGGCTGACCACAGACAAGTAAAAGGACCTGGGGCAGCCTAAGGACAAAATTAATTTGAGAACATACATCTATTCTCAAGAGAACTTCAAACAGAAGCTAGAGAAATGAATTACATTATAAGTGATCTGTTCTGCTCCCTGTCCAGTTTCCCCTGTCCATAAAGGTACACTGAACCTGCCCTGCACAGGTCTCTATGGGGCACAGATGAAAGGCTAGGAACCCACCCAGCCAGCCACCAGAGAATAGTCCTCCAATTCCCAACACCCAGCTTCTTTCCTTTGTTTAATTGAATCTGTGCAGACTTTTTAGCTCCTTATTAGGTAATGCCTACCTTGCATAGTAAGTTGGATCAACTTTGTGGAAAGTCTTTTAAGCTGTTAATGATAATACAAAAGCAGGCATTATTTGGGGGGTATTTTACTTTTTCTTATTTATTGAAAGTAAACAAAAGGGGCCCTAGATTTTTAAATGCCTCAGATCCCAGAATAACTTCTTCTAGCCAGGTTTCAGGGCTCTGAAGCAGCCATTGACCTAAATATGAAAACTCCACCAAAAGGAAAGGATTTATATTTTTCCCCAAACTGTATTTTTGCTTTAAGGTTATAATCAATGCTATCTAAGAGGACTGGTTTTAAATATGAGCAGAAGCTGACATGGACTAGCTCTCACAGAATGATCTATAGAGAAGGAAAGGACACCTATCTTTAGTTGTTATTCCTGACTTCTTTTTTTCCAAAACAGAATTGCATTGATGAAATTGAGACTATAATCAGTGTTAAGCTCCAGCTCATCGGAATTGTCGGTATTGGAATTGCAGGTCTCACGGTGAGAAGTTCCAGAACTTACTTACTTTTTTTGCTTTCTGAGAAGCCTTGAACTTTTGCATCTTATTTCTCTTCAAATGTGATATGGCAGTATCTTAGGAGAGACTTATTATAAAACACAAAGACATTTGTTGACAGGACAGCATCTAAGAACAAAGCTCATTAGATACTTCAGTAGCTAAAATATGTTCTCTAAAATAGGACACAAAATTTCAACTCTAATTATGACCTTGAATTTATCATCACAATAGCCTCCCACTTTAAGACCACCAAGCTTAAATTTGACAAGTGACTTTCAATTCTGGGTCTCTTCCTACTGTTTGTGATTGAAAATAACCTATCAGGTTAATCTCTCTCACCTGTGATTTGTAGAGGCAGTGTAGTGTAGTGACTAATAGCGCAAGTTTCTGACACCACACCGTCTGAATTCAACTCCTAGCTGCATTACTTACAAACCCTGGGATCTTGGGAATTTTCTTAATTTCTCTCTGCCTCAATTCCCTCATCTACTAAGGAAGATTTTAATGTACCAACCTCATAAGATTATTATGAGAATAAATGCAATAATATATAACAATGTATTACTAGGAATTATTACATATAAAGTATCTAGAACATAGCTCTCAATAAATGCTAGCTCTCTATATAATCTGAGTGTTCCCAAACCCAGAATCTAGCCAAAGAGAACAGCATGAGCAAAAGTATGAAACATAGTGCATCCAGGCACCTGCAAGTGGCTCGGTACTTCTAAAGGACAAAAGAAGAGTGTTCAAGAATTGATAGGGACAGAAGGGTATGGTAGGAGTAGCAAGAGGTAACACAGGAGAGAACGTGAGGGTCTGCATGATTGAGGTCTTTGTGCCCTTTTGAGAGGCTGGACTTCATTCCTAAGACAAAGGGTGGTTAGAAAGGCTCTCTGTGGTGCAGTGTGGGGTTAAAGTTGGTGGAGGGAAGCAAGAGTTGTCAGGTATACCAGTAAAGAGGTGATTTCCATTATCCAGAGGTTGAGTGATCATAGCTAATGGTAAGATAATGCTTACCTTTACCCCTCTGTGTACATTAATGTGTGACCCAAGCTAAAGCCGGGACAATGGGAATTACAAGGGAATCAATGAGCTGGCAGTTGTCAGGGGACACACAGGCATTTTTCCTCTTTTCTGTATTCAGAACACAGAGGGGTGGGGCGGGGGGTGGAAATACTATGCTGAGGACCTCCCAAACCAAAGACATCTATCTCTCAGGCACTCCCCACTTGCTCTGGGGCTAGCCTGACTGCTGTTCTGCAGCTTCCCAAGGATAATTCTGAGGCACATTTGAAACCATTCGGCATAGTAAAGGTATCAAATGGACCCTCCTAACAACTGCCTCATGACAGTGGCAGGACGAAGCTGAAAAAGTCTTTCTGGGCGGATCCCATTAGAGAATGAGGTGGCATCCAACTTTACAATCATGGTAAAGGGGAATGCCCTCTGTTGGCCATCTTGAATCAGCACCCCCAGAGTTACTTCTTTCATTATTTTCTTCTTAAGGTAAGAGTTGCATACAGTGTAATCATGTAATCAGTTAACTGTTTGTCCACTAGGTGTCGCCCCTGCCGCACACTGGCGCTGAGTTCTGTCAGCCAGAAGCTTGGGGCTTGCTCCTGCCTGTTCCCTTACCTGAATGTATTCCTGCCCTTCCGAAATAATTGATTATACACTCCTTTTTTAATTTAGCACTTACAGAGCCTAGTCTGATATAAGATGGGGTTGAGGAGAGAACCAGAGAGTTGTAGTACCAGTTTCTTTAAACAAACATTGACAGTAGTTTATAAACTTTTCACCCACAGATTGCATTCCACAGGCTGCAAAATTGTAGGGGAGATGATTGAGGACAAAAAGGATCTTTTGGCATCCTTCTGTTCAAACCGTATAAGTGGCTATTGATTTTGCCCAGTATTTGGCTTCTCAGAGTATTCAAGAGGTAGAAGGCATCAATAATACCATAGCCCAAACACCTCGGTATGTGCTTTGGTAAAACTATTGATTTAAATAGTGAAGCATCACTTGTGCTTAAAAATGGACCTGGGATTAAGAGATGCTCCGCTTTTTAATATGTTGTCAGTGTTGCAAAAATTCAAAGCTTTTACAACAATAGAAAACTATTTTGACCACAAGTGTATTTAAACAACTAGTGATTATGAATTTATTTTTCAAAGTAAATAATATGTAAAATAGTTCTAGGTTTAACCTGAGATATAAAATTCTAAAACCAGTAGTAATATTAGTCTTTCATAACCATTAAGAGCTGTTCTATGAGCTAGAAATAGAGTCCTTTTCTTAAAGCAGAGCCTTGTTTTTCATCATTAAAATAGGAATGCATTTTAAGCAGAGTTAACATGGAAGTCTTTAACCAGTAGACCCATGAGTAGCATATGTAAAAATGCTGTTTATAACCAGTAATTATTGGTTATAATTACTTATTAACTTGAGTCAGATGCTCAGGCAGTTTGCTGGCCATCCTATCAGTTTTTGTCATTTGAAAGTTATTAACAGGTGGTTGTTTCTGTTTCAGGTCTTTGGCATGGTATTCAGCATGGTCCTTTGCTGTGCAATACGCAACTCACGAGATATGATGTAAGCTACTTCTACATGGAAATTACAGTCTAGAGCTTTCATACAGATATCTCAGGAGCTATCTCCTGGCTCATTTTTAATATTCAAAGGACATTAGGATCTAAAATAATTTGCTGTTAATTGTACATTTGCACATGTATGTGTGTTTGGCTCGGCACCGGTTTACTGAGTGAATACCTATGTATGTTGACTGAGAACATGTTCATGTGTGATCTGTGTGTTTCTGGTGTATGCATTATACATAATGAAATCTATTTGCTGGGAATTCCTGATTCTTGTTGTGTCAGAGGAACAGTCTTATTTAACTCTCAAAAAAAGATCCGAAACCTTTGATAAACTTTAAAAACTTGGCT
This sequence comes from Phataginus tricuspis, assembly GCA_029783875.1. Classification (NCBI taxonomy): domain Eukaryota; kingdom Metazoa; phylum Chordata; class Mammalia; order Pholidota; family Manidae; genus Phataginus; species Phataginus tricuspis. The sequence goes on from JAQQAC010012408.1 coordinate 10,640,545, forward strand.
ATTCAGAAAAAGTGATCATGGGTCAGTTTCTCAGACTCTAGCCATAGAAAGTTAGATACAGAGGATTCAGGGAATTTTAGTTCACAAAAGCAATAAGCTTAAAACAGACTGCGTCTGAGTGGGGTGTAAGGATTTCCTGGGAGTTTTTTTGTATACATACTCTCTCCAGAATACAGAAAACCAGTTTTAGAACTAAACACATCTGTAAAACTAAATATAGCATGGAAAATCTAACTTGAATAAGTCATACTTTCCTAGTATTTAAAAGCAAAAAACCTCCCTCTGGAAAAAGTGGTCAAGACAATCATGCCCTATAAGAGTGAATGTTTTTAGGACTTAAAAAAAAACTTTAAGCAACTTTTTAAGGAAATATTTTTGTTCTTATATAAAGACATTTAAATATTGCTTTATTACTTTCCTTTTATGACTCTGCTCTGAATTACTGCAACCCTCACATCCACAAAAGGGCTTTTTATCTGAAACTTTTCTGGGTTTCTCCAAAAATGTAATGATAGAAAGACTAAAACAAGAGATCTGGCAGTTGTAAATTACTGGCACTGTATCTTTGAAATACCTCATAACTTGAGTTTACATATTTTCCTAATTTTTTATATTTTTATTATTTATGCACCTAGAGCATTCATCTTCATAGATTAAGAGCTGCAGTTTTCAGCACTTAAATAAAACAAATTCCTTCTTAATTCTTGAGCATTCTTGACCAAAATAAAGTATACACAGGAAAGTATCTTCTCTTAGTTATGAGCACAAAGCAAAAACAATCTAAAGAAACAAAAATACTTACACACAACAGAAATATGTTCATTCTGTGCAGATTCCCCGTAAAAAATAAAATCTTCATGTTCTTTTATGGTCTTGATGCTTCATTTTAGGTATGTAAACCCAAATTCAGGATCTAAATTGACATATTTGTCAATTTTTAACAACTTAGTACTTTTAGTAGATCATAGTTTTCTTTTTTCATTACATTTTAGAAGGCTACATAAAAACAAAAGCATGGTGAGCTCTGGAAACCCCCGAGTGAGTTTGTACACAGCTAAGAACACAGTCTTTGGGTGTGCACTGAAGGAAAGCGTGCACTCCCCAGGAAGTCGTACAAAGCATTTCGCTGAAAAGACTTACTCATTTGAAACAGTCTCACTCCTGCACAGAACCACAGTTCTCCTTCTGCCATACTTGCTTCAGCTGGCTTTGGAGAGAGCTTTTCTATTTTAAAAAAAAGCTAGATCGGAAGTAAGCTAAAAATGTAATTTTGCACAGCAACTTTACTGCATCTTTAGCTAATGAAAGATTCTTTTAGAAAAGTCACTTCATGAACTAGTACCCCATGTACCCCAGTAGTTTGGAAATATAACCTTTTAAGCAAAGAACAAACAGTCCATCTCACTCGGTGGCTTTCGTTCATCTATCTGCCTTGAAGACAGGAAACAGGCCCAAGTGTATACTCAGGTTTCCTATAGTCAGACTCATCTCTGATGCAACAGAAGTGAGTTTTCATTCTATATGTGAATTAACCTTAAAGAAGACTACCCCATAGTTAAAACTGGAAGACTAGAGATCTGTTCCATATATGATTAATGTACACCTTTGAAGAGTAAATGTTTTCCAAAATTTGTGCTGAGTAAAATTAGAGAATTCCCCTCTAAGCGGTATATATATATATATGTATATATATATACACACACACACATATATAAATGTTATGTCTGTTTACCTGAACTAATTTGATATCAGACTCAAATGTTTTCTAGAATACTACATATGTACCACATTTTCTTTACCATTCAGCCATTGGTGGACACTTAGGTTGTTTCCATATGTTGACTATTGTAAATAATGCTGCAGTGAACATAGGGATGCATATGTCTCTTCGAATTGGTGTCTTCATTTTCTTCAGATAAATACCCAGGAGTGAAATTGCTGGATGATATGATATGAACCTCCATGTTGTTTTTCGTAGTGGCTGCACCAATTTACATTCCCACCAACAGTGTATGAGGATTCCCTTTTCTCCATATCTTCACCAATACTTATTTTTTGTCTTTTTGATAATAACCAGTCTGAAAGGTGTGGGGTGATATCTCATTGTGGTTTTGATTTTATTCCCCTTATGATTAGTATTGTGGAGAATCTTTTCAGTATATCTTCTTTAGAGAAATGTCTGTTTAGATCTTCTGCCCATTTTTTAATCAGATTGTTTGGTCTTCTGCTACTGAGTTTTATGAGTTCTTTATATTTTGGGGATTGGGTATTGACCCCTTATCAGATATATGATTTGCAAATATTTTTTACCCATTCAGCAGGTCGCCTTTTCATTTTGTTGATGATTTCCTTTGCTGTACAGAACTTTTTGGTTTGAATGTAGTCCTACTTGTCTATTTTTGCTTTTGTTGTCTTTTTTTTTTGGTGTCAAATCCAAAAAATCATTGCCAAGATCATTATCAAGGAGCTGAATGTTTATGTTTTCATTAAGAGTTTTATGGTTTCAGGTCTTACATTCAAGTCTTTAATCCATTTTGAGTTTATTTTTGTCGATGGTGTAAGAAAGTGTCATTCTTTGACTTGACACCGTTTACTGAAGAGACTATATTTTTCCCATTATATGTTCTTGCCTCCTTTGTCATATATTAATTGACCATCTAAGTGTAGGTTTATTCTTGGTCTTTCTACTCTGTTCCATTGATCTATGTGTCTGTTTTTATGCCAGCACCATACTGTTTTGATTATTATAGCTTTATAATACAGTTTGAAATGACTAAGTGTGATGCCTCCACCTCTGTTTTTTTTTTAAGATTGCTTTGGCTATTCAGGGTCTTTGTGGTTCCACACAAAGTTTAGAATTGTTTGTTCTAGTTCTGTGCAAGTGCCACTGGAACTTTGATAGGGATTGCATTGAATCTGTAGATTGGGATAATATGGACATTTTAATAGTATTAATTCTTCCAATCCATAAGCATGGAATATCTCTCCATTTATTTGTGTCTTTTTCAATTTATTTCATCACTGTCCTATGGTTTTCAGTGTGTAAGTCTTTCACTTCTTTGTTAAATTTATTCCTAGATATTTCCCTTGATGCAGTTGTAAATGGGATGGTTTTCTTAATTTCTCTTTCTGATTGTTATACCTGTGTATAAATGCAGCAAATTTCTGTATGTTGATTTTTGTATACTGCAACTTTACTGAATCATTTTACTCTAAGACCTTTTGCTGGAGTCTGGGTTTTCTACATATAGTATCATGTTGTCTTCAAATAGCAAGTTTTACTTTTTCCTTTCCAATTTGGATGCCTTTTATTTCTTTTCTTACTTACTCCTAAAGGGTTTGGCCATTAGATAAGCAGAGATTGCTGCTGCACTGATCACAAATCCATTTAGTTACAAAAGAACTCTATATTTCATAGTCAAATAAGGAACAAGAGGGACTTTTTTTTAAAGCACTGAGTCTCAAACTTCCTCTGCCAAGAACTGACTCCTTGAAACTAAAGGTTGAATTTAAGACCACTACAGAAGATGCCCCAAAGCTTCTATCTTCCTCTTATTACACAAACACTTTCCATTTTTAAAGTTCTCCGTTCATTCTCCTTCTCTTGGAGAAATAAACCTAAAGAACACTGATACCCTCCAAACATCATTTACATATACCCAAGTTTCTGGATCCAATTGAGGCAAATATTTGGTTATGCCAATCACTAAGCTCTCTCCTAAGGACTCTTTGTCTTGGACAACTCCACCTTCAAGAATAGTTTAATATAATTTATGTATATATTCCAAATGGATTGTCTTCAGAAGGAGAAAATAAATAGTCTCTGATGTATCTCCTCTAGAGTTCTGTGGCACATGATGGTACAGGACCGTGACTTCCATGTCCAGGCCCAGCCTCCTCTCTGCAGGTTGTGGAAGCCCATTTAAGTAATGCTTTCTGAGCGGGACTATTTATAAGGGGCCTCCCTAAACCTCTCAGCCTTTTCACAATTCAAGTCCTTGGAAAATATGTTTCAGATTCCATGAAAGGGATATGTGTTTAATGCCGGTTAGGTCTGCACAACAGACTTTTTACTCATTAATCAAAAATGTATATTTGCTATACAGCTTCTGTAGGGGGTGTTATAATCCTGCAGCTTTAGGGTCCGTGTTACCAAGTGATATGCGAACCCAAAGCCCCAGATTAATATTTGGAGACTGCTAATATGAACTTCAGATATTAAGGTAAGGAGAATGTGGTTTCCTGACTTTTTATATAAATGTATGACTATTCTCTCCCCATGGTCTTGATACTACTCCCTCTATGCCTCACCTTCCCCCATATAAGCACTGTCAGGATGCCCAGCGGAAGCAACAGTGACCGTGGGATACAGCAAAACCAACAGGCCCTGCTGACAACTGATTCTCATCCTGATGGTAGCAGTTTGGATGGAAAGAGACAAATTCAGGATAAATTGTCTTTTTGAGGTCAAATCTGCAGAGTACTAGATCCGTCTCACTTCCCACATCTGTTGAAATCAAACTCTTTTGAAAGAATGCCTAAGGAAGGAAAAGAAAAATAAACAGCCACTTATCAAGTACATTTACTGGAAAACAATATCTCAATATCGGTTAAGTTTTAGATTAGAATTTAGGATGATTCTGTGCCATTAAATCCCTTAGCACCCTCCCCCTGTCCCTAAAATCATAACCGTACTAATTTTTCATGACATCAAAAGCCAAAAGAGCACAAGTTGCTTTTTGTATAAATGTTGGAAAATGTCCCCTATTACTTGAAAGACTAAAAAGGATTTAGACTTCTGCATGTAAAATGATCATGGCCTCTTTTCTAGGCTTTTGGGGTATGACTTTTGTAAGTCAGTCAGCCCATCAGAGTAATTAAAGGGAAAGGTTATTAGAATAGACTATACTATTTACTGAGTTTTGGTGAAGTTTTATCCTGTACATTTGAATGGCTAGGATAAACTATGGCAGATTTCACATATTCTTTAATTTCCACCTCCACTACAGTCCTGCTTCTAGCCTTTTGAAGGTAGGTATCTCTAGTACCCTGATGCCTGATGCTCCTTCAGCTTCTGATCACCTTACTCTTTCCTTTTAGCTCTGTAGCATTCCCACATTAATTTTCTATGTCAAGACAAACGTCATGGTCCTCTGTTAAGAGAGCTTACTCAAAGCTAGCTTTCTTTAGTATTTCATGTCCATATTCTCCATTTTACCTGCACTCTGCCCTTTCATGTGGAAAGCATCCTTCATAAAAGTTCAAAAGGCTCTTCTCGCCTTTTCTTCTAAAGCTCTCTATGCCTGTACTGGTATGCGTTTGGATGAAATCATACTCAAAATGTACACAAGATATTGTGATATATATTGATATTTTATTAGTTTTATTCCAGGTAAACACATTTAACTGAGTTGCAAATTAAATTGCTATTGAAGTTGGATAGAAAATCCTACCACAAAGGACTTCTGAGGTTTGGTACAGTAGTTTGTCTTGATGGCCTCATGTATGCAGTCACTATAGTCAGTATTGCATTTGCCACACTTACAGCTTACAGCTACAGGGTAGGAGAAATAAGGAGGAACATGGGGTGGACATCCTGGTATTTCTACAGTCTTGTACATGAAGTCTCTGTATGTACAAACGTCCTGGGACAGAGCATATTTGGGAAGGAACAGCTTGCCATTGATATCCTGAGGAAAGAACAAAAAAAGGAGCATAATGTGATAGGACCTTACAAAACATATAGATATGGAAACATACAAATTAATTCACTTATATTCTTTGTCACAAATAGCACTGGGGGAGGATTCCTTAGTCCCGTTCACCAATACCAACTCAACATATCCACACTGAATCACATAGAGACAAAAGGGACAATTCCCCCCTTTTATCCTTGATCGTGGAAACAAGATAGAGTTTCAATAATTTTTGGAAATAAAATTATAAAATTATCTGTATCCATTGTGTTAAGCAGATCCATATAATATTGTAACCTATTCACTGTACCCCTAAGAAGCCATAATCATTCAATTTGGGAAATGAAGTGATTTATCTCATTTCCTTTCTAGATAGAAATGAACCAAGTCTAGGTTTCTCTAATTTACAGCTAAAAGAAGTGAGATTAACTACATACCCGTGTCATACAATATCCAGCACAGATGGTGGTGTTGATGGTTAGGCAATAAGCACATTCTTTCCTTTCAACATGCATTGTATATTCAGTTGGGATACAAAAAGACATTGCTTGCCCACATGCAAGGCCAAAAAGCATGGACATCAGGTAGATAGCAGTCATGCTAAATCAGAGATAAAATTAAATAATCTGTTACATGTATCCTTTATGACATTAAGAAAAGACATTTGGAAAAAGCTAAAAATATATATATAATATAAACATACATACATATATGTGTGTATAAACTATATATATTTATTGAATGCCTACTTTGTCCTTAGCTCTACATTAGATGTTTTTACATAATACTCTTAAAAACTTTCTTTATACACTTACATGTGGCCATGATCCACATACTTCATAATGTAAGAGCTCACATAGTGAAGGTCCTGCTTACAAATGCAACTTATCTCCACTGGGCAGTAAAATGGCAAGCCTGAAATACCACAACAGAAACGTGGCAGAGACACATATGTCAACTAAATTTTAAACAATTCATTAAATGGAAACAATCCAAACACCTGTCTCTATCATTATGAGAAATCAGTTAACAGGCCTCAGTAAGAGTTTTCCCAGAACTAGTTTTCTAAAAACTTTGGTACAATAGCTTAAAAGGCCAACAAGCTGGTCATAATCAGAAAAGGTAAAGAAACAAAGAAAATGCACAATCAAACTTCAGTGCCATCTCAATACGAATAAAGCTTGCATTTAATTCTGACCATTGCCTGTCAAGGAAAACAAGGTGGAACTAGAGAAAATACAGAAGAGGTCAACTAAATTTACCACTGGTGTTAGGGGGCTAACCTAGAAATCTAGAAACCCACCCTCTCAATCCTTTGATTGTTCCTTTAAGGTTGAAAGATGTAGTGTTAGACAAATAAAAAAAATTATTTTACTCAGATAATGTATGGAACTCATCTTGAAAAGACTAAGGAGACAAAAAAATATAGGTTGACACAATGCAATTAATACAATCAAGAACAGATCCATTGTGCTTAGCCAGGAAAGTAAAATAAATTTTGGTTGCACGGAAGTCCACTGTGTCTCAGACAGAAGTAAAATATGTTTCTCTATAGAGCCTGTGTGATGGAGAGTTTGTTCAATATCAACTGGACATTGTAATGAGCTAGATAATGTTATAATTATTTCAGTACTGAGAGGGTGATCAAATATCAGACTTTTGAATAGAAGTTGATCACTTCAAAGATTAAGAAGATTTTTTCATCTTAACAAATATTGTACAGTTAGATAGGTATATTTGGATTTTTTTCCTTCTCAAGTACCACTGTCAGAAAAGAAAGTACACTACTAAGAGTAGTATTGTTATCTTTGAGCACAAACTTGTTTGCTTATTATATAACCATCAAAAATATATCAAGATCTTCTCAATCTGTCAGTTATATCCTAATAACATCTTTAAGCTACATACACTAAAACCTCTATAAACTGAAATGTCTTAGACTCTGCCTCAACTAGATTTTTGTCCTCAGTCAATTTGCAAGAAAACTGAAAACCACATTCAATAAACTACCAGGGATTTATTTTAGATACCAACTTCCAGAGATTCTTGGTCATTCCAACCAGTCTCCTATTCCTGGAATAATTGCAGATAAATTAAATAAACATATATTGAGCATTTGAACCAGGCACAAAGATACAAAATGGATAAGTTATGGTCACTTTTCTCAAAGGCTGACAGTCTAGTGGAGGAGATAAATAAAACACATATTGTTCTAAATTGTCTGAAAGAGTCCAAATTATGACTGTGAAACCCACAATTATCAATTATTTCTCCCGTATAGCAAGGAACTGAAATAACCCATTAAGAAGGGTTTTCTGGTAAACTTATATAAAATGTTTCATGTTCAAGTATTCCTTGGAGGCTTTTTTGGTATTTCAATTAGGGAGCAAAAATGTAAGAATTTCTCACTATTTGAGTCTTGTTTCTCAGGTGCTACACAAATGTGAGATCCCTCTATGATACAAAGTTGGTTCCATTATTTCAGAGCCACAGAATTAGATGATCCTTTGTAGGATCTTAAAAATATCCACTTAATAAATGATAAAAAAAAAATACCCACCTGTCATGATCATATGGTTCTTCCCTTTCTAGCTAGCCAGCTACTAAGCTTTTCCATAGGAAATGATTAACTTCACATATTTTAACTTTTAGCTCTATGTTTCTACATACAATATTTGTGTGGTGACCTAGTGGTGAGAATATAGGTCCTGGAGTTAAGGAACAGAATTTTAAAACAATACATGTGGGGCACTTGGAATGCTACAGAAGAAAGACTATGTAACTATATAACACTATCTAAATCAGTGTTAATACCTCCCAATGTGATCTTCCACAATTTCTCCTTTATTCTCCTAGATTCTCATCTCTGAAACTTAGTTTCCTCTTTAAAATCATCATAAATGATTTACTGAGCACCTAAACACAGAGGGCATGGTTTCAGGTCCTAAATAATGAGCATCTTTCTCAGTGACATGACCATCTATGATCTGTGTCTACACTTTCAACAGGTTTTCTTATTCCAAGATATATTCTTTCCTTTGCCCCTTACTCTACCTTTTCTTTTCTTTTTTCTTTTTTGCTTTTACTGTCTGCATTAATACTGCATTAATACATGTCTATCTGCTCTGCTAATTCCTTTGTCAACCTTTTCTCTCCAAATCCCTTACTATGCTATGAAAAGAATCAATTGCTGACCCTATGAACAATCCAGGAACTTCATTAAAACAATATATTTTTCTAGAGAGCAAAATATACTACAAGGCAGGGATGAGTTGGACACTATCCAAGGGGGAGTAGATATTAAATAATTAAAATTATACAGAGTAATTACCCCTGCAGGTACTCAAAAATGAATTTACTGCAAGTTTTCCCAGAAGTGTAGTATCAGCAAAGATAATCATAAGTAATTGACAGGATTTAATACACAGATTACTCAACTGATAAAAGTATTTTAATCAAAATGTAAATAGGAAGAGAAAGCCATGCATACCAATCAGCCTTCATTAGGGAATTGACCAGCTGTTCCTTTAAGTCAATGGAATTTTTTCTTATCCTTATGTATGTAGCTCACTCGCCTTCACTTACCATTGAACAATTTTGAAGCAATAATTAGAATTTTGAGAGCCTATTGAAGTGAACTTCTCAGCATTTGCCATCTTTGAATTTTTCTTTAATAAAATTGTGAAAATTTGTAAAAAACAAAATAACATTTCATTTCACAAAGCTTTAGGTGTAGACACCTACCTTACTTTGCATTGGTGAGCTGATGGTGAAATGACCCAAACTAAAAGCTCTTGGTTCATTTTATACCCTTCAGGGTAATTCCTCTCTGATCTTCTTGTTTATATAATTGCATTTGAATTACTGCCTTCTTATCTAGAAAACATCTATTGAAAATTCATACTGAACCCCAAATAAAATGTGTTTAGACAAACAATTTCAAAACATCTTCCTCTGGAAACTCTGGTATTATTGCAGCATAAATTTTCCTCTCTCCTATTTCAAAACAAAAGATTCCTTTTAAATATATATCCATTATTAATATTTATTAATGTTAATAAAGGATATACATAGAAGGTGAAAAAAAATACCCCTTTAGATCATCTAAATAAATGTTAGGAATGAAAATTCATTTGGGGCTTCAATATCCCAAATTTTACCTACATGCTCATTTAGAGACAGAAAATTAATGCTCATCTACAAAGCAAAGGCAACTTCTTTATAGAAATCCAGGGCAGTTGGCATATATGTTACTGATTAAAACTTTAAAATATTTAATTAGTTCAAAATATTTTATTCCTTTTTCTTTGGATTTAAAAAAATAATAAAATTTACATGTGTGAAACAGTAATTTAAGTAAATAGCCAAATCTGGCAGGATGTCAAACTGACTGAGATCAAATCCTAGCTCTGCTATTTACCAGCTATGACATTGGTATACTTGAGCTCTCTTTACTTCAGCTTCATCACCTACTTAAGGTAATATCACTGCTTATGCAAAGCACTTAACACAGTGTCTGGCATATAAGTGTTCAATAAATGATCGCTAATTTATAACAGTTCAACATTTATTTAATGTTTAGTCACAGTGCCCAGTTTATAGTAGGCAGTCGTTTTGTTTGTTGAATGCCTAAATGACTGAGGGAGTGCATAAATAATTATTGAATTTTTGGAACCAACATACATTTTTCTCCATCTCCATAGCTATAACAGTTTTACCTCTTTCAACCCACTTGCCTCACTAGAAGAAAAGTAATATGCCAGAAGTTCAATGAGAATTTTCCATTGCCCTCAGAAAAAAATCATTTACAAGTCCACCACAACCTATTTTTTTCTCTCTAGTTTCATCTCTTACCATCTCTCACCTTCCCCTGATCTTCCTCATTCTTTCTCCACTTTCTGTTTTTCAGCCAAACTGAACTGTGTTCCTCAAACTAGTCACATGCTTTCCTGCCTCCAAGTTCTTTCATATTCCATTCCTTCTGTCTGGAACATCTGCCTGATCTACTCCATGCCTCCTATAACCTAACTCCTATTCATCCTTCATAACTTAACTGAGAAAGCATCCCTTCTGCAAAGCATTCTCTGATTCCAAGGTCTTCCTGATAGTAGTTTTAAGAGAATTAAAGAAAATATATAGAACATCTGGCATATGGTAGATGCTGAATAAATCATAAATATTATTACAGATTATTGCATCTCCCATTAGTTTCATTTATCTTAGTCTTTATTAATGAAAGTTAGTGAAAAAAGTGAGGTCTGGTACAGAGAGCCTCCCTGGAGGGGGTATGAAGAGGTCAAGGCAGATTCTGGGATATATACAAGGAATAGCCATTCCAGGGGCCTTCACATCTTAGAAATATGACCTACTATGTAGTAAGAAAAGAATTCTGAAAACAGGAAAAATGGAAATGAGGATACCAAACAATCTCATATGAATATGGGCAAGATGTTAAGACAAGAGTACAGTAACTGGGGAATGTTAGATATTTGTTCCAAATGGAAACAGTGCCTCTTTTGATTCAGAAACTCAGTTTCCTAGCAGATTTATACACATATTCCTGGGAAATATATGTATACATGATAGGTAACTGATATACATCTTGCCTATTAATAGAACTATAAAATTTTTCATACATTTGGGTAATGATTTTCTTTTCAATGGGGCTCTCATATATATGATCTCATACTGTTAAAAGAATCCAGGCAGATTGAACTTTCACTTCTAACCTGTATTTACTCCCCCACCTAAAATAACTATAAACCAGACAAAATATATGAAACAATTGTTCCATACACATTGGATATTAGGCATAAAAGTAAAATGACCCCAGAAAGATGGGAAACAATCAATGGAACTTCAGCTTACTGGAAAAAGCTTCTGACCAATGGTACAGGGAGGGTATCAAGGCAGAAGCCAAAAGTGTCCCCAGATTAAGGAGATAGTCCTGGGAATCCATGGAGCCCAAGGCATCTGGAATTCACAGGGAAGAGTATTGGTAAGGAGAGAACTGCACACAGAGAGAATTCTGGAAATTTGTAGAGGATCTCTGAGTATTCAGCTGAAAATAGATAACCTCATGCACGTGAGGAAACTAGATTAGAATGGGGAAAGAAATACCTGAAAGGATTGGAGAGAATAGTCCTGGTACTCACACAAGGATTGGCATAGTGCTTATCCCAAACAGCAACCATGGAAAGTCTCCTATTTCATGGGAAATTAAGTAGTATACTTAGAAGGGTTTTGCCTCAGTTGTGAGGGAAAATGAGACCTAACAAAGGTTAAAATGAAACCCAAAAGGATCACCTGTTTGCAAGTAACATAACTGAGTCAAAGAACAAAGCTGAAAAAAAAGAAGTTCATTATATAATGACAAAGAAGTCAACTCATCAAGAGGATGTAACAATTATAAATATATATGCATCCAATATCAGGGAACCTAAGTACACTAAACAATAATTCACATTTCTGAAAGTAGAAATAAACAGCAATGCAATAATAATAGAGGACTTAAATACCCCCACATTAAACAGATGAAAATCAATACAGAAATAATGGACTTGAACGATACTTTGGCTCAAACAGACCTAACAGACACACATAGCACTACATCCAACAGCAGCCAAATACTCTTTCTTCTCAAGTAGAAAGGAAACATTCTCCAGGATAGATATGTTAGGTCACAAAACAGTTGTTAACTAATTTAAGAAAACAATATCAAGCCTCTTTTCTAACCACAATGGTATGAAACTAGAAATCAATAATAGGAGGAAAGCTGGAAAATTCACAAATATGTAGAAATTAAACAACACAATCCTGAACCACCAATGGGTCAAAGAAGAAATGAAAAATATCTTGAAACAAATAAAAATGGAAACACAACATACCAAAACTTATGGGATGTGACAAAAGCATATCTAAGAGGAAAGTTTATAGTGATAAATGCCTACATTAAGAAAAAAATATCAACTAACCTACAACTGAACCTTAAGGAACTAGAAAAAAGAACAAGCTAAGCCCAAAGTTAGTAGAGGAAAGAAAATAATAAAGAATAGAGCATAAATAAATGATATAGAGACTAGAAATACAACAGAAATCAATGAAACTAAGAATTTATTTTCTGAAATCATAAACAAAATTGGCAAACCTTTAGCTACACCAAGAAAAAAAGAGAAATGACTCAAGTAAAATTATAAATGAAAGAGGAGACATTACAACTGATAACAAATATACAAAGGATCATAAGAGACTACTTTGAACAATCATATACCAACAAATTAGAAGAACTGGATAAATTCCAATTTATCTAGTACCAGAAGAAATGGGTAAATTCCTAGAAACATGATCTACCAATCAGTAATCAAAAATCTCCCAATACTAAATGCCCAGAATCTGATGGCTTCACTGTTGAATAATACCAAACATTCAATTATACCAAACATTAAATAATACCAATCTACCTCAAACTCTTCCCAAATAATTGAAGAGAAAAGAACACTTCTACCTTCATTTTTTGAAGCCAGGGTTACCCCCCAAAAAAAGCCAAAAAGGACCCTGCAAGACAAGAAATATCTCTGATGAATACAGATGCAAAAATTCTCAACAATTACTAGCAAACAAAATTCAAGAGCACATTAAAATAATCAACTGGAATTTATCCTTAGGAAGCAAGGATAGTTCAACATTTGCAATCAATGTGAAACACCACATTTACAAAATGAAAGATAAAAATTATATGATCATCTCAATAGAAGCAAAAAAGGCATTCAACAATATTCAACATCCTTTCATGATACAAACTCTCAACAAATTAGGTATAAGAGTAATGTACTTCAACAAGATAAAAGTCGTATATGACAAGCCTACAACTAACATCATCCTAAATGGTTAAAAATTTAAAAGCCTTTCCTCTAAGATCAGGAACGAGACATGGGTGTCCACTCTTGCCACTTCGATCAACATAGTATTGGAAGTCCTAGCCACTGAAATTCAGCAAATCTGTGAAGTCATCCAAATCAGAATTAAGTTAGAAATCAATAAAAAAAGTTATTAAGAATACCCTCAAATATTTACAAACACAAGATAATCCATGGGTTGAAAAAATATTCTAATGGAAAATAGAAAGTATTTTAAATTGAATGAAAATTAATATTCAACATATAAAAATTTGGGATACATAATTAAAGCAATATTCAAAGGGAAATTTATACCACTACAAGCCTCAGAAGAGAATGCCTTTGAACAGAATAAAGGTCTCAAATCAATGACCTCAGCATCCACTTTCAGAAACTAGAAGAAAAGCAAAGTAAACCCAAAATAAGCAAAGGAAAGGAAATAATGGTAAAAAGGGAAATAAATAAAAATAAGAAAAAAGTAGAAAAAAAATCGATGGAGCCAAAAGCTAATTCTTTGAGAAGATTAATAAGATCAATAAGCCTCTGACCATACTAATAAAGAAAAAGATAAGGCACATATTACTAAGATTGGGAATGAGAGAGGTTACATCACTACAGATCCTACAGACATTATAAAGATAATAAGGGAGTATTATGAAGAACATTATGTCAAAAGATTCAATAATTTAGATGAAATGGACAGTCTATGAAAAACACAAATTACCAAAGCTCACTCAAGAAGGAATAAACAACATGAATAGTCTTGTATCTATAAAAAATGAATTTGTAATTAAAAACATTCCCACAAATTTTATTCTAGGTCCAAATGACTTCACTGGGGAAATTCTACCAAGCTTTTTTTTTTCTCTACCAAATTTTCAAGAAAAAAAATAAAACCAGATTACACAAATCAAGAAAGTAGCATAGGATGGAACATTTTCCAACTCATTTGATGAGGACCACTTTATCAATCCTACAGAAGCTCATATTCTTCCAAAAACATGAAGAGGAGAGACTACTTCCCAATGCATTCTATGAAGTCGGCATTATCCTGACACCAAAGTTAGACAAACACATTACTAAGGAAAACACAGACCAAGAACCTTCATGAAATGAACACAGATGCTAAAAATTCTTCACAAAATTTTAGCAAATCAAATAAAATGATATATACAAGGGATAAAACATCATGCCTCCAGGAATGCAAAGTTCTATTATAATCAATGTAATTCACTCTAAAACAGAGTAAACAATAAAAGCCATATGATCATCTAAATGAAACACACACACACACACACACACACACACACAAATCACGTGGCAAAATCCAACATCCATTCCTGACAAAATTCTCAACAAACTAGGAATAGAAGGAAACTTCCTTAACTTAATAAAGAGCATCAACAACAACAAAAAAACAATGGCTAACATAATACTTATTGAAAGACAGATTGTTTTCCCCTGAAAATCAGGAAAAAAGGCAAGAATGTCTGTTCATACATCTACTTAGCAGTGTAGTAGAGGTTCTATCGACTGCAGTAAGAAACAAAAAGGGAATCCAGATTAGAAAGGAAGGAATAAAACTTCTATTTATGAAAGCATGATTTTCTATGTAGAAAATCTTATTGAATGTACAAAAAGCAACCATAACTAAGCTAATAAATGAGTTCAACAAGATAAAGACACAAAAATTTATTGTATTTCTATACATATATAGAGAGAAATTTTAAGATACTATTTTGTACACTTTAAAAGCTTCTGCCTGAGGATCTGTCTTCCAACCAACCTGAGTCTAGGTATTGACTGAGATACTCCCTTTGGGGCAAAAACAGGTCTTCGTGCACCTGCAACTACTCAAAGCAAATAAGAATAAAATAGGCTGTTCGGACAATCACAAAAGTTTGTGAGAGAACAAAGAACTGAAGCAGGATTGAACAAAAAAAGATTCATCTCCCACTCCTTCAAGACTGGGAAAGTTGGATGTCTTTTCTAATGCATTGAAACCAACACAGAGAGTCAAGAAAAATGATGAAATAAAGGAATGTGTTCCAAGAATAACATAAAACATTATAAAAATACCTTAATGAAACAGAGAAAGTGATTTACCTGATAGAGTTCAAAATACAAAATAATATCATGAAGATGCTCACTGAGCTCAGAAAATCAATGAATCCATGAACAAAGTGAGAATTTCAACAGAGATAGAAAATATAAGAAAGTACCAAACAGAAGTCATGGAATTAAAGAATACAATACCTGAACTGAGAAATACAATAGAAGGATTCCAAAGCTGAGTAGATGAAGTAAAAGAAAGGATCAGTGAACTTGAACCAGGGCAATGGAATTCATCCAGTCAGAGAAACAGAAAGAGAAAACAGTGGCAAAGAGTGAAAGCTTAAGACTTATGGGACAACATCAAACAGACCAACATTCACATTATAGGGGTCCCAGAAGGAGGAGAGAAAGAGATGGTGGCAGGAAATAATTTGAAGAATTAATAGCTGAACCCCACCTCTAACCTGGAGAATAAAACAGATACCCAGATCCAGGATGCCTAGAGAGTTCAAAATTAGACAAACCCAAAAAGACTTTCAGCATGATAGACTCAGACATTATAGATATCACAGACTCCCACATTATAATTAAATTGTCAAAGGTTAAAGATAAGGGGAGAATGTTAAAAGCATCAAGAGACAAACAACTTATGTGCCGGAGAAACTCATAAGACTATCAGATTTCTCAGCGGAAACTTGGCAGCCCAGAAAGTAGTGAGACAATATATTCAAAATGCTAGAAAAAATATCCTGCCAACCAAGAATACTCTATAAAGCAAAGTTGTCCTTTAGAACTGAAGCAGAGCTTAAATAAGAGTTTTCCAGACAAGCAAAAGCTAAAGGAGTTTATCAACACTAGACCAACCTTTTAAGAAAATTTAAAGGGACTTCTCCAAGCGAAAATGAAAAGGGCATTAAGCAAAACAAGGAAAATATACAAAAGTATGTATCTCACTGGTAAAGGTAACTATATAGTAATATTCAGAATGATCTAATGTTCTGAAGATGGTGGGTTAATCACCTTTAAAGCTAGTATGAAGGATAAAAGACACACATAATAAAAAGAAATATAATTACAATAATTTGTTGATTGATAAAGATGTATATTTTGACATCAAGAATATAAAACAGGCAGAATTAAAATGTACACTTCAGAAAGTGTTAAATTTAAGTTGTTATTAACATAAAGAGATATATAAATGTTATTTTATGTAAGTTGCATGATAACCAAAACAAAAAAAAAACCTATAGTAGATACACAAAAGATAAGAAAACAATATAACAAATCCACAGCTAACATCATACTCAGTGGCAAAAAGCTGAAACTTTTCCTCTAAGTTCAAGAACAAAACAAAGATGTCCACTCTCACTACTTTTATGCAACATAGTACTGGAAGTCCTAGCCATGGCAATCAAACGATGAAAAGATAAACGGCATCCAAATTGGTAAGAAAGAAGTAAAACTGTCACTATTTGTAGATGACACGGTAATATATAAAGAAAACCCTAAACACTCCACCAAAAACTTTTAGAACTAATAATTAGATTCAGCAAAATTTCAGGATACAAAATTAATACACAGATCTGTGGCACTTCAGTATACTAACAAGGGACTAGCAGAAAGAGAATCATGAATTTCATTACAATTTCATCAAAATAATAAAATACCTAGGAATAAACCTAACCAAGGAGGTGAAAGACCTTTACTCAGGAAACTACGACACACTCATGAGACAAATTAAAGAAGACACCAAAAAATGGAAATCTATCCCATGCTCACGGATAGGAAGAATTAATATTGTCAAAATGGCCAACCTACCCAAAGCAATTTACAGATTCAATGCAATCCCTATCAAAATACCAATGGTACTTTTCTATGAACTAGAGCAAATAATTCTAATATTCATATGGAATCACAAAGACAAAGCAATCCTGAGAAAGAAAAACAAACCTGGAGGGATTATGCTCCCTGACTTCAAACTATATTACAAAGCTACAGTAATCAAACAGTTTGGTACTGGCACAAGAACAGATCCATAGATCAATGGAACAGGACAGAGCCAATATATAAACCCACACATATATGGTCAACTAATATAGAATAAAGGAACCATGAATATACAATGGGGAAAAGACAGTCTCGTCAATAGTTGGTGTTGAGAAAACTAGACAGATACATGCAACAGAATGAAACCAGATTACTATATAACTCCCTACACAAAAGTATACTCAAAATGGATTAAAGATCTAAATGTAAGACATGAAACCATAAAACTCTTAGAAGAAAACATAGGCAAAAATCTCTTGAACATAGGCATGAGCAATTTTTTCTGGACACATCCCCTCGAGCAAGGGAAGCAAAATAAAAAATGAACAACTGGGAGGATTAAAGATGGCAGCGTGAGAGGTGAGACAGAAAACTCCTCCTAAAATGACATATAATACGAAAATATAATAAAACTAATCCTGAAAGGGCAACAGGAAAGAAGGCTATGCCAGACTGCATACTCATGGAACAGGGCAATGTACCAAAGCCATGACCCAGAGGGACCCAAGCCCTTCCCCCCACCAGTTCACTGGTGGGAGGAAGAGAAACAGAGTGGGGAGGGAGTGGAGGCCTGGGATGCTGAACACCTAGCCCGTCTGAGACCACGAACCTACATGGTGTTCCAGTGATTAGTGGGGTTGGAAAGCTAAAATAGGTGGAATGCCTGGAGAGACTGAGATTCCAGGTACTTGTGGAAAACAGGGATCCATATATGGCTCTGGGCGGGCAGTCTGAGAGACTACCTAACAGCAAGAGGGCTGCTAAAGGAGCAAGGATTGCACAGAGCTTACTGCTCAGGAGAAAGGACAGGTAGACAAAATTGTCCGGGTGCACTCTGCCCAACAGGTTGGGAAATTTCAGGATCTTCAGACGCTCCATCTCCCTGGCTGGCTATGCAGCTCCTAGGCCCCCCACTGTGATACGCAGCCTACGGCACCTTCCTCCCAGCCAGCCCACATCTGGCTCACAAACCAGCACCCCCTGCCCTGGCATGAGGGAAACCCTGTCTACAGCAGCTACAAACACAAGGCATAGAGGCTAACACCTGTATGTTCGGCCCACTGGTTCTGGCAGTAGAGACAGGCATAGCGCCGGGAAGCAGGAAACAGCTCTTTCCTCCCTGCAGGCACCAGCAATGCTCCCCTGCGACACCGACATGGCTCAACGGGTTGAGCAGCTCCAGACAATAGAGCTTCTGAGCTTCTGAATAGAGGGCGCCACATACAAATATGAAACGTCAAAGGAAACTAGTTCAAACAAAAATACCACAAACGCCAGAAAAAGAGTCAAATGAAACTGATCCCATCAATCTTCCTGAAACTAATTTCAAAATAAAAATAATAAACCTGCTCCTGGAGATATAGAAAAATATTCAAGAACTCAGGAACGAATTTAGGGTGGAGATACAATCATTAAGGAACACAATGGAGGGTTATAAAAGCAGGTTTAGATACAGCGAAGGAGACAATAAATGAAATAGAAATTAGAGAAGAGGAATACAACGAAGCTGAGGCACAGAGAGAAAAAGGATCTCTAGGAATGAAAGAATATTGAGAGAACTGTGTGACCAATCCAAACAGAACAATATTTGTATTAGAGGAATATCATAAGAATAAGAGAGAGAAAAATGGATAGAAAGTGTCTCTGAGGAGGTAATTGCTGAAAAATCCCACAGTCTGGGGAAGGAGATAGTCGCTCAGGCCATGGAGGTGCACAGATCTCCCAACACAAGGGACCCAAGGAAGACAACACCAAGACATATATTAATTAAAATGGCAAAAATCAAGGATAAGGACAGACTTTTAAAAGCAACCAGAGAAAGAAAAAAGATCACATCAGGAAAACCATTAGACTTCTCAGCAGAAACCTTACAGGCCAGAAGGGAGTGGCATGATATATTAATGCAATGAAGCAGAAGGGCATCAAACCAAGAATACTCTATCTGGCAAGATTATCATTTAAATTTAAAGGAGGGATTAAACAATTTCCAGAGAAGCAAAAGCTGAGAGACTTTACCTTCCACAAACCGTCTCTACAGTGTATTTTGTAGGGACTGCTACAGAGAGTAGTAAAGAGATAGACAAAGAATATGATACCTAATATATAAAGAATGGAGGAGGAAGAAAAAGGAGGAAGGAAACAAACAAACAAAAAAAGATTGTGTTTGTAATAGCATATTGGGTGAGTTGTTAGACTTTTAGATAGTAGGGAAGTTAACCTTGGACCTTTGTTAGCCATGAATCTGAAGCCTGCGATGCCAATAAGTACATCCTATCCATAATCACCCTAAATGTAAATGGACTGAATGCAGTCAAAAGACATAGAGTCACTGAATGGATAAAAAAACAAGACCCATCTATATGCTGCCTTCAAGAGACTCACTTTAAACCCAAAGACATACACAGACTAAAAGTGAAGGGATGGAAAAAGATATTTCATGCAAACAACAAAAAAGCAGGTGTTGCAGTACTTGTATCAGACAAAATAGACTTCAAAACGAAGAAAGTAGCAAGAGATAAAGAAGGACATAATGATAAAGGGGTCACTCCAACAAGAAGATATAACCATTATAAATATATATGCACCCAACACAGGAGCGCCAGCATATGTGAAACAAATACTAACAGAATTAAAGGAGGAAATAGAAAGCAATGCATTCATTTTAGGAGACTTCAACACACAACTCACTCCAAAGGACAGATCAACCAGACAGAAAATAAGACACAGAAGTACTGAACAACACACTAGAACAGATGGACCTAACAGACATCTACAGAACTCTACACCCAAAAGCAACAGGATACACATTCTTCTGAAGTGCACAAGGAACATTCTCCAGAATAGACCATAATATACTAGGCCACAAAAAGAACCTCAATAAATTCAAAAATATTGAAATTCTACCAACCAACTTCTCAGATCACAAAGGTATAAAAATAGAAATAAATTTTAGAAAGAAATCAAAAAGGCTCACAAATACATGGAGACTTAACATTCTCCTAATTAATCAATGGGTTAAGGACCAAATCAAAACAGAAATCAAAGAATATATGGAAACTAATGACAACAATAACACAAACCCACAACTTTGGTGGGACACAGCAAAGGCAGTTCTAAGAGGAAACTATATTGCAATCCAGGCCTATTTAAAGAAGGAAGAACATTCCCAAATGAACAGTCTAAAGACACAATTACTGAAATTGGGAAAAGAAGAACAAATGAGGCCCAAAGTCACCAGAAGGAGGGACATAATAAAGATCAGAGAAGAAATAAATAAAACTGAGAAGAATAAAACAATAGAAAAAATAAATGAAACCAAGAGCTGGTTCTTTGAAAAAATAAACAAAATAGATAAACCCCTAGCCAGACTCATTAAGAGAAAAAGAGAATCTACACACATAAACAGAATCAGAAATGAGAAAGGAAAAATAACGACGGACCCCACAGAAATACAAAGAATCATAAGAGAATATTATGAGAATCTATAGGCTAACAAGCTGGAAAATCTAGAAGAAATGGACAACTTCTTAGAAAAATATAACCTTCCAAGACTGACCAAGCAACAAACAGAAAAACTAAACAGACCAATCACCACCAACGAAATTGAATTGGTAATCAAAAAAATACCCAAGAACAAAACCCGCAGACCAGACTGAATTCTACCAGATATATAGAGAAGAAATAACACCCATTATCCTTAAAGTTTTTCAAAAAATAGAAGAGGAGGGAATACTTCCAAACTCATTCTCTTAAGCCAGCATCACTCTAATACCAAACGGGGCAAAGACCTCACCAAAAAAGAATATTACAGACCAATATCCCTGATGAACATAGATGCAAAAATACTCAACTAAATATTAGCAAACCGAATTCAAAAATAATCAAGAAGATCATACACCATGATCAAGTGGGATTCATCCCAGGGATGCAAGGATGGTACAACATTCGAAAATCCATTAACATCATCACCACATCAACAAAAAGAGGAACAAAAACCACATAATCATCTCCATAGAGGCTGAAATAGCATTTGACAAAATTCAGCATCCATTCGTGATTAAAACTCTCAACAAAATGGGTATAGAGGGCAAGTACCTCAACATCATAAAGGCCATATATGACAAACCCACAGCTAACATCATACTTAATAGCAAGAAGCTGAAAGCTTTTCATCTAAGATCGGGAACAAGACAGGGATGCCCACTTTCTCCACTATGAGGTCCTAGCCATGGCAATCAGACAAAACAAAGACATACAAGGCATCCAGATTGGTAAAGAAGAAGTCGAATTGTCGCTATTTGCAGATGACATGATATTGTACATAAAAAACCCTAAAGACTCCACTCCAAAACTACTAGAACTAACATCTGAATTCAGCAAAGTTGCAGGATATAAAATTAAC
>JAQQAC010012408.1:10663038-10695496 GCA_029783875.1 Phataginus tricuspis
AGAAAAAACTGAAGGAACAAAACAGCAGCAGACTCACAGAACCAAAGAACGGACTAATAGTTACCAAAGGGAAAGGGACTGGGGAAGATGGGTGGGAAGGGAGGGATAAGGGGGAAAAAGGGGCATTATGATTAGCAGATGTAATGTTGGGGGCACTGGGAGGGCTGTACAACTCAGAGAAGACAAGTAGTGATTCTATAGCATCTCACTATGCTGATGGACAGTGACTGTAATGGGGTTTGTGTGGGGGACCTGATGAAGGGGGTAGTTTAATCACCATAATATTTGCACATGTAACTGTAGATTAATGATACCAAAATAAATTTAAGTAAACAACAAAAAAAATTAATAGACCTATCGGAAGTAATAGGAAGTAATGCAATAATTGTAGGGGTTTTTAGTTGATAAATTGTCCAGACTGAAAATCAATAAGGAAACATTGGCTTTTAATGACACGTTGGACCAGATGGACTTATCAGACATATACAGAATATTCCATCCAAAAGCAACAGGATCCACATTCTTCTAGAGCACATATGGAACATTCTCCAGGACAGACCATATGTTAGGCCACAAAGCAAGTCTTAATAAATTTAGGAAGTCTGAAATCAAATGAAGGATCTTTTTCAATCATAATAATATGAAACAAAAAATCAATTACAAGAAGAAAATTGAACCATTCACAACATGAGATTAAACAACATGCTACTGAGTAAAAAAATGATCAGAGAAAAAAACAAGAGAAATAAAAATATATCTTAGGGCCAATGAAACTGGAAATATAACACACTAAAACTTATGGGATGCAACAAAAGCAGTTCTAGAAGGGAGATTCACAGTGATAAATGCCTACATTTAGACACAGAAATATCTCAAGTAAACAACCTAACTTTACACCTCAAGAACCTGAAAAATAATAAAGTTAGTAAAAGGAAGTAAATAACAAATATCAAAGTGGAAATAAATAAAAGAGACTAAAAACACAATAGAAAATAAACACCTCAATTTTTTCCAAGATAAACAAAATCGGCAAGTAGCTAGACTCACTGAGGAGAAAATAAGACTCAATAAAATCAGAAATGAAAGAAAATACATTACACTGGATACCACAAAAATACAAAAGATCACAAGAGACTAATAGGAGCAATTAGCTCATTTGTTCATTATGAAGAGTTCTTTTACCAAATCTCACATGGCTTCCTCATTATCTCAGCTTAAAAATTACTTCCTCATAAAAGCCGCCTTTGACCACTAAATCTAATGTAACACACCATCCGTCACTTTTTACCCCTTTACTCATGCTTTCTTCATGGCATTTACAAGTTTCTGATATTATATCATTTGTTTACATATTATTCTCTCTTTCTCCCTTTCCAACTAGAATATAAGCACCATAAATGGATAACTTATCTTTCTTGGTCATCACTGTACCCTTAGAGTTCAAACCAGCCTGTTACATATATTAGATGTTCAGTAAGTGCTTATTGAACTCATCAATAAGGATGCCATTACCAGAGCTTAAAATTAAATACATAGAAAGCTTATTAACTGCTCTGATGTTCTATAGATAGTTACAGTCAAAGTCAGGCTAAAATCCAAGCTTCCTAATGTCCTTTTTATTGCATTAAATTTTTAATTCATTTTCTTAAAAGGAAAAAAGCTACCCATAATCTTCAATTAACTAAACAGAGAGTGTCATTGGAATATGAATCAGACTAATTTTTTCTCCTCCTCAGAGAATGGATACTTTTCCAGCTTGCAAGATGCTCTATGTCCATAAAATCCTAAAATTCTGTGCAACAGATGTTCTTTTAAAAATAAGTTTATGCATCTGAAGTCTGAGTTATCTATGAGTCACATTAGAATATTCTGCCATTTGAAACAAAATCTGTTTATTAAATCCCTTTCAATGCTTTTTACTTAAACAGTACAAATAGAGTTGGACCTAATGTGTATACTAATCATTTTATTATCTTGAAGCTCCCAAGTGAGGAGATAGAATTGATTTAGTATGTATAAAAATTATGTCAATTTTGTTCTCTATTTTGGTTACAGGTTAAAGCCCCTAATATGCTAGATTCATATGAATTTACACAAACTTTTTCCATCCATTTCAAAACATCTTTGAAATTAAGGTCATGTATAAATGTTAATAGGAATTATTAGCATCTTCTGAATAAAATTTGTAGTGATACAAATCAGATCAGTATTAAATTTTTTTTCCTGTATATAAAACTTATTTCTCTATCCCTTAGAATAATATCCCTTACTCTATTTTTGTTACTTTATATAATCTCTTGGTTGTTATATATTATTTGTGATGAATAATATGAGCAGTATTAACTGTACTCACAATAACACATGTAAGTACTTCTCAGCAAATAATCAACAATATTAATTAACTTCTATTAACAAATTAATCTATTATAGCCAAGAAACAACGAATAATGCAATTAACTTCTTTCATTTCATGGGTGTAAAAACAGTTGAAGTGAAAGAAACTAGATGCAAAAGATACATAATAATTCCATTTATTTGAAATATATAGAATGGGTAAATCCATAGAGACAGAAAGTTACTGGGAGGAGTGGGAAATGGGGAATAACAGCTTAATGGATATAAGGTTTCCTTTGGATGTTGAAAACTATTTGACACTAGATAAAGGTAGTGCTTGCACAACATTGTAAATGTATTAAATGCCACAGAACTGTTCCCTTTAAAATGTTTCATTTTATTATGTGAATTTCACCTAACTTAATTGACAGCTTAAAGCAAAAATAATAACAATGTATTGTGGGGTTTATAACACATGTAGAAATAAATTATATGTCAAGAATAGAACAAAAGACAGAAATGGGGAATGGAAATATATTTCTGTAAGGTTGCTATACTATATGTAAATTGCTATAATATTTTCATAAGGTAAACTATGATAAGGTAAAGATCTATAGTACAAATCTTAGAGCAACCACTAAAAATAAAAGTATAGCTAAAAAACCACTGGTGTCAAGAGAATGAAAAAACACAGATTGGGAGACAATATTTGCAAAAGACATATCAGATAAAGGATTATTATCCAAAATATACAAAGAAATCTTAAAGCTTGGTAATAAGAAAATTATTAACACAACCTGATTTAAAAATGGACAAAAGGCCTGAGTAGACACTTCACCAAAGACATGCAGATGGCACATAAGCATATGAAAAGATGCTCCATATCATATATCATTAGGGAATCGAAAATTAAAACAACAATGAGATGTCACTACACACCTATTAAAATGGTCAAAATCCAGAACACTGGCAATAAAAAATGCTGACAAGAATGTGTACCAACAACAATTCTCATTCATTGCTGTTGGGAATGCAAAATGGTACTGCCACTTTGGAAGACAATTTGACAGTTTCTTACAAATCTCAACATACTTTTATCCAGCAATTAAACTCCTTGGTATTTACAAAAAGAAGTTGAAAAGTTTTGTCTATACAAGAATTTGCACAGTTGTTTATATCAGCTTAATTCAGAATTACCAAAACTTGGAAGCAACCAAGATATCCTTCAGGAGGTAAGAGAATAAAGAAACTACGGTATATTCAGACAACGGAGTATTATTCAGTGCTAAAAAGAAGTGAGCTGTCAAGCTATGAAAACATATGCATGAACCCTAAGTGCGTATTATTAGGTGAAAGAAGCCAATCTGAAAAGGCTACATACTTTATGATTCCAACCTTATGACATTCTGGAAAAGGCAAAAACCATAAAGACATTAAAAATATTAGTGGTTATTCACCACAGTATTAGAAGTCCTAGCTGTAGCAACAGACAAGAAAAAGAAGTAAAAGGCATCCAAACTGGAAAACAATTAAAACTTGCTGTTTGCAAATGACATGATACTATATAGAGAACCCAAAAGACCCCACCAAAAAACTATTAGAATCAACAAAGTCAATGAAGTTATAGGATATAAAATCAATATTAAAAAATCAGTTGCATTTCTGTACACTAATAAAAAACTATAAGAAATAAAAATTTTTAACAATCCCATTTATAATTGCATCAAAAATAAAATACCTAAGAATAAATTTAACCAAAAAAATGAAAAATCTATACTCTGAGAACTGTAAGACACTGATGAAAGAAATTAAACACACACAAATAAATGGAAAGATATGTTACACTCAGGGGCTAGAAGTATTAATATTGTAAAAATGTTCATTCTACCCAAAGCAATCTACAGATTCAATGCAATCCCTTTCAAAATACTAATAGCATTTTTCACAGAAATGGAGCAAATAATCCAAAAATTTGTATGGAACCACAAAAGACCCCAAATAGCCCAAGCAATCTTGAAAAAGAAGAATAGAGGTGGAAGAATCACAATTCTTGATTTCAAATGATATGACTAAGCTATAGTAATCAAAAGAGTATGGTTTTGGCATAAAAACAGACACATAAGTCAATGGAACAGAATAGAGAGCCCAGAAATAAACCCATCTATATGTGGCCAATTAATTCATGACAAAGGAGCCAAGAATATACAATGGGATAAGAACAATCTCTTCAACAAATGGTGTTGGGGAAACTAGACAGTCATCTGCAGAAGAATGAAACTGGACCACTATCTTATACCACACATAAAAATCAGCTCAATATTGGTTAAAGACTTGAATGTAAGACATGAAACCACAAAACTCCAAAAAGAAAACATAAGCAGTAAACTTTTGGACATTGGTTCGAGCAATATTTTGGGGGACCTATTTCCTCAGGCAAGGAAACTAAAAATCTTTTCCACAGAAAAGGAAACCATCAACAAAAAATGAAAAGGCAACCTACTGAATGGGAGAAGATATTTGCAAAACATTTATCTGTAAGGGGTTAATATCCAAAATATATGAAGAAGTCAAGCACCTTAGTAGCAAAAAGACAATCTGATTTTAAAATAGGCAAAGCATATGAATTAACTTTCTTCCAAAGATGACATGTAGATGGCAAACAGGTACATATAAAGATGCCCAACATTACTAATCATCAGGGAAAGGAGATCAAAACCACAGTGAGTTATATCACCTTACACCAGTCAGAATGGCTATCGTAAAAGAGACAAGAAATAACAAGTGTTGGTGAAAAGGGAACACTTATAAACTGTTAATGATAATGTACAATGGTACAGCCACTATGGAAAACAGTATGGAAGTTCCTGAAAATTTTTAAATAAAACTACCATATTATCCAGCAATTCTACTTCTGGGTATTTATATGAAGAAAATGAAAACGCTAACTTGAAAGCCTATGTGCACCCCTGTGTTCACTGCAGCATTATTTACAATAGCCAAGAAATGAAAGCAACCAGAGAGTCCATTGATAGATGAATGGATAAAGAAGATATTGTGTATATACAATGGAATATTATACTCAACCTAAAAAAAAAAAGAAATCCTGCCATTAGCAACAATATGGGTGGACCTAGAGGGAATTCTGCTAAGTAAAATAAGTCAAAGACAAATACCATATGATCTCACTTACATGTGGAATCTAAAAAAAGTTAAACAAATGAATTAATAAAATAGAAACAGACCCATAGATACAAAGAACAACATGGTGGTTGCCAGAGAGGAGGTAGGTGGTGGGATGGATGAAATAAGGGAAGGGGATTAAAAGGTACAAGCTTCCAGCTATAAAATAGGACACAAGGATACAATGTACAGCATAGGGAATATAGTTAATAATATGTAATAATTTTGAAGAGTGACAGAGAGTCTCATGCTTTTAATCAAATACTCTGACTCTGGCACAGAAGTAATTAATGCACATCACTTCTACCTAAGATCCATTGGCCAGAACTTACCACATCGCCTCACCAAGGTGGAAGGGGAAGTGTAACCTTCTCGTGTGCCTGGAAGGAGAGAAGAATTGGATATAGGTTGATCATAAAAGTCTCTATCACACTCTAATAGATAAAATAGCTGAATTATGGTACATACATGAAATAGTACACAGCCATTTAAAAGAATGAATTGGAAGTATACCATGTTGCAGAGAGATTTCCATGAGATACTGAGTAAAGCAAGACTCTGTATCTATATCACCCCATTTTTATAAATTAATCATGACCAGAGAACCCTGTGTGTATGCATGCATATGTGAAAATAGACCTATAGTTACATTATATCTACACATCTATCTGTCATGGAGAAGAATAGGGAAGGAGATGTCCTAAATTCTTGTCAAGGATTAACTAGGAGAAGGGGGGTTTGATGAAGGATGACCCTCATGTGTATGGAGAGGAGAAGAAAGAGGGTGAGGGAAAAAGCAAAAGGAAAAACTTAAGGGCACTAAGATTTTATATGATTATATTTATGTATTGATTAAATTATATACGCATATAGAAATTAAGTCACTTTTTAAACTATATTTTCCTTTTAATTTTTTTATAGGCCTCAAACCACAGAGCTGTTGAAATTAAATAATCATTTCAGTTCCCTTCAGCTCTAAACTCTGATTCCATAACTTAAGTAATGTTAAGTCTTATCTGTCTCCTGTTTGTCATTTCCTATTTCTAACCCATAGTTGACCTGCCACTGATTAAAGTTCTTGATGTACTACTACAGCCTGTGGATTATTAATTATACTGATTCAAGTTGCCTAAAAATGATAAATAATTTATTTCTAACCTTTATATCAACCAAAGCAACTTGCTCTTTGACATCACTAATTTACATTTACATGAAGTAGGAGACAATTTTTACTGCTAGAGTGATAAAGTTATAGACTTTTTTTTTAGGACAGGTATTAAATCTAATTTAAAAGGCTGGAACCTAAACTTTCAGTCTAAAATTTTCCCCTCTCTCACTTGAATTTCAATAGCTGCAATAGCTTCAACCCAGTTCAATTTACCCTTAATGTTCTTTCTAAAACAAGTCTTTTTCAACTGGAAGGCTGGATGATAAAGTTGGGAAATTTTATACTTTACATCCTTTTATAAAATTTTAATTTTAAATAATAGTCTTATTTTCCTTCCTTAAACTTGATTCCATTTTCCATGCCAAAAATGTCCAAGTTTTGCAACATAACACAACACCCTATATGAAGAGACCATGCATGGTCTGCCTCCTAACTACTCTTCACTTCACCCCTTACCTTGCTATTTTTTTCTGCACTGATTTTTTCTTTTTCTTATATGCCTATAGCATTCCTGTTTATGTCCAAAACGTATATCTTCCAGGCCTTCTCTGAAGCCAAGACATTATCATTTATATCTCTTCATCTTCTACATTCATATACAGTTGAATTACTTACATTATAAGTGATTTATTTTTTTACACATTTATACTTACTACTTGTACTGCAAGTCATTGAGAACAGAGATTGTGTATCATACAGATAACCCCAAATCCAACTATTTATTTTATGATTTCAGGTATTGCTATTCAGGGTTTAACACAGAACACGCCCTTCTTGAATCATTTTTTCTCTAGGCTTCTGTGATCCCTTATACTTCATCTGTCTCTCTTTTTAGTCTTTGCAGCAACTCCTCTATTTAACTTTTAAATAAGTTCCAGTATCCCAAGGCTCAGTACTAACTCCTTTCTCTTCTTTAACTACACACTCACTATGGGTAAAGAGTGTGCATTCAGTCCTGTGCTTTAAATGGCTTCAGAGAGTGACTAACGAGCAGGGTAAGTTTCCTACCAATCTAAAAATGGGTTATGACAAATAGCTTCTTCCTATAATAACCTTTAAACTACACTCGACTTTTAAATAGACATTAATAATTGGGTAATTCACTCACAAAATTTTCACAATGATCAAATTATAAATTTGCCAATTGTTCATTAATACTAAATTATTTTTGTGCGTTTGTTTTGTTGTTTCCATTTTTTATTGGCTAACCTTTTCTACAAATATAATTCCCCAACATAAGGGAATTAGAATTCTACCACACCAAAACTGTTATTTATAAACAACTCTAGAACTGTTTTTACCCATTTTCAGTTGTTTTTATAAAGCCTTTTCACTTTCCTACTTCATTATCTTTCATACCTACTCTTCTCTTCATAACCTCCAACACTTTCTTCTCGATCCTCATTCTCAACGAGTGATCTTAATTCTTCACTAGAAAAATTTAAGCCATGAAACCAAAACTTCTATGAACTCCCATCCACCTGCCATCATCTTGTGCCATACACTCTTCTTCTCCTGTTATTTTGGTAGAACTCTCTATTCTCCTAGCCAAGACTCAGCACTTTAATTTCCCACTAGATTCCTTTCGGCTTGCCTATTATAGTATATTCTACAAAAAAAAAACTTCCCTGTTTCTTCCATAATTATCTTCCCATCCTGAATCTTTTCCTAATTATTTAAACATGCTATTAATTCTTTTAAAAAATAATGTTCTCTTGGCCCACTTCCAGTACTAGTAACTGCCTCGTTTATCTTCTCTTTAAAGTATAGCTTCTTGAGTTTTTTACTTTTGATGGGGATAGCTATCTCCACTTTCTCTCCTCCCAGTCTCTCCTTAACCACCCCCACCAATCAAATCCACCTCACTGAAACTGCCATTGTTAAGATCATCAACGATGTCCACGTTAAAAACACATTTGTCAATTTTGCTTCACCTCTAAGCAAAACACAATTTATCACTCCTTTTTCTTTAAAATGCTTTCTTGCTTGACTTCACTATCACTCTAGCTAATCCTTTTGATGGTTCCTTCTTCTCTCTCTGATCTCTTCTCTTTTCTAGGTATAGTCACTCTCATAACTGTACATGTTCTTACCCATTCTGATAGCTTTAAATATGCTGCTGACTACCATATTTATTTCACTGACCTAGACCTGTCTGTAAGCCTACTTACCATCTCTATTTGGACTCCAGTAGGAATTTCAAACCTATAACATGTCCGAAACTACATTGGCTCAGCCAAAAAATGGAAGTTAGAATTTCTTTCTTATCACATCCCACATCTAATCTTCGAACGAGATTCAGAATCTGATCACTTTCTCTGCTGCTCTTTTGTTTAAGCCACTAACATATCTCATGTTCATTATTAAAATGACATCTTGCTTTTTCTGTTTTAATCTTTCAAAATCTGTTCTCAATATAGCAGCCAGAAAGATTATGTTAAAACATGAGTCAGATCATGGCTCTTCCTTGCTCAAAAAAAAACTACTAATTTCATATCTTTACACAGCATAAAAGCCAAAGTTTTTACAGTGTCCTACAAAATCTACACAATCTGCCAACTCAAAGCCCATTAAATATCAAAACTTTTCTACTTCTACTGTCCCATTTGCACTATCCTCCAGTCACACTGGCCACCTTGCTGCTTCCCAAATACACTAGGCATATTCCCACCGCTGGGCCTTAGTACTTCATGGTTCTCTTGCCAGGAATATTCTCCCCCAGATAGCCAAAGGCTTATTTGCCAGGTCTTCAAATGTCATTCATTGAGGGCCCCCCTACATGAAACTTCAACCTCTTTCATATTGTCTATGCTCTTCCCTGTTTTATTTTTCCATAGAAATTATCATTAACTAATATCCTGTATGTTTTGCTTATTTTATTGTCTAGTGCCCTCACTAAAATGCAAAGTCTAAAAGAACACAAGGTTTGTTTGTTTTTTGCTATTATTAATGTACAATTACATTAGCAACATTATGGTCACAAGACTCCCCCATTATCAAGTCCTCACCACACACCCCATTAGAGTCACTGTCCATCAGCATAGTAAGATGCTATACAGTAACTACTTGTCTTAACTTTGTTATACTGCCTTCCCCCTATACCCCCTCCCCCCCGCTACATTATGTGTGCTAATTGTAATAGCCATTTTTTCCCCCTTATCCCTCCCTTCCCACCCATCCTCCCCAGTCCCTTTCCCTTTGGTAACTGTTAGTCCATTCTTGGGTTCTGTGAGTCTGCTGCTGTTTTGTTCCTTCAGTTTTTTCTTTGTTCTTATATACCACAGATGAGTGAAATCATTTGATACTTGTCTTTCTCTGCCTAGCTTATTTCACAGAGCATAATACCCTGTAGCTCCATCCATGTTGTTGCAAATGGGAGGATTTGTTTTCTTCTTATGGCTGAATAATATTCCATTGTGTATATGTACCACTTCTTCTTTATCCATTCATCTACTGATGGACACTTAGGTTGCTTCCATTTCTTGGCTATTGTAAATAGTGCTGCAATAAACATAGGGGTGCGTATGTCTTTTTCAAACTGTGTTGCTGCATTCTTAGGGTAAATTCCTAGGAGTGGGATTCCTGGGTCAAATGGTATTTCTATTTTGAGTTTCTTGAGGAACCTCCATACTGCTTTCCACAATGGTTGAACTATTTTACATTCCCACCAGCAGTGTAGGAGGGTTCCCCTTTCTCCATATCCTCACCAACATTTATTGTTGTCTTTTGGATGTTGGCCATCCTAACTGCTGTGAGGTGATATCTCATTATGGTTTTAATTTGCATTTCTCTGATGATTAGCGATGTGGAGCATCTTTTCATGTGCCTGTTGGCCATCTGACTTTCTTCTTTAGAGAAGTGTCTGTTCAGCTCCTCTGCCCATTTTTCAATTGGCTTATTTGCTTTTTGTTTGTTGAGGTGCATCAGGTCTTTATATAATTTGGATGTCAACCCCTTATCAGATATGTCATTTATGAATATATTCTCCCATACTGTAGGATGTCTTTTTGTTTTACTGATGGTGTCCTTTGCTGTACAGAACATTTTTAGTTTGATCTAGTACCACTTGTTCATTTTTACTTTTGTTTTCCTTGCCCAAGGAGATGTGTTCATGAAGAAGTTGCTCCTATTTCTGTCCAAGAGATTTTTGCCTATGTTTTTTTCTAAGAGTTTTATGGGTTCATGACTTACATTCACGTCTTTGATCCATTTTGAGTTTACTTTTGTGTATGGGGTTAGACAATAATCCCGTTTCATTCTCTTACATGTAGCTGTTCAGTTTTGCCAATAACAGCTGTTGAAGAGGGTGTCATTTTCCCATTGTATATCCATGGCTCCTTTATTGTATGTTAATTGACAATATATGTTTGGGTTTATATCTGGATACCTGAGTCTGTTCCATTGGTCTATGGGTTTGTTCTTATGCCAGTACCAAATTGTCTTGGTTACTATGGCTTTGTAGTAGAGCTTGAAGTCAGGGAGAGTAATTCCCCCCACTTCATTCTTCCTTCTCAAGATTGCTTTGGCTATTCGGGGAATTTTGTGGTTCCATATGAATTTTAGAACTATTTTCTCAAGTTCACTGAAGAATTCTATTGGCATTTTGATAGGGATTGCATTGAATCTGTAGATTGCTTTAGGCAGGACGGCCATTTTGACAATATTAATTCTTCCTATCCATGAGCATGGGATGTGTTTCCATTTATTGGTATCTTCTTTAATTTCTCTCATGAGTGTCTTGTAGTTTTCAGAGTATAAGTCTTTCACTTCCTTGGTTAGGTTTATTCCTAGGTATTTTATTCTTTTGGCTGCAATGGAATTGTTTTCCTGATTTCTCTTTCTTCTAGTTCACCGTCAGTGAATAGAAATGCAACAGATTTCTGTGTATTAATTTTGTATCCCGCAACTTTACTGAATTCAGATATTAGACCTGAATTAGTTTTGGGGTGGATTCTTTAGGGTTTTTTATGTACAATATCATGTCATCTGCAAACAGGGACAGTTTGACTTCTTTCTTACCAATCTGGATACCTTTTATTTCCTTGTGTTGTCTGATTGCCGTGGCTAGAACCTCTACAACTATGTTGAATAAAAGTGGGGAGAATGGGCCTCCTTGTCTTCTTCCTGATCTTAAAGGAAAAGCTTTCAGCTTCTTGCTGTTAAGTATAATGTTGGCTGTGGGTTTGTCATATATGGCCTTTATTATGTTGAGGTACTTGCCCTCTATACCCATTTTGTTGAGAGTTTTTATCATGAATGGATGTTGAATTTGGTCGAATGCTTTTTCAGCATGTATGGAGATGATCATCTGTTTTTTGTCCTTCTTTTTGTTGATGTAGTGGATGATGTTGATGTATTTTCGAATGTTGTACCATCCTTGCATCCCTGGGATGAATCCCACTTGATCATGATGGATGATCTTTTTGATGTATTTTTCAACTTGGTTTCCTAATATTTAGTTCAGTATTTTTGCATCTATGGTGATCAGGGATATTGGTCTGCTATTTTCTTTTTTTGTGGTGTCTTTTTCTGGTTTTGGTATTAGAGTGATGTTGGCCTCGTACAATGAGTTTAGGAGTATTCCCTCCTCTTCTACTTTTTGGAAAACTTTGAGGAGGATGGGTATTAGGTCTTCACTAAATGTTTGACAAAATTCAGCAGTGAAACCATCAGGTCCAAGAGTTTTGTTCTTAGGTAGTTTTTTGATTACCAATTCAATTTGGTTGCTGGTAATTGGTCTATTCAGATTTTCTGTTTCTTCTTGGGTCAGCCTTGGAAGGTTGTATTTTTCTAGAAAGTTGTCCATTTCTTCTAGGTTATCCAGTTTGTTACCATATAATTTCTCATAGTATTCTCTCATAACTCTTCGTATTTCTGAGGTGTCCATAGTGATTTTTCCTTTCTCATATCTGATTCTGTTTCTGTGTGTAGACTCTTTTTTTCTTGATAAGTCTAGCTAAGGGTTTACCTATTTTATTTTCTCAAAGAACCAGCTCCTGCTTACATTGATTCTATTGTTTTATTCTTCTCAATTTTATTTATTTCTGCTTTAATCTTTATTATGTCCCTCCTTCTACTGACTTTGGGCCTCATTTGTTCTTCCTTTTCTAGTTTCATTAATTGTGAGTTTAGAGTGTTCATTTGGGATTGTTCTTCTTCCCTGAGGTAGGCCTGTATTGCAATATATTTCCCTCTTAGCACAGACTTCACTGCATCCCACAGATTTTGTGGCGTTGAATTATTGTTGTCATTTGTCTCCATATATTGCTTGATCTCTGTTTTTATTTGGTCATTGATCCATTGATTATTTAGGAGCATGTTATTAAGCCTCCATGTGTTTGTGGGATTTTTCATTTTCTTTGAGTAATTTATTTCTAGTTTCATATCTTTGTGATCTAAGCTGGTTGGTACAATTTCAATCTTTCTGAGTTTACTGAGGCTCTTTTTGTGGCCTAATATATGATCTATTCTTGAAAATGTTCCATGTGCACTTGAGAAGAATGTGTATCCTGTTGCTTTTGGATAGAGTGTTCTGTAGATGACCGTTAGGTCCATTTATTCTAAAACATTGTTCAGTGCCTCTATCTCTTTATTCATTTTCTGTCTGCTTAATCTGTCCTTTGTAGTGAGTGGTTTGTTGAAGTCTCCCAAAACGAATGCATTGCATTCTGGTTCCCCCTTTAATTCTGTTAGTATTTGTTTCACATATGTAGGTGATCCTGTTTTGGGTGCATAGATGTTTATAAGTTATATCCTCTTGTTGGACTGACCCCTTTATCATTATGTAATGTCCTTCTTTGTCTCTTGTGACTTTGTTTTGAAGTCTATTTTGTCTGATACTAGTACTGCAACTCCTGCTTTTTTCTCCCTATTAGTCACATGAAATATCTTTTTTCATCCCTTTACTTTCAGTCTGTGTACGTCTTTGGGCTTGAAGTGAATCTCTTGTAGGCAGCACATAGATGGTTCTTGTGTTTTTATCCGTTCAGTGACTCTGTGTCTTTTGATTGGTGCATTCCGATCATTTACATTTAGGGTGATTATCGATAGGTATGTACTTACTGCCACTGCAGGCTTTAGATTCGTGATTACCAAACTTCAAGGGTAATTCCTTTACTATCTAACAGTCTAACTCCCTTCATATGCTATTACAAACACAATCTAAAGTTCTTTTTTTTCCTCCTTTATATTCCTCCTCAATTCTTTGTATGTTATGAATCATATTCTGTACTCTTTGTCTATCCCTTGGGTGACATGTATTTAGTGTTAGGAATACTTCCATCTAAGAATAATGAAGTCCAGCTTTTGAAATTTGCTTTCTGAGGTGGTTTGTGGGAGGTAAATCCTCTCAGCTTTTGCTTATCTGAAAATTGTTTAATCCCTCCTTCAAAATTAAATGATAACCTTGCTGGGTAGAGTAGTCTTGGTTCAAGGCCCTTCTTCCTCGTTGCATTTAATATATCATGCCACTCCCTTCTGGCCTGTAAGGTTTCTGTTGAGAAATCTGATGATAGCCTGATGGGTTTTCCTTTGTATGTGATATTTTTTCTCTCTCTAGCTGCTTTTAAAAATCTGTCTTTATCCTTGATCTTTGCCATTTTAATTATTATATGTCTTGAGGTTGTCTTCCTTGGGTCCCTTGTGTTGGGAGATCTGTGCACCTCAATGGCTTGAGAGACTATCTCCTTCCCCAGATTGGGGAAGTTTTCAGCTATTACCTCCTCAATGACACTTTCTATCCCTTTATTCTCTCTCTTTTTCTTCAGGTACCCTATCATGCAAATATTGTTCCATTTGGATTGGTCACACAGTTCTCTCAATATTCTTTCATTATTAGAGATTCTTTTTTCTCTGTGTGCCTCACCTTCTTTGTATTCCTCTTCTCTAATTTGTTAAATTTATCGCCTCTTCTACTACATCTCACCTGCTTTTAAATCCCTCCATTGTATGTTTCATTTCAGATATGGAATTTCTTATTGATTGAAACTCCATCTTAAATTCATTCCTGAGTTCTTGAATAATTTTCTGTACCTCCATAAGCATGTTTATGATTTTTATTTTGAGTTGTCTTTCAGGAAGATTGGTGAGTTCAGCTTCATTTGGCCCTTTTTCTGGGGTTTGTGAGATTTTGGTCTGTACCAGGTTCTTCTGTCATTTCATATTTCTGTGTGGTGCCCTCTATTGCCCAGAAGCTCCAGTCTCTGGAGCTGCTCAGTCCCTAGAGTGAGGTTGGGGATCATAGGGGAGTGGAGCTGGTGCTTGGGGGGAGGAAAGATGTTTCCTGACTTCCGTCTGCCCTGCCTGTCTCCAGTATCACAGACAGTGGGCCAAGCACACAGGTGTAAGCCTCTGTGCTTGGTGTCCCTAGCTGTTTTAGGAGAGGCCTCCCTCTGGCTGGCCTAATGCCAGAGCAATGACTGTTGGTTTGTGAGCCAGTGCCGTCAGGCCAGGAGGAAGGCTCAGCTGGCTGCATATCACAGTGGGGGGCTTCGGAGCGGAGTAGCCTCCAGGGTAATGGAGTGCCTGAAGCTCCCCAAAGTTCCCAATCTGCTGGGCAGAGCGCACCCAGACAACCTTGTCCAGCTGTCCCTTTTCCCGCACAGCAAGCTCATGCAAACCCCGCACCTTCAGCAGCCCTCTTACTGCTAGGAAGCCTCTCAGACCACCTGCCTATCTCTTGTCTCAGAGCGGCCAGGTGTGGATCCCGTCCTCCACAAGCATCCGGAATCTGTCTCTCAAGCACTCTGCCTGTCCCAGCTCCACATCCTCCAGAGCACCACACAATGTAGATTTCTGCTTGCAAAGCATATCTCCAGGGCTAAGTGTTCAGCAGTCCCAAGTTTCCACCCCCGGCCCCGCTCTGTTTATCTTCCTCCTGCCGGTGAGCTGGGTGGGGAAAGAGCTCAGGTCCCACCGGTTCAAAGCTTTAGTACGTTACCCTGTTTTGTGAGGTCTGCTCTGTTCATGAGGTCTGTATGCAGTCTGGTGCAGCCTTCTTTCCTGTTGTTGTTTTAGGGTTAGTTGTATTAACTATATTTTCACACTATCTGTGGTTTTGGGAGGAGTTCTCTGTCTCAACTCACATGCCACCATCTTGAATCTCTCTCCAGAGGGCTTATTTTTCTGTTTTGTTCACTGTTATATTCCCCAGTATCTAAAACTGTGCTTGACTCTGAGTAGGCATTTAATATTTGTTTAATGAATATTGAATAAATGAAGCATTTTTAGGGAGTCATACTGGTATAGCCTTTTTTCCTGCAACTAAAAGCCATTTGTCAATTTTATAAACAGATAAATGAAAGATGCCCCCGAACTGTGGAATTTAACTAAAATGACCTCAAGATTTTTAAGTGAATATTAACAAAGTTATGTCAGCTATTCAGATGACCTCACAGAATCAATCAGAAGCATTTTATCTGCATCCAAAATATTTTAATAGTATAAATAAATAGTAAATCTCAATAATGTATTCTTAGTATTCAGTGGATAACTACAAATTTGAAAACTTAGCCAAACACTTTTCAGGAATACAAGAAGTTAAAACAAAATATAATCCTCTAATTAAATGAATACAATTACAAGTTTTCAGGTAAAATTTGGTTATTTCAGTTAGATCAAAATATAAAAAGAAATTATTTATGCAAATATCAAAAAAGTCTCAATTACAGAAAAGGTTTGGCTCTTCCAAAAATAACAACTATAAATTTGATGTTATTAGGCTCCTTAATCACACTCATTTGCTGAAATTAAACAAACAGCTTTCCTGCTTCCTTTAGTTTTTTTTTCCTATCCATTCTAGCAACTAGAGCCCAACGGTCCTCCCGCATTTTCCTCTTAGCTCCAGACTTCAGTGTAGATCCAGGGTTTGTTAGAGATGAAGGGGTCTGAATACAAAATAAAATAAAATAATAGAATGTTTAATTAAAAGAATAATGAAGTCCAGCTTTTGAAATTTGCTTTCTGAAATAAAATTGAAAGCTACCATTTTTGGTGTCCTGACACAAAGATGAGCAGTTGATGGATTATTCTTCTTATATAGCTTTGTCAATGTCTCTTCCTCTGAAACCATGCTCTTAAAAGAAAAATATAAAAATATAATTTGGGGGCTGCCATCACTATTATATTATTAAATTTTTCCACATACCACATATGAGGAGGAAAAATAAGAAGGAAGAAAGGAGGAGAAAGGACAAAGAAAGACTGAAGAAAGAAGACAGTGACAAAAATAAATCCTCAATCTGCCAAATCCTTAATCTTCCAAACAAGGACCTAAATTGATTCTATTAACTATATTACTGAGGCTGTGTGAAATATGTATATGATTTTCTATTGATTTCTCTTTCTGTTTCAGAGTCTTTACCACTTTCCCCTTTCTTTCCCCCCACACTACTTACTCAATTTCATACTTAGGCTTTATAAATAAACATTTATAATCCTATAAAAATTATAATGTCAATGGTCAATTTATGAGTATTACAATTCTCCCAAATAATATTAGCTAACACATATTTAGTACCTCATGTCAGGCACTGTTTTAAACATTTCACACATTTTAACTAGTTTTAATCCTCACAGTTTTATGAAGTAGGTATAATATCCTCATTTTAAATGGTAAAGAACTGAGACACACAAATGTTAAGTAACTTGCCTAAAATTAAACAGCTAGGATTCAAATCCAGGTGGGCTGGCTCCTACCATTCTCTCAATGAATATGCTACACAAATTTAGTCATGTGAGTAGTCAGTTCACATTACTTTTCTGCTCATTAATGTCACATTTAAAAAAACTTCAGAGGCATCATGGATGAAAATAAGCAAACAGATTTTCATGAATTCTAAGACTTCAGAATTATAAAGAGCTGCATTTTCATATATACTCAGAGCCAGTATGCACCACTGGCCATCTTAGAAAAGATAAATTATTTTAAACATCATATTGTAAACTATCATTAAAATATTACTTAGTGAACAGTAACTGATTATTCATTAATGACTGCCCATGTGAAAAAACTAATAAATGAACCACATTTAAAACCTTCTCTCTCCTGATGACTCTGTAGAACTCATCTTTTAATGTGCTTATTGGTCTTTTATATACCTCCTTTGGAAAAATGTCTATTCAAGTCCTTTACCTATTTCTGAATTGGGTTGTTTTTGTCATTGAGTTATGGGAGGTTCCTTAAGTATTTCAGTTATTAATCCCTTGTCAGATATATGATCTGTAAATATTTTCTCCCATTCTTTAGCTTTTCTTTTTATTTTATTAAAAGTGTCCGTGATACACAAAGTTCTTAGGTCTGATGAAGTCCAACTTATATGTATTTTCTTTTCTTGCCTGTGCTTTTGGTGTCATATCAATGAGTTCTTGCCAAATTCAATATTCATGATTTCCTTGATATTTTCATCTAAGAGTTGCATAATTTTAGCCCTTAAGATTAGGCCTTTAATCTATTTTAAGTCAGTCTTTATATACAGTGTAAGGTAAAATGCCAACTTCATTCTTTTTCATGTGGATATCCAGTTGAAAACTGTCCTTTACCCATTGAATGGTCTTAGCACTCTTGTCAAAAATTGACTATATGTGAACTTATTTCTGGGCTCTGTTTTATCATGTCCATACATCTGTTCTTATTCCAACACTATACTGTTTTAATTGCTAGCTTTGTAGTAAGTTTCAAAGTTAAGAACTGTGAATTCTCAAACATCATCCTTCTTCCAAGATTGTTTTAGCTATTTGAGGCATCTTGTAATTCCTTATGAATTTGAGTATCAAATTTTCTGC
The DNA here is from genome assembly GCA_029783875.1 of Phataginus tricuspis. Taxonomy (NCBI): domain Eukaryota; kingdom Metazoa; phylum Chordata; class Mammalia; order Pholidota; family Manidae; genus Phataginus; species Phataginus tricuspis. The sequence goes on from JAQQAC010012408.1 coordinate 10,681,502, forward strand.
TTCTACCAAAAAAGGCTGTTGGAATTTTGGTAGATATCTTAATAAAGTCAAGTCTACTTATCCATGACCACAGAATTTTTTTGTCATTCTTTAGTCTTTAATTTCTTTCAGTAATGCTTTATAATTGTCAGTGTATAAGTCTTTCACTTTCTTGGTTAGATTTGCTTTTATTTAATACTTTCAGATGCTATTGTAAATGGAATTATTTTCTTAATTTCCTTTTAGGATTCTTTATTGCTGATGAATAGAAATATAACTGATTTTTATGTTTTGATCTTATACCCTTCAATGCTGCTGAATTCATTTAACTCTAGTGGCTTTCTTGGAATTCTGTGATTTTTCCACATATAAATAAAATCATATCATCTGCAAATTAGAGATCATTTTTCCTCTTCTATTTACATGTCTTTTATTTCCTTCCCTTCCTTTGTCCCTTCCTTCATTTTTTGTTTTTGTCTAATAGTCTAATAACTCTGGCTAAAACTTCCAGTACAATGTTGCCTAGCAATGTTGAAAGTGGACATCCTTGTCTCAATCTTAGGGAAAGCTTCCCAGTCTTTCACCATGGAATATGACATTAGCTGTAGGTTTCCATAAGTACCCTTTCTCATGTTGAGGATTTTCCCTTTATTAAAGTTCTTGTAACCAAAGGATGTTGGATTTTGTCAAATGCCTTTTTTATATCGATTGAGATGACTGCGTAGGATATTTTTCTTCCATTCTGTTAATGTGATGTATAACATTGATTTTCTTATATCAAACTACCCTAGAATTTCTTGGACATATCCTACCTGGTCATGGTGAGCAATCCTTTTTTTATGCTGTTGGTTTGATTTGCTATTATTTTGTTGATGATTTTTGCATCTACATTCACAAAGGATAATGGTATATAATTTCCTTTTCTTTATCTGGCTTCAGTATCAAGGTAATGCTAAGGATCAAAGAATGAGTTACAAAGTGTTCTCTCTTCAACTTTTTGGAAGTTTCAGAAGGGTTAGTGTTAAGTCCTTAAATGTTTGATAGACTCCATCAATGAAGCCATCTGGTCCAGGACTTATTTTTCCTGGAAGTTTTTTGGTTACTAATTTAAACTCTACTTCTTATAGGTTGGGTGAGGTTTTCTGTTTCTTCTTTAGTCACTTTAGGTAATGTGTGTTTCAAGGAATTTGCCTATTTGTCTATTTCTTCTAGGTTATGTAACCTACTGGCATGTAACAACTTGCAATATTTTCCTTTTATCTCTTAAAGGTTGGTAATGATCCTTTCATTTTCTTTAACTGAAATATCATTGATAAACAATCTTATGTTGGTTTCAAATGCACAACACAGTGGTTCAACAGTTACCTACATTATTAAATCCTCACCCCCTCCAGTGTGGTTACTATCTAGTAACATAGAAATATGTTACAGAATCATTGGCTATATTCTCCATGCAGTAATACCATCATGACCAACTTATATTGTGATTGTGAATTATTGTGCCCTTTATCCCCTTCATCCTCTCCCCCACCTGCCCCAACACCTCTCCCTTGGTAACCACTAGTCACTTCTCAGTGTCTGAGTCAACTTCCATTTTATTCCTTCTTTCTGCTTTGTTTTTATATCCCACAAATAAATGAAATATGGTATTTGTCTTTCTCTGCCTGGCTTATTTCACTGAGCATAATACCCTCTAGATCCATCCATGTTGTTGCAAATGGCAGGATTTCTTTTCTTTGTATGGATGAATAACATTCCATTGTGTATATGTACCTCTTCTTCTTTATGCATTCATCTATTGACAATGTCCTTTCATTTTGATTTTAGTTATTTGTATCTTGTTTTTTTGTCAGTCTAGCTAAAGGTTTGTCAATTTTTTGTTGATCTTTTCTAAGAAGCAAATTTTGTTTTCATTCTTTTCTCTATATTGCTTTCTATTTTCTAATTTGTTTATCTCCACTCTAATCTTTATTTTTCCTTCTGCTAGCTTTTGATTTAGTTTGTTCTTCTTTTCCCAGTTCCTTAATGTGTAAAGTTAGCTTATTATAATGTGTAAAGTATGCAGTCTTTCTTTTTTAATGTAGAAATTTACAGCTATGCATTTCCCTCTGAGCAGTTTTTGCTTCCCCCTCCACACTCTATTGTGTATGTTATAATCTGCATTTCTTGTGTATCCCTTGACTGATTTTGTGCATGGCTGTCATTACTATTTTTTTTAACTTCACACTTGCTTCGTAAATATTTGGTCTCCTACATTTATTGTGGGTTTATTTTCACTGATCAAAGCATTTATGGTTTAAGAAAATTTCCATCTATAGAAACTCCTTTAACATATCATTTAAGGCCAATTTAGTGGTGGTGAATTCTTTTAACTTTCACTTTTCAGGAAAACTTTTAATCTCTCCTTCAATTCTGAATGATAACCTTGCTGGTTAGAGGATTCTTGGTTGAACTTTCTTCACTTTCAAAACATTAAATATTTCATGCCACTACCTTCTGGCATGGATTTTCTGCTGAGAAATCTGCTGATAGCCTTATGAGGTTTTCCTTATAGATAACTGTTTGCCTCTCTCTTGCTGCCTTCAAAACTCTCTCATTATGTTTTAATCTTTGCCATTTTAATTACTGTATGTCTTGGCGTTGTCTTCCTGGGGTTCTTTTTGTTAGGTGCTCTCTGTGCTTCCGGGACCTGTGTGTCTAGTTCCATTCCCTGAAAACTTTGGAAAGTTTTCAGCAATTATTTCTTCAAAAAGACTTTCTATCCTTTTGTCTCTCTTCTCCTTCTGGTATCTCTATTATGTGAATATTGTTTCATTTGGAGTTGTTACACTGTTCTCTTAGCATACTCTAATTCTTAGTATTCCTTTCTCTCTGTACTTCAACTTCATGTTTTCCTGTTCTCTAATTTTCATCTCATTTTGTCTCCTTTACTTGCAGCAATCTACTATTCATTCCATTATATTTTTTGTTTCAGTTACTGTATTCTTCAGCTCTGAGTGGCTTTTTCAAATCTTTGTTGAAGTTCTCACTGAGATCATCAATTCTTTCCACAGGTCACTGAGCATATTTATGACTGTTACTTTGAAATCTTTATCAAGGAGATTGTTTATGTTTCATTTAGCCCTCATTCTGGTGTCTTATCCTACAATTTTGTTTGGAACATATTCCTCTCCCTCTTTATTTTGTCAGGGTTTCTACGTTTCTTCCTTTGTATTAGACAGATCAGCTATGCCTCCTGGTCTATAAATTAACAGATTTATAAAGAGGGCATCCTGGGGCACCCAGAAGTTCATGACTCTGTTCATCAGTGCCTAGTTCTTTGCGATGGAGCCCATTGCTGTTGGTGGGCTGTGGATGGAGCTTCCTACCTGTCTGCCAGAAGTGACATTGTCAGCAGAGTCCACTCTGTGCCCATTGTAAGCCATGGGATGGCAGCAGTTTCTCTGTGTGCTGCTGGAATCGTTGTGGGCTGGGCCACCCTTGGCCTGCCCTGTAGCAATGGTGGCACTGCTGGGTTGGCAAGGGGGACATCACAGGGATGCAGGGAAGTTCAATGTTGGGCTGAGCCACCATCAGGAGGTACAAGTGTTTGGAGCTGGCTTCTGCAGGTGCCTCTGCCATTCTGCTAAGAGACAGCTGGGAATACTTGGAAAGCATCCCTCTACCTGCCAGGCAGCAAAGTCTGACCACTCTGGGCTGAGTAGGCCAGGCAAGTGCATGCACAGGAAAGTGTTATGGGGCTAGGCCACTGGCAAGAGGGATGGAGCATCGGGACAGGCTCCCATGAGCTACCAACCAGGGTGGAGGGAGGGTTGGGGAAGCATTGTCCACCTGCCATTTCTCCTATGGAGAGCTCCCTCCATCCCCGATCCCTCTGGCACCCTTCCCACTGCTGGTACATCTTTCAAACTGCTGCCTCCATGTTGGTTCTCAGTGGGACCAACTGTGGATAAAGTGAAGATTCCTGTGGCCAAGATTCTCACCTGGCCCTGGTTGACTAGCTCACTATACACGTGTGGGCAATACATTGTTATTGACTCTACATAAAGAGCTCCACCCAGTGCTCTGGGAGACACAGCTGCAAGGCTGCAGGAGAGCAGAGATGAGACTGGAGTGGTGGCAGCACCGAGGACAGAGACTGAGATGGCTGCATGGGCAGAGAGGCCCAGAGGCAGAGACCGGCTTGCTGCATGCAGACTCGCTCTGAGTGGACGGGACTCTAGTTACTGATCTGCCACTGTAGGAATAAAATTGGGTATAACCCTTTCAACCACAAGAACATTCTACTGTCACTTCTTTGGTCACATTGACTCGATAGTGAACTTGCCTGGAGATGAAATCCATTGGCAAAACACCAATGAAACATGCCTGTCCTCCACAACTGACAGAATTCTCAGCCTCCCAGAGTGCTCCAAACCTTTCTGGTGTCCAGCCCCATTAATCACCAAAGCCCAGTGCAATGTAGACTTGTGTTCCCAGAGAAGATCTCCGGGGCCAGGTTTGCAGGATCCCTCCCTGCTCCATTCCTCTCCCTCCTGCTTGTGGGCTGGGATGGGAGAAGGGCTTGGTTCCCAATCGATTGCAGCTCTGCCACTTTACCCTTCTCTGTATGGTCTTCTTTTCTTTACCAGGTGGAGATGGTATGTTCTGCAGTCTTCAGGTCATTTTCAGGGTTAGTTGTATTTGCTTTCTTGGTGTGTGTGTAGGAGTAGGTTTCCACCTTGCCTTCCTACTCCACCATTTTTTTCCTCCGATCCCCTAGAAGTGTGGTTTTCTTGAATCCTCTGGAATAAACTTCAGCTGGTGAGGGCTGAAATAATGGCAGCCAATCTCTGGCTCCAGCATTCAACAGTTAGAACATCAAACCTTTATATTTGGAGACTGAAGTCCTTACTGCTCACCCTGGCTTCAGCAAGACATAAGCATGGCTATTTGCCACAGGAATATGGGTTGAGTGATAGGTAGCTGCTACCATGCCATGCTTATGGCTGAACTTGACCAAAATTAACCATAATCTACCATCCTAGTTCCCCCTGGAAATTGAAAGCATTCAAATAATCTCGATTTCCAAAATAGTTACTTCAGGCAGTTTCTGATAGCACAATTGTTATCTAGGCAGAGAAATGGATTCCTGACACTTTGTACTCCACCACCTTCTCTAAGTTCACTCTAAACAATTCATTTTAAGTTTTTTAACAATAATTTGAATGTTCCCCCAAATTTAAATGCAACAGCTATGAAAATTACAAAACAAAAACCAGTAACTTCAAGTGGTAATTATACCCAATAAAACCCATTGTGAAATGTCTTTTTAGACTAATTTGACCAATTCTGTGAAATTATATAATACTGTAGTATATTTATTATCTTGCAAACTTATGGCATTCCTTTTTAAAATGAAATGAAATCACGAGTCATTCTGAATCTCAGATCAGCTAAGAAACAAGCCTAAATTCACACTGCTAGAAAAACAGTAGGGATTCCAATTCTGGAAATGTCCAATTCTAGATCTCATGTTCTTTCTACTAATTTTCATTACATTTTTATCTATCTGGATTTCAGTTTCAAGTGGTAGTTACCACATATAATGATTTACATAAGCTGTGAAGCTAGACTGTGTTCAATTTTTGGCTCCATCCCTTACTAGCTATGTGATCTTGGGCAAGCACCTGTGTTATTCAGTTTGCTCATCTATAAAATGAGAATAGCAACACTGCCTATACTTCTAGAGCATGAGACTATTGTAAGAAATAACCAAAGTAATCTACGTAAAGTGCCGGTTCAAAGTTTTAATCACTTAAATGTTAGTCACTATCTGTAAAATAGATATTAGAGTAGGTATTCTGTAAGTTAATGTTAATAATTAGGGTTTTAAGATTTCAACTATTCGATATTTCAGAACAAATGAAAACAGAAGGTCCCAAAACAGTGGAAAAGCTTGAAGGATCTCATAGTTATGAGTGGGAATAATGAAACAAATGGCTTTAACTAAAATTTTATTATTAAGAATATTGCTCCATTTTGTATGATGAGATTTGTCTGTTTTTAAATTAAATGAACCTAAGTAATTATTCTCAAAAAATCATTATTATGCGTTTAGAAAATACTATGGCCTTTGGAAAACACTGGTATGTGTGAATATCAGTGGCAGTGAGTAATTACTGATACCAGCTGCTAGGGGAAATATCCTCCTTAAACATGCCATCTATAATACATTAACTCTTTAAGAATCAAAAAAACATTATAGTTGTCAACCAATACACTGATATAGATTTCAACCAATATGTGGTATAAAATAAAGAAATATGCATTGTATGCAAAATCAAGAGAGACCCTAAATAACAAATTTGGCTATAGCAAAATATAAAATATTCACCAACCTTTCTTTAAAGGAAAAAGGAAGAGGAAATGTGGTAAAAACTCCTTTATAACTCTCTGCTAGAAAACAAGATGGTTAATTATCTCATATGTCAACTATATTAAAGCAAGTAATTCAAAATGCCATGTTTTCTGAAAAGTAGAGATTCTCTGAACCCTAATTTCTCTAAAGTGAAGCAAAAGTATAGGTCTCTGTGTTTAAGAAGAGTTCGACTCTATTTCAATATTGTAATGATAGATATTATGTGCACATATTATACACATATGACAAGAAATAATGTAGACAAACAATGTAAACAAATAAATGATGATTATGTCAAAGAATGTTACCAGAATATCAGTAGTTTCTGAACTATCTGAATTAATATCAAACTCAAAGACCATTTTTCTTTTTTTATTACTTTCTTCAATGGGTACATTCTTGTTTTCTCTTTGCTGAATTTTTAGTTTTGTTGGTGTCTTCACAGTATATACCTATCCAAAAAGAAAAACAATTCATTTTCCCATCAACTAAATCATGTATTATATATATATATATATATATATATATATGTACACACACACACAAGGCAAGTTGACTCCTTAGCAATCAGTAACTCTCCATTATTATTGCCATGTATATGAAATGAAATTTGGATAAGAATTTAATTCAGATGTTTTTGCTACTAAAACCTTTATAATTTTCTTCAAAAAAAATGTGCAATAATGGACTTTCTATTTCCTTTCCTTCAATTAACTAAAGAATATAATGGAGGGTGGTGGGGGGGAGAAAAACAGAGAAATAGTCCAGCTTGAGCAGTCAATAATCTTAAGAAAAGAAAAACTTTAAGTTTTCTAAGAATGATTAAGACCTAGAAATGGGTGATATTTGCTCTTACTAAAAACCTATTTATGAGAAAATAGGTTTGCTTTTTTTTTTTTTTTTTGGTAAAGCACTTCACGTTAATCAATGTTTAGTGTTCCCTATTACCCTGCAAGTTTTATAATTTTTTTAAAATGCATCTTTAAAAAGTTAGGTCAGTGACACCAACAAAGTAGCAAAGTTAAGAGATCCAAAATTTGCTTTTCAGTAAAGCAATAAAAATACTGGTAAAAGTGGTCAAAATCAGCTTTTTCAGAACACTGGAAATTAAACAAAAAGTTTGCTATGACCCGGAGAGCTTTTTATTTTAATGGCTGGATCTCTGTAAGAACAGCAAGCTTTGTGGTATCTTAACTTTTCCTTATCCCACTCTCTAGTTCTGTTATCTTTAAAAAAAAGAAACAGCCATATTCTTGGTCCACTTGGCAGCCACTAAACAGAGCAGAATAGAACTGGGAGCTCTTTCAAATATTTATAGCCAAAGAGTTGTCATTATGTGACCTGTCTAGTGGCTCTCTGGAAGACCTCACTTACTGACCTGACTCAGAGCTCACTCAGTACAAAGAGATTGCTCCTTGGTGTGTGGGAACAGCAAGTAGCATTTGTCAAGTCAACTACAGGCCAGTGTTTTAACTTTGCAGCTCCATGACACAATGACTAACAGGTGGGACAAAAAACAGACTAACCAAAACTTTAAAAGGAAAGCTAGGAAGCAAGATGTCCATAAGAGCCTTGAAAAGCTCTGACATATTCCTAGAAACATAGAAAGCCAGACATAGGATTGTCAGCAAGCCCTGGAAAGACCTTAGAAGGCCCTAGCTCTTACCTCTGGCTAATCTTGAGGTTCTGAACAAGCAAGAATTAAAGGCTAAGGAAGAGTTCTCAAGTGGCTGAGTGTTGAAGGCATGCCTGTACACATACTTATAGTCTTTTGGTAAAGATTGGGAGATTTACTGGTCCAGGTAATTAAGGAAATTCTGTTCAAACATTAGCTGAACATTAAGCTAACCAAGTTAACACTTCCATGATGCTCAAAGAATATAAACTTTACAGAATTAGTTCAGAAAAGTCACTAAACAAACAATAACAACTATGACAGGCAGAAACGACAATAAACCCTGAAGAGAGGGGAGCATCTGATTTCCAGAACTGTCACATTATTTTTGGTATGCCAAATTCCAAGAAAAAAATTGTGAAACATACCAAGAAATAAGATATTACGGCCCATACTCAGGGCAGTTGATTGGGGTGGGGAGGCAATCAATAGAACTATTCCTAAGGAAGTCTAGTTTTTGGTACTTCCCATCCAAAGACCTTAAATTAGCTATTTTAAATATGTTCAAAGAGATAAAGAGTTAAACCACGTCTACAGGATTAAAAGACAGTATGAAAACAAGGTCTAACTGCAAGAGGAAAGTGGGAAGGTAAGGTGGAAACTTCCTCCCACACACAGGCAGAGGGAGACCTTCCCAGCTTTCTCAGCCCAACTGGAGATGCACCTGTGGGAAACAGCTCCAAACACTCCTTCCTCCTCACTGGCAGCCTGTGCCGGGGCAGTGCCCACCCTGCCAATCATGTAAACCCAGCAGTACTGCCATCACTTCATGGCAGGTAGAGGGTGCCCATCCCACAACAATGCTCAGCTCACAAGGGCCAGCAGAAGTGAGCTGCCATCTGTAGCAGACAGATATGCCACTGCAAGCAGACAGATAGAAAGCAGCCCTGCCCACAGCCCACCAATAGCAGCTGGGGCTTCACTGCAAAAGAGAATGAGGCATTGGAGAGTAAGGAGTCTTGAGATTCTGGGCACCACAGGACGCCTTCTTCATAAAGCCATTACTCTCTAGACCAAATAGTATAGTGGATCTATCTAATACAAAGGAAAAAAACACAAAAAAGACAAAATGAGGAGGCAGAGGAATATGTTCCAAACAAAAATACAGAATATGAATCCAGAAAGAGGGCTGAATGACACAGATCATCAATCTTCTTGATAGATTTCAACGTAACAGTCATAAATATGCTCACTTATCTGGGGAAAAGTATTGATGATCTCAGGGAGGACTTCAACAAAGAGATAGAAGAGTTGAAAAAGAGCCACTCAGAGCTGAAGAATACAGTAACTGAAAAGAAACATATAACAGAGGGAATGACTAATAGATTGCTGCAAGTAGAGACAATTACTGGGATGGAAATTAAGGAATAGAAAACCATAAAGTTGAGGAATAGAGAGAAAAAAGACTCTCTAGAAGAAATGAGAGGATGCTAAGAGAGCAGGGTGACAACTCCAAATGAAATAATATTCATATAATAGAGGTACCACAAGAGGAAGAAAGAGACAAAGGGGTAGAAAGTCTCTTTTAAGACATAATTGCTGAAAAGTTACCCAATCTGGGACAGAGAATAAACACCAGGTCTAGAAACACAGAGAGTCCCTAAGAAAAGGAATCCCAGGAAGACAACATCATGGCATATAATTAAAATGACAAAGATTAAAGACAAAAAACAGGGTATTGAAAGCACTAGAGAGATAAAAAAAAATCATGTATAAGGGAAACCCCATCAGGCTATCAGCAGATTTCTCTGCAACATTCTATGGCCAGAAGGGAATGGCATGAAATATTTAATGTATTGAAACAAAAGGACCTTCAACCAAGAATCCTACACTTGGCAAGATTGTCACTCAAATCTGAAGAAATTAAACATTTCCCAGATAAACAAAAACTGAAGGAAATTACCACCACTAAACCAGCATTACAGAATATGCTAAAGGAACTTCTGTAGATGGAAGAGTTATTAAGCCTAAATAGTTTTCACAAGTGAAAATAATCCCATAGTAGGGGTAGCAGGCCAATTACCAAGGAAGTTTGAAATTAAAACAAAACAAACAAAAGTGGTAAAACCAACTATACACAAAATTAGTCAAGGGATATACAAGAAATGCAGATTATGATATAATTCATAAAGTGGGGAGGAGAAAGAATAAAAAAGAAATACTTTTAGATTGTGTTTGAAATACAGCAATCATCAACTTAATGTAAATTGTTATGTAGTTAGGAAAATATCCATGAACCTATGGTACCCTAAGCCTGAAGCCTATAATAGATACAAAAAAATTAAAAAAAAGAAATCCAATTACAACACTAAAGAAAAGCATGAAATAAAAAGCAAAGTGTAAAAGAGAGGAAGAAAGGAACAGAGAGGAACTACAAAAACAACCAGAAAACAATAAAATGCAATAAATACATACCTTTCAATAATTGCCTTAAATATAAATGACTGAAAGCACCAATCAAAAGACACAGGGTGACAGAATGAATAAAGAAACAACACCCATCTATATGCTGCCTACTAGAGACTCATTTCAGATCCAAAGACATACACAGACTGAAAATGAAGGAATGAAAAAGATATTTCATGCAAATAATAAGGATAAAAAATCAAGAGCAAGAGACATCCGGGAAGATGGTGACGTGAATGGAGCGGCAGAAATTTCCTCCCAACATTATATTTATCCATGAAAACACAGCAAATACAACTACTCCTAAAAGAGAGACCAGAATACACAGGAAAGCGCACAGCGTGCAGCTACACCTGAGAGGACTCGGCACCCGGCGAGGCGGGTAAGATACGGAGCCGCGACCTGAGCGCTCCTCTACCCCAGCGCACCGGGGGGAGGAGAGGATTCAGAGCCAGGAGGGAATGGAAGTACACGCTTGGGAAATAACCAGCCCCAGTGAGCTGCACCGGGAGCGCCGACACACAGCGCACGGTGTAGCGGAGATTGGAGAGACAGAGGGCGCAGGGTCTCAGCGGGGAACACGCCAGGTTGCTTGCGGTAGGCTCCAGGAAGGAAAAAAAAAGAAGAAAAGCACACGCTGTATTCAGCAGTCTTAAAGAGACAGGAAACCAGTAGAGGACCGCATTGTCTAAGGACATTCGGTCCAGCAGGCTGGGAGTCCTGGGGAGCTTTGGACCCCTTAGCTGACAACTGGGAAAGGGTGGCCACACTTAGACTTCCCACACAGCTCAACAGCCTCCCATTCATTCCCACCCTGGCCAGAGCTATAAAGAGCCTTGCGGAGCGGCGCAGCCATGGCCCTGGAATAGTGAGGCAACAACGCCACTTACAGCATTCACACAGAATCCACTCCCGGTGGACGTTTTTTTTTTTTTAGTTGTTGTTTTTTCTTCTCTTTCTTTTCTTTCTTCCTTTCTCTTTTATTATTATTATTATTATTGTTTTTCTTTTTTCTTTTTTTCCTTTTTAAAGTCATAAAGAGCCCAGCTGACATACGCGGCAACTACCAGTAACCAGTTCTACAGCCATGAAAAGACAGAGGAATATGGTACAGACAAAGCGTCAGACCCAGACAACCCCAGAGAGGGAACCTGAAGGGATGGACATGCACAGTCTTCCTGAAAATGAATTCAGAATAAAAGTCATAGCCATGCTGACGGATCTACAGAGAAATGTGCAAGAGCTGAGGGAGGAAGTGAGGGAAGTCAGGAAAGACTATGCAGAAATGAGACAAGCCATCGACGGGCTTAACAGCAGACTGGATGAGGTGCAAGAGACTGTTAATGGAATAGAAAACAGAGAGCAGGAATACAGAGAAGCTGAGGCAGAGAGAGATAAAAGGATCTCAAGGAATGAAAGAATATTAAGAGAACTATGTGACCAATCCAAACGGAACAATATTTGCATTATAGGAGTACCAGAGGAAGAAGAGAGAGAAAAGGGGATAGGGGGTGTCTTTGAGGAAATAATTGCTGAAAACTTTCCCACGCTGGGGAAGGAAACAGTCTCGCAGCACACAGAGGCCCACAGATCTCCCAACACAACGGACCCAAGGAAGACAACACCAAGACACATAATAATTAAGATGGAAAAGGTCAAAGATAAAGACAGAGTATTAAAGGCAGCTAGAGAGAGAAAAAAGATCACCTACAAAGGAAAACCCATCAGACGACCATCAGACTTCTCAACAGAAACCTTACAGGCCAGAAGAGAATGGCATGATATATTTAACGTAATGAAACAGAAGGGCCTCGAACCAAGAATACTGTATCCAACACTATTATCATTTAAATATGATGGAGAGATTAAACAATTTCCAAAAAATTAAAGTTGAGAGAGTTTCCCTCTCATAAACCACCACTACAGGATATCTTAAACGGACTGCTCTAGAGGGAAACACCCCTAAGGCTAAAAAGATGTCACCAGAGAAAATAAAATCATAGCAAAGAAATCAGACCATCCAAATACTAACTAAAGGCAAAGAATAAAACACCCAATATATAAAGAATGGAGGAGGAAGAATAGGAACGGAGAGATAGAGAAACATCAGACGGTGTTCACAATAACTTAACAAGAAAGTTAAGTTAGATTGATAAATAGTAAAGAAGCAACCCTTGAACCTTTGGTAACCACAAATCTAAAGCCAGCAAAGGCAATAAGTACATATCTATCAATAATCACCCTAAATGTAAATGGACTGAATGCACCAATCAAAAGACACAGAGTAACAGAGTGGATAAAAAAAGCAAGACCCATCTATATGCTGCTTACAAGAGACTCACCTCAAACCCAAAGATATACACAGACTAAAAGTGAAGGGAGGGATGGAAAAAGATATTTCATGCAAACAACAAAGAGAAAAAAGCAGGTGTTGCAGTACTTGTATCAGCCAAAATAGACTTAAAAACGAAGAAAGTAGCAAGAGATAAAGAAGGACATTACATAATGATAAAGGGGTCAGTCCAACAAGAAGATATAACCATTATAAATATATATGCACCCAACAAAGGAGCATCAGCATATGTGAAACAAATACTAACAGAATTGAAGGAGAAAATAGACAGCAATGCATTCATTTTAGGAGACTTCAACACAGCACTCACTGCAAAGGATAGATCAACCAGACAGAGAATAAGTAAAGACACAGAGTCACTGAACAACACACTAGAACAGAGGGAACTAACAGATATCTTCAGAACTCTGCACCGAAAAGCAGCAGGATACACATTCATCTCAAGTGCACATGGAACATTTTCCAGAATAGACCACATACTAGGCCACAAAAAGAACCTCAATAAATTCAAAAATATTGAAATCCTACCAACCTAATTCTCAGATCACAAAGGTATAAAACTAGAAATAAATTTTAGAGAGAAATCAAAAAGGCTCACAAATACACGGAGACTAAACAACATTCTCCTAATTAATCAATGGGTTAAGGACCAAATCAAAACAGAAATCAAAGAATATATGGAGACTAATGACAACAACAACACAAAGCCACAACTTCAGTGGGACTCAGCAAAGGCAGTTCTAAGAGGAAAGTATATTGCAATCTAGGCCTATTTAAAGAAGGAAGAACATTCCCAAATGAACAGTCTAAAGACACAATTACTGAAATTGGAAAAAGAAGAACAAATGAGGTCCAAAGTCACCAGAAGGAGGGACATAATAAAGATCAGAGAAGAAATAAATAAAATTGAGAAGAATAAAACAACAGAAAAAATCAATGAAACCAAGAGCTGGTTCTTTGAAAAAACAAACAAAATAGATAAACCCCTAGCCAGACTCATTAAGAGAAAAAGAGAATCTACACACATAAAGAGAATCACAAATGAGAAAGGAAAAATAACGATGGACCCCACAGAAATACAAAGAATTATAAGAGAATATCATGAGCATCTATATGCTAACAAGCTGCAAAACACAGAAGAAAGGGACAACTTCTTAGAAAAATACAACCTTCCAAGACTGA
>JAQQAC010012408.1:10704681-10752703 GCA_029783875.1 Phataginus tricuspis
GGTAGGATTTGTTTTCTTATATGGCTGAATAATATTCCATTGTGAATATGTACTACATCTTCTTTATCCATTCATCTACTGATGGACACTTAGGTTGTTTCCATTTTTGGATATTGAAAATATGACTGCGATAAACATAGGGGTGCATATATCTTTTTGAAATTGGGCTGCTGCATTCTTAAATTCCTAGGAGTGGAATTCCTGGGTCAAATGGTATTTCTATTTTGAGTTTTTTGAGGAACCTCCATACTACTTTCCAAAATGGTTGAACTATTTTACATTCCCACCAGCAATGTAGGAGGGTTCCCCTTTCTCCACATCCTCGCCAACATTTGTTGTTGTTTGTCTTTGGATGTTGGCCATCCTAACTGGTGTGAGGTGATATTTCATTGCGGTTTTAATTTGCATTTCTCTGATGATTACGGATGTGGAGCATCTTTTCATGTGCCTGTTGGCCATCTGAATTTCTTCTTTGGAGAAGTGGCTGAGCAGCTCCTCTGCCAATTTTTTAATTGGCTTATTTGCTTTTTGTTTGTTGATGTGCATGAGCTCTTTATATAATTTGGATGTCAACCCCTTATCGGATATGTCATTTATAAATATATTCTCCCATACTGTAGGGTGCCACTTTGTTCTACTGATGGTGTTTGCTGTACAGAAGCTTTTTAGTTTGATCTAGTCCCACTTGTTCTTTTTGCTTTTGTTTCCCTTGCCTGGGGAGATATGTTCATGAAAAAGTTACTCATGTTTATGTCCAAGAAATTTTTGCCTATGTTTTTTCCTAAGAGTTTTATGGCATCATGGCTTATATTCAGGTCTTTGGTTCATTTTGAGTTTACTTTTATGTATAGGGTTAGACAATAATACAGTTTCATTCTCTTACATGTAGCTGTCCAGTTTTGCCAACACCAGCTGTTGAAGAGGCTGTCGTTTCCCCATTGTATATCCATGGCTCCTTTATTGTATATTAATTGACCATATATGCTTGGGTTTATATCTGGGCTCCCTAGTCTGTTCCATTGGTCTATGTGTCTGTTCTTCGGCGAGCACCAAATTGTCTTGATTACTGTGGCTTTGTAGTAGAGCTTGAAGTCAGGAAGCATAATTCCCCCCACTTTATTCTTCCTTCTCAGGATTGCTTTGGCTATTCGGGGTCTTTTGTGGTTCCATATGAATTTTAGAACTATTTGCTCTAGTTCATTGAAGAATGCTGTAGGTATTTTGATAGGGATTGCAACTGAATCTGTAGACTGCTTTAGGCAGGATGGCCATATTGACTATTAATTCTTCCCATCCATGAGCATGGAATGTGTTTCCATTTATTGGTATCTTCTTTAATTTCTCTCATATGTGTCTTGTAATTTTCCGAGTATAGGTCTTTCACTTCCTTGGTTACGTTTATTCCTAGGTATTTTATTCTTTTTGATGGAATTGCTTTCCTTATTTCTCTTTCTGCTAGATCATCATTAGTGTATAGGAATGCAACAGATTTCTGTGTATTAATTTTGTATCCCACAATGTTGCTGATTTCAGATATTAGATCTGGTAGTTTTGGAGTGGAGTCTTTTAGGGATTTTTATGTACAATATCATGTCAACTGCAAATAGTGACAGTTTGATTTCTTCCTTATCAATCTGGATGCCTTCTATTTCTTTGTGTTGTCTGATTAATGTACCTAGGACCTCAGTACTATGATGAATAAAAGTGGGGACAGTGGGCATTCCTGTCTTGTTCCCAATCTTAGGGGAAGAGCTTTCAGCTTCTCCCTGTTAAGTATAATGTTGGCTGTGGGTTTATCATATATGGCCTTTATTATGTTGAGGTACTTGCCCTCTTTGCCCATTTTGTTGAGAGTTTTTATCATGAATGGATGTTGAATTTGGCCGAGTGCTTTTTCAGCATCTATGGAGACAATTATGTGGTTTTTGTCCTTCTTTTTGTTGATGTGGTGGATGATGTTGATTGATTTTCAAATGTTCTACCACCCTTGCATCCCTTAGATGAATCCCACTTGATCATGATAGATGATCTTTTTGATGTATTTTTGAATGTGGTTTGCTAATATTTTGTGGAGTATTTTTGCATCTATCTTCATCAGGGATATTGGTCTGTAATTTTCTTTTTTTGCGGTGTCTTTGCCTGGTTTTGGTATTACAGTGATGCTGGCCTCATAGAATGAATTTGGGAGTATTCCGTCCTCTTCTACTTTTTGGAAAACTTTAAGGAGGGTGGTATTAGGTCTTCATTAAATGTTTGATAAACTTAAGCATTGAAACCATCTGCTCCAGGGGTTTTGTTCTTCGGTAGTTTTTTGATTACTAATTCAATTTCCTTGCTGGTAATTGTTCTATTCAGATTTTCTGTTTCTTCCTGAGTCAGCCTTGGAGGGTTGTATTTTTCTAGAAAGTTGTCCATTTCTTCTAGGTTATCCATTTTGTTACCATATAATTTTTCATAGTATTCTCTCATAATTCTTAGTATTTCTGTGGTGTCTGTAGTGATTTTTGTTTCTCATTTCTGATTCAGTATATGTGTGTAGACTCTGGGTTTTTTTTGATAAGTCTTGCTAGGGGTTTATCTATTTTGTTTATTTTCTCACAGAACCACCTCCTGCTTTTATTAATTCTATTTTATTCTTCTCAATTTTAATTATTTCTACTCTAATCTTTATTATGTCCCTCCTTCTACTGACTTTGGGTCTCATTTGTTCTTCCTTTTCTAGTTTCCTTAATTGTGAGTTTAGACTTTTCATATGGGATTGTTCTTCTTTCCTGAGGTAAGCCTGTATTGCAATATACTTCCCTCTTAGCACGGCCTTCACTGTGTCCCACAGATTTTACATTGTTTTATTATTGTTGTCATTTGTCTCCATATATTGCTTGATCTCTGTTTTTATTTCCTCATTGATCCATTGATTATTTAGAAGCATGTTATTAAGCCTTCATGTGTTTGTGGGATTTTTCATTTTCTTTGCGTAATTTATTTCTAGTTTCATACCATTGTGATCTAAGCTGGTTGGTACAATTTCAATCTTTTTTAATTTACTGAGGCTCTTTTTGTGGCCTAGTATATGATCTATTCTTGAAAATGTTCCATGTGCACTTGAGAAGAATGTGTATCCTGTTGCTTTTGGATAGAGTGTTCTGTAGATGACCATTAGGTACATCTGTTCTAATATGTTGTTCATTGTCTCTGTCTCTTTACTTATTTTCTGTGTGGTTGATCTGTCCTTTGGAGTGAGTGGTGTGTTGAAGTATCCTAAATAGAATTGCATTCTATTTCCCCCTTTAATTCTGTTAGTATTTGTTTCACATATGTAAGTGATCCTGTGTTCGGTGCATAGATATTTATAATAGTTATATCCTCTCGTTGGACTGATCCTTCATCATTATGTAATATCCTTCTTCGTCTCTTGTGACTTTCTTTGTAAGTCTGTTTTGTCTGATACAAGTACTGCAACACCTGCTTTTTTCTCACTATTAGTTGCATGA
Source organism: Phataginus tricuspis (assembly GCA_029783875.1). NCBI lineage: Eukaryota > Metazoa > Chordata > Mammalia > Pholidota > Manidae > Phataginus > Phataginus tricuspis. The sequence continues at coordinate 10,708,173 of JAQQAC010012408.1, forward strand.
AATATCTTTTTCCATCCCTTTACTTTCAGTCTGTGTATGTCTTTGGTTTGAAGTGAGTCTCTTGTAGGCAGCATATAGATGGGTCTTGTTTTTTATCCATTCAGTGACTCTATGTCTTTTGATTGGTGCATTCAGACCATTTACATTCAGGGTGATTATCAATAGGTATGTACTTATTGCCATTGCAGGCTTTAGATTCGTGGTTACCAAAGGTTCAAGGGTAATTCCCTGACTATCTAACAGTATAATTTAACTCACTTTGTATGGTATTACACACACAACCTAAAGGTTCTTTTTTTTCCTCCTTTTTCTTTCTCCTCTCATTAAATGTCATTTTTAAATGCAGCAACTAGGAAAAATAGCACTGAAATAAGCCATAATTTACCCCCAAAATGTATTACTGATTAGATAACTTTGAATAAACTACACTTTTCTTTTTCACTTTATTTTCCCATTTTAGATGAAAATGGTATCCTTCCCTCTTTCTTCAACAGAGCTGCTGTGAAAAGATACAAGACCTCTCAACTCTCTGTCTTACTAAAAGTTGAGGATTTTCTAAAGAAAAATCTCTATTAGTTCATTCCAAAAACCTGTAAGACAGAGGGCAATTTATACATTTCTATTCATTCTCTTTTCTGCATTTGTATTTATTCTCTCTCACATACAAAATGTCAGTCCTTTCCTATCTACCAGCATCATTCTCCTCCAAAAATAATCATTATTCTTTCTGAAGTACAAAAATTATGGAAGCAGAGAACTAGAGAAATTTTCAGGAGAAAAATGAGAAAATGGTGATTTGCCTCAATTCTTAAGATAAACAAATTGCAAATTTACTCTCAATACTTTATTTCAGCTCAACTTCTTCAGTTCTCTACCTTTATATACATACCTTTCCTTCACCAATTGTCCTATCTTTCTAGTGAAAGCTAGTAATAGCTGCTTTAGTAGAATTTTGCAAAAAAAAAAACATGCTCCTCACTTTCTATTTACCACTTCCTTTGGTCACCACCATCTCCATGACTATCATCATGGCAATCACTTACAAGAAAGAATGGAACACACACGTACATACAAAATGGCTACTCGAATTCTTCTAAAGTGCACATGGAACATTTTCAAGAATAGATGATATATTAGGCCATAAAAAGAACCTTAGTAAATTCAAAAAGATTGAAATTGTACCAACCAGCTTCTCAGATCACAAAGGTATGAAACTAGAAATAAATTACATAAAGAAAATGAAAAAGCCCACAAACACATGGATGCTTAATAACATGCTTCTAAATAATCAATGGATCAATGAGGAAATAAAAACAGAGATCAAGCAATATATGGAGACAAATGACAACAATAATTCAACACCACAAAATCTGTGGGATGAGGTGAAGGCCATGCTAAGAGGGAAATATACTGCAATACAGGCCTACCTCAGGAAAGAAGAACAATCCCAAATGAACACTCTAAACTCACAATTAATGAAATGAGAAAAGGAAGAACAAATGAGGCCCAAAGTCAGTAGAACTAGGGACATAATAAAGATTAAAGCAGAAATAAATAAAATTGAGAAGAATAAAACAATAGAAAGAATCAATGAAAGCAGGAGCTGCTTCTTTGAGAAAATAAACAAAATAGATAAACCCTTAATGAGACTTAGCAAGAAAAAAAGAGAGTCAACGCACATAAACAGAATCAGAAATGAGAAAGGAAAAATCACTATGGACACCACAGAAATACAAAGAATTATGAGAGAATACTATGAAAAATTATATGGTAACAAAATGGATAACCTAGAAGAAATGGACAACTTTCTAGGAAAATACACCCTTGCAAGGCTGATCCAGGAAGAAACAGAAAATCTGAACAGACCAATTGCCAGCAAAGAAATTGAACTGGTAATCAAAAAACTACCAAAGAACAAAACCCCTGCACCAGATGGTTTCACTGCTGAAATTTATCAAACAATCAGTGAAGACCTAATACCCACCCTCCTTAAAGTTTTCCAAAAAGTAGAATAGGGAATACTCCCAAACTCATTGTACTAGGCCAATATCACTCTAATACCAAAACCAGGCAAAGACACGACAAAAAAAGAAAATTTCAAACCAACATCCCTAATGAGCATAGATGTAAAATTACTCAACAAAATATTAGCAAACCGAATTCAAAAATATATCATAAAGACCATCCATCAAGATCAAGTGGGATTCATCTCAGGGATGCAAGGATGGTAAAACTTTCAAAAATCCATCAACATCATCCACTACGTCAACAAAAAGGACAAAAACCACATAATCATCTCCATAGATGCTGAAAAAGCATTCGACAAAATTCAACATTCATTCATGGTAAAAACTCTCAACAAAATGGGTATAGAGAGCAAGTACCTCAACATAATAAAGGCTATATATGACAAACCCACAACCAACATTATACTTAACAACGAGAAGCTGAAAGCTTTTCCTCTAAGATTGGGAACAAGACAAGGATGCCCACTCTCCCCACTTTTATTCGACATTGTTCTGGAGGTCCTAGCCACAGCAATCAGACAACACAAAGAAATAAAAGGCATCCAGATTGGCAAGGAAGAACTCAAACTGTCCCTATTTGCAGATGACATGATATTGTACATAAAAAACCCTAAAGAATCCACTCTAAAACTATTAGATCTAATATCTGAATTCAGCAAAGTTGCAGGATACAAAATTAATACACAGAAATATGTTGCATTCCCATACACTAATGATGAACTAGCAGAAAGAAAAAAAGGAAAACAATTCCATTCACGATCACATCCAAAAGAATAAAATACCTAGGAATAAACCTAACCAAGGAAGTGAAAGACCTATATCCTGAAAACCACTCTTAAGAGAAATTAAAGAAGACACTAATAAATGGAAATTCATCCCACGTTCTTGGCTAGGAAGAATTAATATTGTCAAAATGGCCATCCTGCCTAACAAAATATACAGATTCAATGCAATCCCTATCAAAATATCTACAGCATTCCTCAATGAACTAGAGCAAATAGTTCTAAAATTCATATGGAACCACAAAAGACTCTGAATAGCCAAAGCAATCCTGAGAAGGAAGAATAAAGTGGGGGGGGAATTATGCTTCCTGACTTCAAGCTCTACTACAAAGCTACAGTAATCAAGACAATTTGTGACTGGCACAAGAACAGACCCATAGACCAGTGGAACAGAATAGAGAGTCCAGATATAAACCCAAGCATATATGGTCAATTAATATACAATAAAGGAGCCGTGGGTATACAATGGGGAGATGACAGCCTCTTCAACAGCTGTTGTTGGCAAAACTGGACATCTACATGTAAGGGAATGAAACTGGATTACTGTCTACCCCATACACAAAAGTAAACTCAAAATGGATCAAAGACTGAATGTAAGTCCTGACACCACAAAACTCTTAGAAAAAAATAAGGCAAAAATCTCTTGGACATAAGCATGAGCAACTTCTTCATGAACATATCTTCCTGGGGAAGGGAAACAAAAGTAAAAATGAACAAGTGGTACTAGATCAAACTAAAAAGCTTCTGTACAGCAAAGGACATGATCAGTAGAACAAAAAGGCACCATACAGTATGGGAGAATATATTCATAAATGACACATCCAATAAGGGGTTGACATCCAAATTAGATAAAGAGCTCATGCACCTCAACAACCTAAAAGCAAATAAGCCAATTAAAAAATGGGCAGAGGAGCTAGACACTTCTCCAAAGAAGCAATTCAGATGGCCAACAGGCACATGAAAAGATGCTCCACATCACTAGTCATCAGAGAAATGCAAATTAGAACCACAATGAGATATCACCTCACACCAGTTAGGATGGCCACCAACCAAAAGACAAACAACAACAAATGTTGGCAAGCATGTGGAGAAAGGGGAACCCTCCAACACTGCTGGTGGGAATGTAAATTAGTACCACCATTGTTGAAAGCAGTATGGAGGGTCCTCAAAATACTCAAAATAGAAATACCATTTGACCCAGGAATTCCACTCCTAGGATTTACCCTAAGAATGCAGCAGCCCAGTTTGAAAATGACATATGCACCCCTATGTTTATTGCAGCACTATTTACAATAGCCAAGAAATGGAAGCAACCTAAGTGTCTATCAGTAGATGAATGGATGAAGATGAAGTGGTATATATACACAATGGAATATTATTCAGCCATAAGAGGAAAACAAATCCTACCATTTGCAACAACGTGAATGGAGCTAGAAGGTATTATGATCAGTGAAATAAGTCAGGTGGAGAAAGACAAGTACCAAATGATTTCACTCATATGTGGAGTATAAGAACAAAGAAAAAACTGAAGGAACACAACAGCAGCAGACTCACAGAACCCAAGAATGGACTAACAGTTACCAACAGGAAAGGGACTGGGGAAGATGGGTGGGAAGGGAGGGATAAAGGGGAAAAAGGGCTATTACAACTAGCACACATAATGTGGCAGGGGTGGGGGTGTGGTGCGGGGATATGGGGAAGGCAGTATAACACAGAGAAGACAAGTAGTTATTCTATAACATCATTCTACACTGATGGACAGTGACTGCAATGGGGTATGTGGTGGGGACTTGATAATCGGGGGAGTCTAGTAACCATAATATTGCTCATATAACTGTATATTAATAATAGCAAAATTTTTTAAATGGCTTCTCTAAAAAGCTTGATGGTTGAATCTGCAGTGAGTTTAAATTAGAAGGGTACAGGGTGCATGATTAAGAGATGACCACACGTGCTATAAAAAACAATGGACTAGGAGTTAAGTAATACGCTCTTTCTCTTAGATTTTTTACTCTCTTGATGGGCAATTTTTAAGAAAATCTCCAAGTATCTCCAGACTTAAGTTTATCTATCTATATAATTAAGGAGCTAAATGAAGTGATTTGTAGGTTTCTTGCCTAGTTCTAGTGATCTCACTTTATAATCCTTCTTCCAGTAAGTACAGATTTGGGTAGTATTTCTTTCACAAAGTTGCATTTCTACATCATCTTTCCTAAATACTTCTACATCATATTTGACAACACAATTTTGATGAAAGCAAAATTTTTCTGCTCTGTAGATTCATCAGGTGTCATACTCAGCATCTCCAAAATGTAACTGCTTTCATAGACTAAATTTTTCTCCTCCCAAAGGACTGAGAACGGCAAGTCCACCACCTTGTGGCCATCTCAGGGAATTTAACATTTCCTTGGTAGCCTAAAAGAAAATGCACTCCTATTTTAGAATAATGAAATAGTCTTCTCATAATACATCATGGAAATTTATGGACTTTCCTACAAGTTTCTGAATGTTACATTTATAGGGATGCCTCCTTAGGGGAAAAGTAGTGACTTACTGGAACTGGTGAATTTGGAAGGAGAAACTGGGCACATATAGTCCAGCCCATTCCTTATTTTCTCCTCTTGGTTACCAGAGGAAGCACACATTCTCCTGTTCTCCCTCATGCCATACATTTTACAAGAGCATGCGATCAAATGGATAGACTTGTCACAGTCTAGCTCTACTGCTGACAAAGTAGGTAAACTTCTCTAATTTGGGATTTCAGGATTAGGAAATCCTCTTTCCTTCAAATATAAGCCACGTTATCCAAATTAGTTATTAATAAAAATGATATTATTTTTAATTTCCTTGTCTTTCTCAATTGGTTCACATTTAACTGAGGAAAGCAGGATGTCATTCATTTAGCCCTCTCAAAACATAAAATTAGACATAATCAAAATACAAACTTTAAAATTTTTAATGAAAATATTTTGCCTTGAACACAGGAAATTTATCAAGAAACAGAAAAGTACCTAATTTAAGATAACAGTATAATAAAAATTATAGATTAAAATCTCTAAATCTCCAAATAACAAATGCTTTGAAATTTTTAGCAATTGCTTTTAAATTAATAAATAGTAAGAAAGAAGTTAGGATATGAAATTGTGTAATATCTTTTAGATATTCTTTTCCTATTTATAAACAAATAATTTTCCAAGTAGATGTTGAACACTGATTATAAAGAAATACTATGAGAATTATATAAAATTCTTACCTGGTCTTCTGTTTCTTTGAGAGTAACTATAGTTTCTTTTGTCTCTCTTTTGAGACTCTCCTATTAAAAGTGAATACCAAGTACATATATTATCAAACACTCATAAAAGTCAAAAGTTAATACTATTATCAAAAATCAATATTCCTAAAACAGCAGTACACTCAGACAATGTGACTAGTGGTTATCAAGGGGGAGGGGTTGGGATGGTTATGGGGGGAGGGGAGAGGGAAAAAGGAGCACAATAATTCTCAATCACAGTACGTTGGTCACAGAACGTGGTACAACATGGAGAATATAATCAATCATTCTGCAACATCTTTCTACCTTAACTAATAACCACACTAGAGGGGGTGAGGATTTAACAATGTGGGTAACTGTTGAACCACTGTGTTGTACATTTGAAACCAAGATAAGATTGTATATAAACAATACTTCAACTAAAAAAAGGTCACAATGAAAAGAAAATCAATGCTCCTATTATTAAAACCTTTCCTACATAAGTATTAACATGGAAAGCGAGGAGATTCTCAAGATGGCAGCATTGTTGAGTAGGGTGGCGGAAATCTCCTCCCAAAACAATATATACTTTGAAAATACAGCAAATACAACTATTCCTAAAAGAGAGACCAGAAGATACAGTACACCAGCCAGACTACATCTACATCTGCGAGAACTCAACATTTCACAAAAAGGGTAAGATACAAAGCCATGACCCAGCAGGACCCGAGCACTCTCCCCACCCCAGCTCACCAGCGGGAGGAAAAGAATCAGAGTGGGGAGGGAATGGAAGCATAGGACTGCTAAATAACCAGCCCTAGTAATCTGAACTAGGCACACAGACACACATTGCATGGTGTACTGGATGTTAGAGGAACAGAAAAGCAAAATACGAGACTAAGGCTGCGAACAAGTTCCCACAGCCGGCTGCCCTGGGACAAAAGAAAAGCAGATGCTTTAAAAGTCGTAAAGGTACAAGGGTTTAACAGGTGGACAACATCATCCTCACACACTCAGCCCAGCATGCTGGGAAGTTTAAGGAACTTCAGGTGCCCTAACACCCTGGATGGCAACACAGCTCTAGAGCCCCTCATGGTGGTAGGCAGCCTGCCATTCATTTCCCCCCGCTGGCACTGTAAGCAAACTGGCTGACCCGCCATTGCTGTGTAAAAGCCAGGGAGTAACCCCTCCCACAGCAACCACACAGAGGCTTCTTGCTGGACGAGGCTTACTGGCCCACACACAGAGGCTGCCCCCTGTCTGCAGCTGACCGGCACAGACAGCGGAGTCCGGCACAGAGTCCAGGAAGTACAGAGGTGCTCTATTCTCACAGCAAACAAGCAATGCTTGCCTGCAATCCCAGCCAATGCCCTAGGCCATCCTGAGAGCCACTCCGCCCATGGAGGCTCAGGGGATTAACCAAGAGGCTGCCCCCTGTACGTGGTTAACCAGTACAGACAGAGGAGACCAGCGCAGGGTCTGGGAAGCAGGAAGGGGCTCCGTCCTCATAGCAGAACACACGCTGCCTGCCTGTGACCACTGCCAGTATCCTAGGCCATCCCGAGGGCTGCCCTGCCCACAGCAGCACAGGAGATTAATCTAGAGGTTGTTCCCTGTATGTGGTTGACTGGCACAGGCAGCAGACATGAGCAAGGTGACTGGCAAGTAGGAAGGGACTTTTTTCTCCCAAATGACACATGTGCCACTCGCTGATACCCGCTGCCATCGCCATGAAAAGGCAGAAGAACCTTGTTCAGTCCAAAATCCCTCAAACATCAGAGAGAGAGCATGGTGAGACTGAAATCACTGATCTTCCTGAAAAAGAATTCAAAATAAAAGTCATAAGCATGCTGATGGAGGTACAGAGAAATATTCAAGAGCTAAGAGATGAATTCCAGAGGGAGAAAACAGAAATGAAACAAACCATGGAAGGATTTAAGAGCATAATGGATGAGGTGGAAGAGACTGTTACTGGAATAGAATTCAGAGAACAGGAATACAGAGAAGCTGAGGCAGAGAGAGATAAAAAGGATCTCTAAGAATGAAAGAATATTGAGAGAACTGGATGACCAATCCAAACGGAACAATATTTGCATTAAAGGGGTACCAGAAGAAGAACAGAGAGAAAAAGGGATAGAAAATGTCTTTGAAGAAATAATTGCTGAAAACTTCCCGAATCTGGGGAAGGAAACAGTCTCTCAGACCATGGAAGTCCACAAATCCCCCAACACAAGGGATACAAGGAGGACAACACCATGACATATAATAATTAAAATGGCAAAGATCAAACACAAGGACAGAGTATTAAAACCAGCCAGAGAGAGAAAAAAGATCACCTACAAATGAAAACCCATCAGGCTATCATCAGACTTCTAAGCAGAAACCTTACACACCAGAAGGGAATGGCATGATATATTCTCTCAAACCAAGAATACTGTATCTAGAAAGATTATCACTTAAATTTGAAGGCGGGATTAAACAATTGCCAGATAAACAAAAATTGCGGGAATTTACCTCCCACAAACCATCTATACAGTGTATTTTAAAGGGACTGATTTAGATGGAAGTATGCCTAAGGCTAAACAGCTGTCACCAGAGAAAATAAAACCACAGCAAAGAAAGCAGACCAACCAAATACTAACTAAATGCAAAATAAACTCAGCTATCCACAAAATCAATCAGGGAAACACAAAGCATACAGGATAAAACACCTAACATATAAAGAGTGGAGGAGAAAGAAAAAGGGAGAGAAATAAAGAATCATCAGACAGTGTTTATAATAGTGTAATTAAGTGAGTGAAATGAGACAGTTAGATAGTAAAGAAGCTACCTTTTAACCTCTGGTAACCACGAATCCAAAGACTACAATGGCAATAAGTGCATATCTATCAATAATCACCCTAAATGTAAATGAACCAAATGCACCAATCAAAAGACACAGAGTAACAGAATGGATAAAAAAGCTAGAACTATCTATATGCTGCCTACAAGAGACTCACTTCAAACCCAAAGATATAAACAGAACAAGAGGGAAGGGATAGAAAAAGATACTCCATGCAAACGTAGGGAGAAAAAAGCAGGTGTTTCACTACTTGTATCAGACAAAATAGACTTCAAAACAAAGAAAGTAACAAGAAAACAAGGACATTACATAATGATAAACAGGTCAGTCCAACAAGAGGATATAACCATTACAAATATCTATGTACCCAACACAGAGGAACCTACACATGTGAAACAAATACTAACAGAATTAAGGGAGAAAATAGAATGCAATATGCATACAATTTAGGAGACTTCAACATACCACTCACTCCAAAGGACAGATCATCCAGACAGAACAAAAGTAATGACACAGAGGCACTGAACAACACATTAAAACAGATGGACCCAACAGACATCTACAGAACTCTACACCCAAAAGTGGCAGGATACACATTCTTCTCTAGGGTACAGGGAACTTTTTCCATATTAGACGACATACTAGGCCACAAGAACAGCCTCAGTAAATTCAAAAGATTGAAATTGTACCAACCAACTTCTCAGATCACAAAGGTGTAAAACTTGAAATAAACTGAACAAAGAAAACAAAAAGGCTCACAAACACATGGAGGCTTAACAACATGCCCCTAAACAATCAATGGATCAATGTCTAAATAAAAACACACATCAAGCAATACATGGAGACAAATGAAACCAACAGCACAACGACACAACTTCTGTGGGACACAGGGAAGGCAGTTCTAAGAGGAAACTATATACCAATCCAGGCATACTTAAAGAAGGAAGAACAATCCCAAATCAATAGTCTAAACTCACAATTAACGAAACTAGAAAAAGAAGAACAAATGAGGCCCAAAGTCAGTAGAAGGAAGTGACACAGTAAAGATTAGAGCAGAAATAAATAAAATCGAGAAAAATAAAACAATAGAAAGAATTAATGAAAGAAGCTGCTTCTCTGAGAAAATAAACAAAATAGATAAACCCCTAGCCAGATATATCAAGAAAAAAAGAGTCTACACACATAAACAGAATCAAAAATAAGAAAAGAAAAATCACTATGGACATCAAAGAAATACAAAGAATTATAAGAGAATACTATGAAAAATTATATGGTAACAAACTGGACAACCTAGTAGAAATAGAACACTTTCTAAAAAATTCCTTCCAAGGCTGACCCAGAAAGAAAGAGAAAAATCTGAACAGACCAATTACTAGCTATGAAATTGAATTGGTAATCAAAAAGCTACCTAAGAACAAAACACCTGTACCAGATGGCTTCACTGCTGAATTTTATCAAACATTTAGTGAAGACCTAATACCCATCCTCATTAAAGTTTTCCAAAAAATAGAAGACGAGGGAATACTCCCAAACTCATTCTACGAGGCCAACATCACTCTAATATCAAAACCAGGCAAAGACACCACAAAAAAAGAAAATAGCAGACCAATATCCCTGATCACCATAGATGCAAAAATACTGAACTAAATATTAGGAAACCAAGTTGAAAAATACATCAAAAAGATCATCCATCATGATCAAGTGGGATTCATCCCAGGGATGCAAGGATGGTACAATATTCAAAAATCCATCAACATCATCCACCACATCAACAAAAAGAAGGACAAAAATCAGATGATCATCTCCATACATGCCAAAAAAGCATTCGACCAAATTCAACATTCATTCGTGATGAAAACTCTCAACAAAATGGGTATAGAGGGCAAGTACCTCAACATAATAAAGGCCATATATGACAAACCCACAACCAACATCATACTTAATACAGAGAAGCTGAAAGCTTTTCATCTAAGATAGGGAACAAGAAAGAGATGCCCACTCTCCCCACTTTTATTCAACATAGTTCTGGAGGTCCTAGCCACAGCAATTAGACAACACAAAGAAATGAAAGGCATCCAGATTGGTAAGGAAGAAGTTAAACTGCCCCTGTTTGCATATGACATGATATTGTACATAAAAAACCCTAAAGAATCCACTCCAAAACTACTAGATCTAATATATGAATTCAGCAAAGTTGCAGGATACAAAATTAATACACAGAAATCTGTTGCATTCCTATACACTAATGATGAACTAGAAGAGAGAGAAATCAGGGAAACAATTCCATTCACAACTGCATCAAAAAATATAAAATACCTAGGAATAAACCTAATGAAGCAAGTTAAAGACCTATACCCTGAAAACTACAAGACACTTGTGAGAAAAATTAAAGAAGACAGCAATAAATGGAAACACAACCCATGCTCATGGATAGGAAGAATATTGCCAAAATGGCCATCCTGCATAAAGCAATCTACAGATTTAATGCAATCCCTATCAAAATACCAACACCATTCTTCACAGAACTTGAGCAAATAGTTCTAAAATTCATATGGAACCACAAAAGACCCTAAATAGCCACAGTAATCCTTAGAAGGAAGAATAAAGCTGGGGAGATTATGCTCCCCGACTTCAAGCTCTACTACAAAGCCATGGTAGTCAAGACAATTTGGTACTGGCACAAGAACAGAACCATAAACCAATGGAACAGACTAGAGAGCCCAGATATAAACCCAACCATATATGGTCAATTAATATATGATAAAAGAGCTGTGGATATACAATGGGGAAATGACAGCCTCTTCAACAACTTGTGTTAGCAAAACTGAACAGCAACATGCAAGAGAATGATACTGGATTATTGTCTAAGTTCATACAGAAAAGTAAACTCGAAATGGATGAAAGACCCAAATGTAAGTAATGAAACCATAAAACTCTCAGGAAGACAACATAGGCAAAAATTTCCTGAATATAAACATGAGCAACTTTTTCCTGAATGCATCTCCTCAAGCAAGGGGAAAAAAAGCAAAAATTGAACTCATGGGACTACATTTAACTAAAAAACTTCTGTACAGCAAAGGACACCACCAACAGAACAAAAAGACATTCTACAGTATGGGAGAATATATTCGTAAATGACATATCCAACAAGCGGTTAACATCCAAAATACATAAAGAACTCACATGCCTCAACATCCAAAAAGCAAATAACCCAATTAAAAAATGGGCAGAGTATATGAAGAGACAATTCTCCAAATAAGAAATTCAGGTGGCCAACAGGCACATGAAAAGATGCTCCACATCACTAATTACGAGGGAAATGCAAATTAAAACCACAGTGAGATATCACCTCACACCAGTTAGGATGGCCAGCATTGAAAAGACTAAAAACAACAAATACTGGTGAAGATGTGGAGAAAGGGGAACCCTCCTACACTGCTGGTGGGAATGTAAGCTAGTTCAACCATTGTGGAAAGCAATATGGAAGTTCCTGACAAAACTAAAAATAGAAATACCATTTGACCCAGGAATTCCAGTCCTAGGAATTTACCCAAAAAAATGAGATCTCAGATTCAAAAAGACATATGCACCCCTATGTTTACTGCAGCACTATTTACAATAGCAAAGATATGGAAGCAACCTAAATGTCCATCAGTAGATAAATGGATAAAGAAGATGGGTACATACACACAATGTAATACCATTTAGCCATAAGAAAGAAACAAATCCTACCATTTGCAACAACATGGATGGAGATGGAGGATATTATGCTCAGTTAAATAAGTTAGGCAGAAAAAGACAAATACCAAATGATTTCCCTCATTTGTGGAATATAATAACGAAGCAAAACTGAAGGAACAGAGCAGCAACAGACTCACAGACTCCACAAAGGGACTAGCGATTACCAAAGGGGAGAGTAAAGGTGGGGGAGGGTGGGTGGGGAGGGAGGGAGGAGGGGATTGTGGGGTATCACGATTGGTGCACTTGGTGTGTATGGAGTCACAGGGAAGACAGTGTAGCTCAGAGATGACAAATAGGGACTCTGTGGCATCTTACCACACTGATGGACAGTGACTGCAATGGTGTATGGGGGGGGACTCAATAATAAGGGTGAATGTAATAACCACATTGTTTTTCTTGCGAAACCTTCATAAGAGTATATATCAATGATACCTTAATAAAAAAAAATAAAAAGAACCCTAGCCCTTGAAGAGCGTAAAATATAATAGGGGCACAGAGTGACATAATTATTTTAATATAAAAACAGAGTGCTTTCTGAGTCTTGTGGTATCTATTGCACAATTTTACATATTGTGGTTTTTAGGTATATATCTTGGTACATAACTGTATGGCAAAATGTAATTGTTAAATTTAGGTGGTCTGTGATGTTCATACTTCTTTAAACTTATCCATGTATTTAAAATTTTTCATAATAAAAAATTGAGGGTGAAGAAAAAATAAACAGAGTGTTATGAGTTTACTTATATACAGTAAGCTTACCTTTGCAGGAAGATATGTGAGATTTTTCCATAAGAGGAAAGAGTAAGAAAGGAATCAAATGCAGGAAACAAATAAACAAATGCAGAGGCTTCAAATTGAAGGTGCACGTTTCTAGGTTGTTGCAGAGTAATTAAGAGAACAGGATTTGAACTACATAAAATAGACCTAAGATTTGAATTCTAAGCAATTCTTCTTTTTTATTATGTGATCTTGAAAAATAATCTAACCTCTGTAAAAAGGCAGGTAATAAGTATGTATACAGTATTACTGTAAGAATCAAATTAGATATAAGTAGGGCACTCGTTACACTGACTATCAGAAAGCAAAAAATAGTATGTGTCATTCTAATGTGTGAGTCAATTCACTTTGTAAACTGCAAAACACTATAAGGCCTTTTTTATGAAATGATGAACAGCTAAAAAGCACATCTATATATATAAATACTTTATAAAAATGAGATAATATTCCTCAAATACTTCTATCTGAAAGCATTCTTACTCTTAAAATGTACCTATATTTATTTGTGTTTCACATTTAAACAAGGGAATATGCTAAATACTTCTGGGAAAAATGTTAACAAGTGAAAATGTATTTTTTAATCCCTAGTTACCCCAACTTCTATTATTTTCTAATATAACATGCTTTTATAAACAAAAAATTACACCTAAACCTAAATGTAAGTTACTCTATAATGCCATAATACCTACTTTTTCTTTTATTTCTATTTCAAGTTGTTTCTTAACAGATAAAAGTTCATTTTTCAGATTGAATAATTCAGTCTCCTAAAGAAAAAGAAACAAAGTTTATAAGTGCATCCATATATTTCTCAAAATAATGAAAATGCAAAGTAGTGTTTCATATAAATTAATTGATAGAAAAATAAACTAACTCATAAAATATATACACTTTAAAAACCTACTGATAGGAGGGCTTCTATCTTCATATGCTAAATGAAATAAATCAGAGAAAGGCAAATACCATATAATCTCACTTCTATGAGATTATAACCTGAAAATTAAAGAGTTCATTTTAGACAAATTTTCTAGTTTGCTCTAAAAAAATATTTAACACTGTATATCTCTCCTCTTGGTCCTCCCCTAATCTATCCTATCCATTCTCTCCCAGTCTCAGAGATCCAAACTTCTTTGTAACTGGAGTTTATAATTTTTCATTTGAAAAAATGAGGTCATTCCACCATTTCAAAAAATAAACTGGAAAAACATATAAAACTATAAAAATCTATTAAGAGGACAAAAGATGGTGTGAGAGGTGAGACACAGGCTTCCTCCTAAAACCGCATATAATACGAAAATATGATTAATACAACTAATCCTGAAAGAGCCACAGGAAAGAGGACTGTGTCAGACTGCATACACCTGGAGAAAAGAGCAGACCTCACAGAACAGGGTAATGTACCAAAGCTGTGGCCCGGTGGGACCCAAGCCCTACCCCACCCCAGCTCACCAGTGGCAGGAAGAGAAACTGAGCAGGGAGGGAGTGGAGGTCTGGAACTGCTCAATACCTAACTCCGGAGATCTGCTCTGGGAATACAAACCTACAATTCATGGTGCTTGCATGATACTGTCATGATTATGAGGTTGGAAAGCTAAGACAGGCAGAATTCCTGGAGAGATTGAGATTCCAGCCACTTGTGGAAAGCAGGGATCTGTATCTGGCTGCTCTGGGACAAAAAAAAGGTGGGCAGTCTGAGAGACTTCCTAACAAGGAAGCCCTTAGCAAGAGAGCTGCTAAAGGGGCAAGGATGGCACAGAGCTTCCTGCTCAGGAGAAAGGACAGGTAGACAAAATTGTCTGGGTGCACTCTGCCCAGCAGGTTGGGAGCTTTGCCATATAGACTCTCATATTTAAGGAGGAAAAAGAAATCTTCCTCCTTAGACGATCTTCAGGTGCTCCAGCATCCTGGCTGGCTACACAGCCCCAGGACCTCATCCGTGATACACAGCCTACTGCGCCTTTCTTCCAGCCAGCCCAACATGGCTCGCAAACTGGCAAACCCTACCCTGGCTGTTAGGCCAACCAGAGGGAATATCTGTCTACAGCAACTACAAATGCAAAGCACAGAGGCTTATACCTGTGTGCTCAGCCCACTGGTTCAGGCAGTGGAGACAGGCATACCAACTGGGTAGCAGGAAACACCTCTTCCTCCCCCCAGGCACCAATACCACTCCTCTGCGACCCCCAACATTTCTTCAGGGGCTGAGCAGCTCCAGGGAGTACAGCTTCTGTGCACTGGAGGGAGCCACATACAAATATGAAATGCCAAACAAATCTAGTTCAGAGTAAAATAATTAATACCACTCCTAAGAAAGATTTAAATGACATCGACCTCATGACTCTTCCTGAAAGGGAGTTCAAAATGAAAATCATTAACATGCTCATGGAGGTATGGAAAGATATTCAAGAACTCAGGAATGAATTCCGGTCAGAGATCCAATCATTCAAGAGCAAAATGGACGTTAGTAAAAGCAGATTGGATATAGTGAAGGAGACGATAAATGAAATAGAAACTAGAGAGGAGGAATACAAAGAATCTGAAGCACTGAGAGAAAAAAGGATCTCTAAGAATGAAAGAACATTGAGAGAACTGTGTGACCAATCCAGACAGAACAATATTCGCATTATCGCACAGAAGGAGAAGAGAGAGAAAAGGGATAGAAAGTGTCTTTGAGGAGGTAATCGCGGAAAACTTCCCCAATCTGGGGAAGGAGATAGTCTCTCAGGCCATGGAGATGCACAGATCTCCCAACACAAGGGACCCAAGGAAGACAACACCAAGACATATAGTAATTAAAATGGCAAAGATCAAGGATAAGGACAGACTATTAAAAGCAGCCAGAGAGAGAAATAAGATCAACATACAAAGCAAAGCTAATCATGCTATCAATCAGACTTCTCAACAGAATCCTTACAGGCCAGAAGGGAGTGGCATGATGTATTTAATGCAATGAAGCAGAAGGGCCTTGAACCAAGAATATTTTATCCAGCAACATTATCATTTAAGTTTGAAGGAGGGATTAAACAATTCCCAGATAAGCAAAAGCTGAGAGAATTTACTTCCCAAAAACCATCTCTACAGTGTATTTTGGGGATATAGATGGGAGCATAGGGACTGGTACAGATGGAAGTGTTCCTAAGGTTTAATAGCTGTCACCAGAGGTAATAAAAACACAGTACAGAAAGTAGAACGGCTAATTACTAGGCAAATGCAAAATTAAATTAACTATCCCTAAAGTAAATCAAGGGATAGACAAAGAGTACAGAATATGACACCTAATATATAAAGAATGGAGGAAGAAGAAAAAGGAGGATGAAAAAAAAAAGGAACCTTTAGATTGTGTTTGTAATAGCATATTAAGTGAGTTAAGTTACACTCTTAGGTAGTAATGAAGTTAACCTTGAACCTTTGGTAACCACGAATCTAAAGCCTGCAATACCAATAAGTACACACCTATTGATAATCACCCTAAATGTAAATGGACTGAATGCACCAATCAAAAGACACAGTTACTAATTGGATAAAAAAACAAGACCCATCTATATGCTGCCTATAAGACACTCACTTCAAACCCAAAGACATACACAGACTAAAACTGAAGGGATGGAAAAAGACATTTCATGCAACTAATAGTGGAAAAAATCAGGAGTTGAGGAACTTGTATCAGACAAAATAGGCTTCAATACAAAAAAAGTCACAAGAGACAAAGAAGGACATTACAAAATGATAAAAGGGTCAATCCAATAAGAATGTATAACCATTATAAATATCTATGGCCCAACACAGGAGCACCTATATATGTGAAAAAAATACTAACAGAATTAAAAGAAGAAATAGAATGCAATGCATTCATTCTAGGAGACTTCAACACCCCACTCACTCCAAAGGACAGATCAACCAGACAGAAAATAAGTAAGGAGACAGAGGCACTGAACAACACAATAGAACAGATGGACCTAACAGACATCTACAGAACTCTACACCCAAAAGCAGCAGAATATACATTCTTCTCAAGTGCACATGGAACATTTTCAAGAATAGATCATACACCAAACCACAAAAAGAGCCTCGATAAATTCAAAAAGATTGAAATTGTACCAACCAGTTTCTCAGCCACAAAGGTATGAAACTAGAAATTAATTACACAAAGAAAATTAGAAATCCCACAAACACATGGAGGCTTCACAATATGCTCCTAAATAACCAATGGATGGATCAATGACCAAATAAAAACAGATATCAAGCAATATATGGAGACAAACGACAGCAATAATTCAACACTGCAAAATCTGTGGGACGCAGTGAAGGCTGTGTTAAGAGGAAAGTATACTGCAATACAGGCCTACCTCAGGAAAGAACAATCCCATGTGAGCAGTCTCAACTCACAATTAATGAAACTAGAAAAATAAGAACAAACGAGGCCCAACATCAGTAGAAGGAGGGATATAATAAAATTAGAGCAGAAATAAATAAAATTGAGAAGATAAAACAACAGAAAGAATCATTGAAAGCAGGAGCTGGTTCTTCGAGAAAATAAACAAAATAGATAAACCCCTGGCCAGACTTTTCAAGACAAAAAGAGAGTCTACTCACATAAACATCAGAAATGAGAAAGGAAACATCACTATGGACACCACAGAAATACAAAGAATTATTAGAGAATACTATGAAAAATTACATGCTAACAAACTGGACAACCAAGAAGAAATGGACAAATTTCTAGAAAAATACAGCCTTCAAATGCTGACCCAGAAAGAAAGAGAAAATCTCAACAGACCAATTACTAGGAACGAAATTGAACTGGCAATCAAAAACCTATCTAAGAACAAAACTCCTGGACCAGATGGCTTCACTGCTGAATTTTATCAAACATTTAGTGAAGACCTAATATCCATTCTCCTCAGTTTTCCAAAGAGTAAAAGAAGAGGGAATACTTCCAACTCATACTATGGGGCCAGCATCACTCTAATACCAAAACCAGGCAAAGACACCACAAAAAAAGAAAACTACAGACCAATATCCTTAATGAATATAGATGCAAAAATACTCAACAGATTATTAGCAAACAGAATTAAAAAATACATCAAAAATATCATCCATCATGATCAAGTGGGATTTATTCCAGTGATGTAAGAATCATACAACATTTGAAAATCCATCAACACCAACCACCACATCAACAAAAAGGACAAAAACCACATGATCATCTTCACAGATGCTGAAAAAGCATTCAACCAAATTCAATATCCATTCGTGACAAAAACTCTCAACAAAATGGGTACAGAGGGCAAGTACCTCAACATAATAAAGGCCATATATGAAAAACCCACAGCCAAAATTATACTTAACAACGAGAAGCTGAAAGCTTTTCCTTTAAGATCAGGAACCAGACAAGGATGCCCACTCTCCCCACTTCTATGCAACATATTACTGGAGGTCCTAGCCACGGCAATCAGACAACACAAAGAAATAAAAGGCATCCAGATTGCCAAGGAAGAACTCAAACTGTCCCTGTTTGTAGATGACATGATATTGTACATAAAAAACTTAAAGAATCCACTCCAAAACTACTAGACATAATCTCTGAATTCAGCAAAGTTGCGGGATGCAAAATCAATACACAGAAATCTGTGGCATTCCTTTACACTAACAATGAATGAGCACAAATAGAAATCAGGAAAACAATTCCATTCACAGTTGCATCAAAAAGAAAATACCTAGGAATAAACCTAACCAAGGAAGAGAAAGACCTATACTCTGAAAACTACAAGACACTCATGAGAGAAATTAAAGAAGATACTAATAAATGGAAACACATCCCATGCTAACGGATAGGAAGAATTAATACTGTCAAAATGGCCATCCTGTCTAAAGCAATCTACAAATTCAATGCAATTCCTATCAAAATACCAACAGGATTCTTCAATGAGCTAGAGCAAATAGTTCTAAAATTCATATGGAACCACAAAAGACCTCGAATAGCCAAAGTTATCCTGAGAAGGAAAAATAAAGCAGGGGGGATTATGGTACCTGACTTCAAGCTCTACTACAAAGCCACAGTATTCAAGACAATTTGGTACTGGCACGAGAACAGACCCATAGACCATTGGAACAGAATAGAGAGCCCAGATGTAAACCCAAGCATGGTCAATTAATATACAATAAAGGAGCCATGGATATACAATGGGAAAATGACAGCCTCTTCAACAGCTGGTGTTGGTAAAACTGGACAGCTACATGTAAGAGAATGAAACTGGATTACTGTCTAACCCCATGAACAAAAATAAATTCAAAATGGATCAAAGACCTGAATGTAAGTCATGAAACCATAAAACTCTTAGAAGAAAACATAGGCAAAAATCTTCTGAATATAAGCATGAGCAACTTCATCCTGAACGCAACTCCTCGAGCAAGGGAAACAAAAGCAAAAATAAACTCATGGGACTAAATCAATCTAAAAAGTTTCTGTATGGCAAAGGACACCATCAACAGAACAAAAAGGTATCCTACAGTATGAGAGAACATATTTGTAAATGACATATCTGACAAGGGGTTAACATCCAAAATATATAAAGAACTTACACACCTCAACACCCAAAAAGCAAATAACCCGATTAAAAAATGGGCAGAGGATATGAAGAGACAGTTCTCCAAAGAAGAAATTCAAATGGCCAACAGACACATGAAAAGATGCTCCACATCACTAATCATCAGGGAAATGCAAATTAAAATCACAATGAGATATCACCACACACCAGCAGGGATGGCCAGCATCCAAAAGACTAAGAACAACAAATGCTAGCAAGGATGCAGAGAAAAGGGGAACCCTCCTACACTGCTGGTGGGAATGTAAGCTAGTTCAACCATTATGGAAAGCAATATGGAGTTTCCTGAAAAAACTAAAAAATAGAAATACCATTGACCTGGAAATCCCACTCCTTGGAGTTTATCCAAAGAATCCAACTTCTCAGATTCAAAAAGACATATGCACCCCTATGTTTATCACAGCACTTTTTACAATAGCCAAGATAGGGAAGTAACTTAAGTGTCCATCAATAGATGAATGGATAAAGAAGAAGTGGTACATATATACAATGGCATACTATTCAGCCATAAGAAAGAAACAAATCCTACCATTTGCAACAACATGGATGGAGCTGGAGGATATTATGCTCAGTGAAATAAGCCAGGCGGAGAAAGACAAGTGCCAAATGATTTCCGTCATTTGTGAAGTGTAACAACGAAGTAAAACTGAAGGAACAAAACAGCAGCAGACTCAGAGACTCCAAGAAGGAACTAGTGGTTACCAAAGGGGAGTGGTGTGGGAGAGCAGATGCAGAGGGTTGGAGAAGGGGATTGAGGGGTATTTTGTTTAGTACACATGGTGTGGGGGGATCATGGGGAAAATAGCACAGAAAAGGCAAATAGTGAATCTGTGGCATCTTACTACACTGATGGACAGTGACTGCATTAGGATATGGGTGGGGACTTGATAATATGGGTAAATGTAGTGACCACATTGTTTTTTCATGTGATACCTTCATAAGAGTGTATATCAATAATACCTTTACAAATCTATTAATATCCCTTTCTGATTGAAGATTCTCTGATTCTATAGCTCAAAAACTATGGTTTTATTTAATATTATTCTTTACCACCATCCATGCTGACATGAACATTGGTTTTTACTGCTACTTATTCTATATCTCACCAAAGATGCTTTCATTGATGACTGTTCTTGTTCTTTGTTCTTATAAAGTCCTAATTCTGTGTCTCTTTCTTCAACAATTTTATCATACTGGTGCTATATTAATTGAAGAAAAAATTTTAGATATATTAGAACCCAACCAATTAGTTTTATTGAAATACAGGTGAAATACAGTATTATATTGTTTTCAGATGGATAATATAGTGATTTGACCCTTATATATACATTATTAAATGCTCCCACAATGTGTGGTTACCATCTGTCAATATACAAAGAAATTACAGTATACATAAAAAATTATAGACTATATTCCAACTCTGTGCTTCCCGTCCCTATGAATGACTTTTCTTATAATGGGAAGTTTATACCTCTTTATCCACTTTACCTACTTCACCCATCCCTCACCCCTCAGCTCTATGGCAACCACTATTCCACTCTCCTAAGTTTATGAGTCTATTTGTGTTGTTCATTTATTTTGTTTTAATATGCCTGGTATCCTTATGCACTTAATATTTTCAGAAAATTATGCTTATGAATTCAACAATATATATTTGAGCATTTAAGAAATTTTTTCAATTTGTTAATTACAACAACATAAGTAATGAAACACATATAACTGTCTTAGAAATAATCTACCCCTAGAGCAAGAAATAATTCTTTTTAGTTGGAAACATTGAAATTTATCATTTTTTAAATGGGCTAGATACACTAGGACCTCTTAGAAAAGTGGCTGATTCCAGATTTGTGGGGTGAGAAACACAAAATGAGTCTTGAGCCTTTTGTCATAACAGAAAGCAAGAAAGCTATCAGAAACTATTAGGATCAAGTCAAAAGGACTTGCCAGTAAATTTGAAGAGGCTCCTACTAGCCAGAGATGTGACAATTTGAGTATCAACAAGGATAAAAACTGTACTGGATTGAGACATACCAAATATGCTTAAAGCTATGAGTTCACAATAGTATCTAAAATATTTTTTAAATACTCATCAGTTACCTCATAATAGTGTTATATCCCAGCAACAATTTTTAAAGATGAATGAGTGGGTATAGCCCACCTCCTCTCCAAATCTTGAAGGGAATAAAGCTCAATTCTCTAACAGAATGATTACTTTAAAACAACAAAAAATAGAGCACACTTGCAAAGACAACGAACATAAGCTTTTCATCTATTTATTTCATCAATAAAAATTTGTTTAGCCTAGCATCACACAGAAAATACAAAATTTTTATAAGATACATATCCTGGTATGTACTTAAATAAATATAAGGTAAGAAGTGTTGTAAGAGATTTCTATGACACTTAAAAAAAAAGGAGTGATTACTTCCATCAATCATAGATGAAAAGGAGAGATTCTTCAATGATGTGACACCCAAGCTCAGCTTTGTATGGAGACTTGAACTTGGAGAAATGGGAGATCAAGGGTATTCTAGCTATAACAAGTCATTGTTGCATAGATAATAATTTTCTCTGACAAATCAGAATGCTATATTGATTTCAACATTTTTCTGCATAAATATGGCTCCAATAAATTCCATTACACAAAAAGAAAAAATTACCTTATGTTTTTCCATAAGTGCTACCATTTCAGCTATTTTATGTTGACATCGTACATCAATTTCTTTCTGTAATTTTACTGCTTCATCAGATATTACTTTTGCTTTCTCAACCTATCAAATAAATTTAAAGTTTCTTAAAATTAATGCATAAAAAACATTTAATTTAAATTAAAGACCTATGCTCCACTTATATAAAATGTGGAAATCAAACACCAGGAAATCAGGAAAGCCAAGTAGAAATTGCATTACTGTTTTGGTTTATTTTAGGATGGTCTATCAAGTGAGAATGACAGCAAAATACTGTAATGATCATTTAATTTTTATAAAATAATTGTGTATTAAAGCTCAAATACTGAAAAAAGGATTAAAGATGGTGGCGTGAGAGATGAGACAGAGTCTTCCTCCTAAAACCGCATATAATATGAAAATATAACTAATACAACTACTCTTGAAAGAGCAACAGGAAAGAGGACTGCACCAAACTGCCTACATCTGGAGACAAGAGCAGACTTCATGGAAAAAGGGTAATGTACTAAAGCTGTTGTCCTGCAGGATCCAAGCCCTTCCCCCACCCCAGCTCACAGGCAGGAGGAACAGGAACGGAGCAGGGAGGGAGTGGAGATCTGGGACTGCTAAATACCTAACTCTGGAGATCGGCTCTGGGAGCACAAACCTACATTTCATGGTGCTTGCATGATACTCTTGTAATTAGGGGCTTGGAAAACTAAGACAGGCAGAATTCCTGGAGAGACTAAGATTCCAGCTGCTTGTGGAAAGCAGGGATCCATATCCAGCTGCTCTGGGACAAAAGAAAGGCAGGCAGTCTGAGAGACTTCCTAACAAAGAAGTCTTTAGCAAGAGGGCTGCTAAAGGGGCAAGGATTGCACAGAGCTTACTGCTCAGGAGAAAGGACAGGTAGACAAAATTGTCTGGGTGCACTCTGCCCAGCAGATTGGGAGTTTTCACGATCTTCAGGTGCTCCAGCTCCCTGGCTGCCTACACAGCTCCAAGAATCCTTTCCATGACAGGCAGACTAGTGCATCTTTCTCCTGGCCAGCCCAGGCTTGCAAACTGGGAAACCCTACCCTGGCATTAGGCCAGCCAGAGGGAAGATCTGTCTACAGCAACTAAGAACGCAAAGCACAGAGGCTTATACCTGTGTGCTTGACCCACTGGTTCAGGCAATGGAGACAGGCATAGCAGCCGGGAAGCAGGAAAAGAGCTCTTTCCTCCCCACAGGCACCAATACCACTGCCCTGCAATCCCCAACATTGCTTCAGGGGCTGAGCAGCTCCAGAGAGTAGAGCTTCTGGGCACTAGAGGGTGCCATACACAAATATGAAATGCCAAAGAACCTGGTCCAGAGTAAAATTATTAATACAACTCCTGAGACAGATTTAAATGATATTGACCTCATGACTCTCTCTGAAAGGGAGTTCAAAATAAAAATTAACATGCTCATGGAGGTACAGAAAGATATTCAAGAACTCAGGAATGAATTATGGTCAGAGATCCAATCACTGAAGAGCACAATGGACGGTATTAAAAGCAGATTGGATATGGTGGAGGAGACGATAAATGAAATAGAAACTAGAGAAGAGGAATACAAAAAAGCTGAGGCACAGAGAGAAAAAAGGATCTCTAAGAATGAAAGAATATTGAGAGAACTGTGTGACCAATCTAAACGGAACAATGTTCGCATTTATAGGGGTACCAGAAGAAGAAGAGAGAGAAAAAGGGATAGAAAGTGTCTTTGAGGAGGTGATTGCTGAAAACTTCCCCAATCTGGGGAAGAAGATAGTCTTTCAGGCCATGGAGGTGCACAGATCTCCCAACACAAGGGACCCAAGGAAGGCAACATCAAGACATATAGTAATTAAAATGCAAAGATCAAGGATAAGAACAGACTATTAAAAGCAGCCAGAGAGAGAAATAAAGCTCAAATACTTAAAATAACAAAGATATTTTTAGCTTCTATAAGAAACTAATTAACTACCCCTAATATGTGTATTAAATCATAATTCAAAAATATTGTTTTTCTCTTCAAATGCTAATAAACAAATACAAAGTTTCAGCATAACAAATTCTCAAACACAGGTTTTTCCTACCTCTTCTAAAAGATTTTCTTCTGATATCTTTTTGTCCTCAATTACTTTTTGATAGCTGTCAGTCATTTCTTTAAATTTTTGCTTGGCACCTTCTAGTTCTAATTCTAATTTACTGACCTTTGAGTAAAGAAAATAGCATTAACATTAGTAAATACTGTGCATTACTTGAAAATATTCTGTATCCATTTTGTGGTTCTGTGAATCTTAAAAAATTACTTTCATGGAAGTTGTGGTTGGACTGTTTTCCTTACATTTTTCACATGGTCAAAATGTGCTTTTTCATAAAATCTATAATCTCCTCTAAAATATGTGTTTGGTTGTTAGTAATATTTCAAAAGCAGCTCAATTTTTATTTTTAATGAACTTCTTACTATTTAAGTTGTTTAGTCTCAGTTCAATGTTTTATTACAATAAATAACTATTCCATTTACACAGAACACCCATGTGATTTCAAAGAAAAAACATTCTTTTTAAAAACAGCTTTATGGAGGTATAACTGATATACAAAAAACTATATATATTTAATGTGTAGTTAACAATTTGATGAGTTTGGACATATTTATATACCTGTGAAACCATCTCCACAATCAAGATAACAGCCATATTGACCTCCTTCTGTCCCTTAGTTTTTTGTCATAAAAACATTTAACATAATAGCTACCCTCTTGACAAAATTTTAAGTGCACAATAGAGTACGTTGACCATAGGCGATTTGCAAATATCTTCTCCTCTTCTGGAGAGGTGTCCTTTGATGCCCTCAAAAAATTTCAGTACAATCGCTACTATAACTGACTGCTTTTTGTCTGATACAGACAAAGCTGATCCTAAAAATAGACAAATGGACAAGCAGACTATTCTTGAGGACAAAGTCCAGCTTCATGGGCATGAAACCTGTATAGTCATACAATGCCCAACACTTAGTTCCTTCTCTGTTGTTCTCACCTTGAAATTGTTAATAACTTTTTTAACTAGGTGCCCACCATTTCACTTCACAGTCCATGAATGTGTTGTGTCCACCGTTTGGCTATCTCGAATGCTGCGCCTATGAACATGGGTATACACATATCTCTTTGAGATCCTGCTTCCAATTCTTTCCGGTATATACCCAGAAGCAGAATAACTGGATCATACGGTAATTCTATTTTTAATTTTTTGAGTAACCACCAGACTGTTTTTCATAGTGGTAGCACCATTTGACATTCCCAACTAACTGTGGAGAAGGATTCCAATTTCTCTGCAACTTCACACATGCTTGTTCTTTTTTTTATATACATAGTACCCAACCTAATGGGTGTGAGGTGACATCTCATTGTGGTTTTGATTTGCATTTTCTTAATGATTAGTGATGTTGAACACCTTTTTATGTACTTATTGGCCATTTGTATATCTTCTTTGGAGAAATGTCTATCCAAGTCCTTCACTCATTTTTTAATCAGCTTCTTTGTTGTCTTTGCCCATTTTGAATATTTGTCTTTTGGTGTTTAGTTTTAAGAGTTTTTAAATTCTGGATATATGTCATTTGTCAAATAAATGTTTCTAGATTATTTGAAATACTAGATCAGCATTTTCATCTTCTTTGTACTTTGCCTATTTTTGATAGCCTTTGATAAGCAGATCTTTCAGATTTTGATGAAGTCTAATTTATCATACTTTTTAATGAATATTGCTTTCTGTGCCTTGCCTAAGTAATCTTTGCCAATTTCCAAGCCATGAAGATAATCTCCAGTGTTTTTTTTTAGAGGCTTCAGAGCTAAAGATTTTATGCCTATAACCCATTTAAAATTAATTTTTGTGCATGGTTTCAGATAAAAGTTGAAGTTTTTCCTTTCCCATGTGAATATATCCAGTTATTCTAGAATGTTTGTTGAAGACTTTCATTCCTCCCATTAAATTCTTTGGGCATCTTTGTTGAAAAATCAATACATTGTATATCAACTAGTCTATTTCCGAACTTCCTATTAGATTCCACTGATCTTTCTTAAATATAATAATATACTGTCTTGACTGCTATAGCTTTACAGCAAAAGTTCAAATTAGGCAGCCTAAGTACTCAGACTTTATTCATCTTTTTCAAAATTTTTGGGTCTTTTGAATGCTCATATACATTTTACCAGAGCTTGTCAAGGTATATATATATAAGAAAAGACTGCTGGACTTATATGGGGATTGATTGACTATCTTGGTCAATTTGAGGAAATCTGACATGTAAAAGATATTAAGGCATATAATCAATGAATATGATATATTTTTATTTACTTGTCTTCTTTAATTTGTTTCGGTAATGTTTGTACTTTTTAGTGTACAAGTCTCCCAAATATTGTTAAATTTATCTGTTATATGGATTTTGATGCTATTTTAAGTGGTATTGTATTTTAAAATTCATTTTTCAGTTAGTAGCTGTCAATATACAGAAATACAAATTTTTTTTGGTAAATTACATTGTAGCCTGTGACTTTGCCAAGTTCATTACTAGTACACTAGTGACTTTGTACAAACATTTTCAATTTCAATGTAGACAATCATATCACTTTCATTTCCTTTTCTTGCCTTAATGTACTAGCTAGAACTCCAATACAGTGTTGAATGAGGTAATAAGAGCATACATTGTTCTTGGTATTAAAGGGGAAGGATGTGATTTTTCATCATTATATATGATTCTAGCCTAAGGTACTTTTTAGACTCTCTGTATCAGACTGAGGAAGTCTAGTTAATCAAAAATGTTTATCAAGAATGAATACTGAATTTTTGTCAAATATTTTTCCTGCAGCCATTAAGATGAGCATATGATTTTTCTATTTTTATTATGTGGTATAGTAAATTACCCTTACAGTTTCAAATTTTAAGCCAACCTTACATTCCTAAAATAAACCCCAACTTGTTCAATGTTACATGGTTTTATATATCACTAAATTAGATTTACTAATATTTTGTGAGGGATTTTTGTATCTATATTTATAAGGATGTTGGTCTATAACTGTTTTGTCTTATAATGTCCTTGTTAGGAGTTGTTATCAAAAACCTAGTTGGGAATTGTTCCCCCTCTCCTAATTTTGGAAGAGCGTGTGGAAGACTGGAATTACTTCTTCCTGAAGTGTTTATTAGAATTCGACAATGAGACCTTTCAGATCTGGATTTTTCTCTAGAAGATTTCTGATAACAAATTCAATTTCCCTGACATATGGTTCTTCAGATTTTCTGTTTCATATTATGTTAGTTTTAGTAAGTTAGGTTTTCCACGAAATTTGTCCATTTCATCTAAGTTTCAAATTTATTGACATAAAGTTGTCCATGACATTCCCTTCTTATCCTTTTAATACTCACAGTATGTATATTAAAATGTCCTATTTCACTCTCACCTATAATGAATTTTATTTTCTTTTTTTAATCAATCTTGATAGGGGCTTATCAATTTTATTAATATTTTCAAAGACTCAACTTTTTACTTCAATTTTTCTTTGTCTCTTTTAATTTCTTTGGTATTTTACCTTTACTATTTTTTCTCTACTTTCTGTAAACTTAATTTGCTTACCTTTTTCAGTTTCTAAATGAAGACCATGATCATTTCTGCTTTTTGAAACATTATTTATAAATTTATCTCCAAGAACTGCTTTAGTTGTATCCAACCACTTTTGATAGTTGTATTTCTATCATCATTCAGTTAAAAATAATATCTAATTTTCCATGTACTTCTTTAGCTTCTGATTTATTAGTCTGATGTTTAATTTCCAAATATTATAGCTTTTCTAAGTATTTTATGCTTATTTCTAATTTAATTTTATTGTAGTGAGAGTTTATATGGTGTAAAATTCCAATCTTTTTAAATGTATTTAAATTTATGGCCCAGCATATGGTCTGTCTTGGCAAACAGTCTATGTATACTTCAAAAGAATTGATACTTTTAGCTATAGTGTTTACAATTGTGAATTGAGTAAAGGTAGTTAGTTAGTAGTGTTGCTCAGATTTTCTATATTCTTACCAATTTTTTACTAGTTGTATCAACTGCTGAAACAGGGATATTACAATCCCCAACTATGATTATAGAATTTTAATTTCTCATTTTAGATTTTTTATTTTTTGTATTTTGAAGCTGTTAAGTACAAACATATTCATGATTGTTTTATCTTTCTGGTGAATTGATGTCATTTTCCTTCAGTCTGAAAAAGTTCCTTTAGTATTTCTTTAGTATTTAGTACAGCTCTCAATGTCCTTATTTTGTTGCATACAGAATTCCAATTTGACAGTTTATTTCTATCAGCATTTTACTCCTTTGTCATCTGGCTTTCATTGTCCTGATACAAGGTCAGCCATCATTTGTCATTATTCCCCTGTATGCAATATGATATTTTTCACTAACTGCTTTTAAAAATGTCTCTTTATCTTTGGGTTTAGTACTGTAAGATATACTTGCCCAAAGATGGTTTTCTTTTTATTTTATTTTGCTTTGGATTTGCTAAAAGCCATGTATCTGCAAGTTTATGTTCTTTATTAAATGTGAGAAATTTTTTGGAAATTCTTCAAATAATTTTCTTTTAACCTATTCTCTCTTCTTCAGGGACTCCAAGTACACATTTAAAACCACTTGATATTGTTTCACAGGCCACTAAGGTACCATCCCTTTTTCTTTTTTTGAGCCCTTTTCTGTGTTTCTCTGACTAATTTCTATTGATCCAGCTTCAAAGTTTATTGACACTTGTTTCATCTATCTTCAATCTACTACTAGAACCACTGAAGTTTTAAGATATTTTACTTTTTCATTTGATTCTTAGTTTTCATTTCTTCACTGCGATTCCCCATTTGTTATTTCATTATAATCATAATTTCCTTTCCATATTTGAACATAGTTACAATAGCTGCATAAAAGATGTTACCTGCTAACTCCAACATCTGAGTCATTTTAGGGTGATTTTCTATTGACTTATTTTTATACTAGTGACAGATATATGTGTTGTAGTTAGTCTAGGGCTACTACAAATAATGCTGCAATTAATATTTTTGTACATTTCTCCTGATTCTACCTAGGTATAGAAGGGCTGAATTATAGATATACAAATCAGCTACTTTTCTATATAATTCTAGCAGTTTATGAGAATTCTTATTTGTATTCATTTTTATTCACAATATTTACATATTTTTAATTTCAAATAGTATTAAAGGTGGAAGATTTTTGCTTTCCTGAAAATTTCATCTATTTAAAACACTGAGAACCACTGCTTTTCATTCAAGATTCAAAAACTATTTATTAAGTACTAACTGTTGGTCACTGTTCAAGGAATTGGGAATAAGCTGAAAAACAAAATATGGACCTAAGAGTATAAGCTTACATTCCAGGACTTTAATTTGTATTCTACAAAGTCAGTGGTTCTCAAACTCTTTGTAGAGCATAACCATATATGGAATTTTTCAAATGTAGATTCCAAGGCTCCATCCCAAACCTACTAAATTTCATTTTTCAGTATCTGTATGGATAAGGAATATAAATACACACATATATACACACATGCCTATATATTTTTAAGCTGCTTAGATGTTTTTAACACAGCTAAATCACAGATAAGCATGCTATTACAACTAAAAGGATTGATTCCCACAATATCAAAAAATATTTGAAAATAACTGCTATAATATAAAGGATATAAAATTCCTAAATTCTCATCTATTTACTAGTATTTTAACAAAAATAAAGATTCCAATTACCTTTATCTCATAAAGATTCAGTTGCTTGCTTTCTGCTGTACTCTTTTTTTTTAAGGCCTTATTCTGTTAAAAGTTAAAAATAATTACATTTAGTACCAAAGTGATTCAGACTTGTACTACTAGTCTAAATTGAAATTACAAAAGGAAATTATTCTCTAAAACTGTAGGCAAAAAAAGGTTTTTTTTAAGGTTTGATTTTGAGAATCTGTACATACCTCCTGCTGGAGTTCTTCAATACACTTGCTTTTATTTTCAATTTGTTTCTTTAAATTGTTACACTAAAAAATTATATGAGAAATGATAATTATTCTCTTTCAATATTCTACTCAAAATTAATTTCAAACAAAAATACTGCATAAAGTAACAGGTCACTTCAAAAGTCATGTTAAATAATTCTATTAATGTCAAAAATTATATGTACAAGTATAAAGATTATCTCAATACAAATTTGAAATTCTTCACTTCTTAATCACTCAAAGAATACATAAATTCAACCACTTAAGGAAAATGTACCTCTTGCTCAATCCTATACAGAAGGCTCAATTATATTGTTAATTGACTTTGAAAAGAATACTCTGTAAAACATTTTTCTTGCAATACTCATCTGCAGCCATAGTGAGCTACTATTCTGAAACTGAATAATACATGGTACTGCTACTTACACATGATTTATTTGATCTAAAATTTAATGTGCTCCATTCCCACAAATGGTCTACTTCAGAAAACCAGGAAGAAAAGACAAGAAAAAAGAAACATTTTACTGATTTAGACAACAACTTGACTACCATAAACACATTCACAGGTGAAACTATTTGTGAATGTTATTTATTTAAACAATCAAGGATATCCAGAAGACTTCCGAGAAGATGGCGACATGAGCGGAGCGGCAGAAATCTCCTCCCAATATTATATTTACCACGAAAACACAGCAAATACAACTATTCCTAAAAGAGAGACCAGAATACACAGGAAAGCGCACAGCATGCAGCTACACCTGAGAGGACTCAGCACCGGCGAGGCGGGTAAGATATGGAGCCATGACCCAGCGGGACCTGAGCGCTCCCCCACACCAGCGCACCGGCAGGAGGAGAAGATTCAGAGCCAGGAGGGAGTGGAAGTACAGGTCCGCAAAATAACCAGCCCCAGTGATATGCGCCGGAAGCGCTGACACACAGGGCGCGGTGAAGCAGAGATTTGAGAGACAGAAGGCGCAGGGTCTCAGCAGGGAACGTGCCAGGCAGCCAGCTCCGTGAAGGAAAAAAAAAAAGAAGAAAAGCGCATGCTTTTTTCAGCGGTCTTAAAGAGACAGGAGCCCAGCAGAGGACCGCATCGCCCCAGCACACTCAGCCCAGCAGGCTGGGAGTCCTGGGGAGCTTCGGACCCCTTAGCTGGCGACTGGGAAAGGGTGGCCGCATGTAGGACTCCCACAGAGCTCAAGAGCCTCCCATTCGTTCCCACCCCGGCCTGAGCTATAAAGGGCCTTGCAGAGCGGCCCGCAGCCACAGCTCTGGAACAGTGCCACCTACAGCTTCACACAGAATCCACTCCCGGTGGGCATTTTGTTTTGTTTTGTTTTGTTTTTTTAGTTGTTGTTTTTTCTTCTCTTTCTTTTCTTTCTTTCTTTCCCTTTTCTTTATTATTATTTTTTTTTCCTTTTTAAAGTCATAAAGAGCCCAGCTCACATATGTGGCAACTACCAGCAACCAATTCTACAGCCATGAAAAGACAGAGGAATATGGTACAGACAAAGCTTCAGACCCAGACAACCCCAGAGAGGGAACCTGAAGGGATGGACATGCACAGTCTTCCTGAAAATGAATTCAGAATAAAAGTCATAGCCATGCTGACGGATCTACAGAGAAATGTGCAAGAGCTGAGGGAGGAAGTGAGGGAAGTCAGGAATGACTATGCAGAAATGAGACAAGCCATCGACGGGCTTAACAGCAGACTGGATGAGGTGCAAGAGACTGTTAATGGAATAGAAAATAGAGAGCAGGAATACAGAGAAGCTGAGGCAGAGAGAGATAAAAGGATCTCAAGGAATGAAAGAATATTAAGAGAACTGTGTGACCAATCCAAACGGAACAATATTTGCATTATAGGAGTACCAGAGGAAGAAGAGAGAGAAAAGGGGATAGGGGGTGTCTTTGAGGAAATAATTGCTGAAAACATTCCCACGCTGGGGAAGGAAATAGTCTCGCAGCACACAGAGGCCCACAGATCTCCTAACACAATGGACCCAAGGAAGACAACACCAAGACACATAATAATTAAGATGGAAAAGGTCAAAGATAAAGACAGAGTATTAAAGGCAGCTAGAGAGAGAAAAAAGATCACCTACAAAGGAAAACCCATTAGACGACCATCAGACTTCTCAACAGAAACCTTACAGGCCAGAAGAGAATGGCATGATATATTTAACGTAATGAAACAGAAGGGCCTCGAACCAAGAATACTGTATCCAGCACAATTATCATTTAAATATGACGGAGGGATTAAACAATTTCAAGACAAATGAAAGTTGAGAGAGTTTCCCTCTCATAAACCACCACTACAGGATATCTTAAATGGACTGCTCTAGAGGAAAACACCCCTAAGGCTAAAAAGATGTCACCAGAGAAAATAAAATCATAGCAAAGAAAGCAGACCTTCCAAATACTAACTAAAGGCAAAGAATAAGACACCTAATATATAAAGAAAGGAGGAGGAAGACTAGGAAGGGAGAGATAAAGAAACATCAGACAGCATTCACAATAACTTAACAGGAAAGTTAAGTTAGATTCTTAGATAGTAAAGAAGCAACCCTTTAACCTTTGGTAACCACAAATCTAAAGCCAGCAATGGCAATAACTACATATCTATCAATAATCACCCTAAATGTAAATGGACTGAATGCACCAATCAAAAGACACAGAGTAACAGAGTGGATAAAAAAGCAAGACCATCTATATGCTGCTTACAAGAGACTCACCTCAAACCCAAAGATATACACAGACTAAAAGTGAAGGGATGGACAAAGATATTTCATGCAAACAACAAAGAGAAAAAAGCAGGTGTTGCAGTACTTGTATCAGATAAAATAGACTTCAAAACGAAGAAAGTAGCAAGAGATAAAGAAGGACATTACATAATGATAAAGGGGTCAGTCCAACAAGAAGATATAACCATTATAAATATATATGCACCCAACACAGGAGCATCAG
This sequence comes from Phataginus tricuspis, assembly GCA_029783875.1. Classification (NCBI taxonomy): domain Eukaryota; kingdom Metazoa; phylum Chordata; class Mammalia; order Pholidota; family Manidae; genus Phataginus; species Phataginus tricuspis. The sequence continues at coordinate 10,741,859 of JAQQAC010012408.1, forward strand.
CATATGTGAAACAAATACTAACAGAAGTGAAGGAGGAAATAGACAGCAATGCAATTATTCTAGGAGACTTTAACACGCCACTCACTCCAAAGGATAGATCAACCAGGAAGAGGATAAGTAAAGACACAGAGGCACTGAACAACACACTAGAACAGATGGATCTAACAGATATCTACAGAACTCTGCACCCAAAAGCAGCAGGATACACATTCTTCTCAAGTGCACATGGAACATTTTCCAGAATAGACCACATACTAGGCCACAAAAAGAACCTCAGTAAATTCAAAAATATTGAAATCCTACCAACCAACTTCTCAGATCACAAAGGTATAAAACTAGAAATAAATTTCAGAAAGAAATCAAAAAGGCTCACAAATACATGGAGACTTAACGACATTCTCCTAATGAATCAATGGGTTAACGACCAAATCAAAACAGAAATCAAAGAATATATGGGGACTAATGACAACAACAACACAAAGCCACAACTTCTGTGGGACGCAGTGAAGGCAGTTCTAAAAGGAAAGTATATTGCAATCCAGGCCTATTTAAAGAAGGAAGAACATTCCCAAATGAACAGTCTAAAGACACAATTATTGAAATTGGAAAAAGAAGAACAAATGAGGCCCAAAGTCACCAGAAGGAGAGACATAATAAAGATCAGAGAAGAAATAAATAAAATTGAGAAGAATAAAACAATAGAAAAAATCAATGAAACCAAAAGCTGGTTCTTTGAAAAAATAAACAAAATAGATAAACCCGTAGCCAGACTCATTAAGAGAAAAAGAGAATCCACACACATAAACAGAATCAGAAATGAGAAAGGAAAAATAACGACAGACCCCACAGAAATACAAAGAATTATAAGAGAATACTACGAGCATCTATATGCTAACAAGCTCCTATACCTAGAAGAAATGGACAAGTTCTTAGAAAAATACAGCCTTCCAAGACTCACCAAGCAGGAAACAGAAAAACTAAACAGACCAATCACCAGCAACGAAATTGAATCGGTCATCAAAAAACTACCCAAAAATCAAGGATATCCATTTCTGGCAGAAAAGCTAGCTAGACACTCTGAATAACCTTCCTGATAAAAATAATTTAAAAATAAGTGGCTAGAAAGTAAGGAATCTGTTTACTTGAAATTATGACTTTAAAGTGATAATAGTAGGTTTGGAGCTAGCACCAAAACGAGCATTTGGCCTAAGGATATCTGCTGAACCTACCCAGGATAAGGGAAATAGGAGCTAAAACTTAGAGCTCCTATAAGGAATAGAGTAAATCTATAAGGAATCCAGTACAATAACCATGAATAAAACCACAAATTCAAAGAACTCCCTAACTCAGGGAAAGCATAAAGAAGAAATAAATCTGAAGAGTACAGTAAGGAAATTTGTCTGGACCCTGGTACTGAGTGAAAGCTATAAAAATCCCTGAAATTTTGTAGACATGAGGTGGCCTTATATGGGTTTATAGGCTGAATTCATGCTATCTCTATGATCTAGAGAAAAATGCAAATGGAGAATTTAATTTAAAATAGTTCTCCTTAGTGCTCCAAGAAAATCTTTTTGGGGGATATCAACTTCAACACAAGCCTCTAAGAATTCCCACAGATAAAATTCCAAGGAATCATAAAAAACACAAAGAAATAAGGGCCAATGAGTAAAGGTCAACAGAAAGAAAAAAAGAATAAAATCACACCTGAAAAGACTTCAGAATTTGGAGTTATCAGACACAGAAGATCGAATAAAAATATTTAAAATATTTTTTAATTAAAGACTTAAAACTGAACAAGAAACAGGAGACCATAAAAGGTAATTGAGCAGATTTTTTTTAAAAACTCATTAAAACTTCTGGTAATTAAAACTGAATACATTAAGTGAAGTTTCAAACTCAGCAAAGACAAGAAAACTGGTTAATTCTTGGCCTTACCAAATGAATGCTACACAAATTTAAAGAACAGCCGTTCGAAGTATCACCAAATTATAACTTTGCCCAACAGAACATGTTTCATGTATTTTTCCATTCTTCAGACCATCAAAACTTACTCTTTTGCAAGTTAATGTTGATGACCATACTTTTCTCCTACTCAGCTTTTCCTTAAAAAGCATCTTTATAACTGGCATTACTACACAATCCAAAAACATGTAAATAATAATGGCATCAGAACTACCAACTCTGAATATCATTTTGACTGCCCCATCTCACTCTCCCTTCTTTCTGAACAAGCTAGTGAAAATTAAAGTAACTTAATTTTGCACTCCTTAAATTTAAATAATCTCCAAACTTCAGGATAATTAAATATAACTGATAGAATTCCCAGAAATTCTTTAAAAGGTTTTAAACAGAGTTCATTTTTTTCTTTTTTTATTGAAATATAGTTGATAGACATTATATTGGTTTCAAATATGCACCACAGTTCATTTATAAGTGAAATAATTCATGTGCATAGAAATGAATTTTATTCACTAGAATTCTAGGTAAAAGAAAATGGTGTTGAGTATTAGAGGTCAGAACTTAAGAAAATGTACTATGCTTTATAGAGGACTACTCACTATTTAGAAAGTTAAGTTTACGACAAGTGTGTGGTGAGGTGCAGAGAAGGGAGAAGTGAATGGAGATGCACAGACAGGCAATAAAAACACATAAAGAGCAGAAATTTTTCTGCAGCTCCCTTGATCATAAGAATGGGAAAGATGTCTAAGGACGATTTTTAAAAGCATCTTGCCACTCTAAAGGTACCTACAACAAGTGCAGCTGCTGAGTATGAAATTTGGGGAAAGAGAAGAAATAGCTACAGAGCTTAATGAAACTTTGCTCTTTGAAACACTGCAAAACTCCTGAACCCAGAGCCTCTTCAAAGAAATCTGTAGTAAAAAACCTACTTAAATTTCTCAAAGCCTTTAAAGGAGAATTGAGAATTCTTTGTACAAGACAGTGTAAAGGCTGGCCCTAAAGAATCTAGTCATATATATATTGTTACAAAGTCTATAGTCTCAAATATTTTTTGCAATTTCATACCTTGTTTTCTAGTAACTTCATTTGTTTATCTTTTTTTAAAACTTCACATTCAATGCTTCGAGCCTAAAAAATAGTTTGACATCAGATTAAAAATGTTAACAATTTCTATTTTCATCTATGAGTATCTTTTAGAAATGGAATTATAAAGTTTAGTCTTATTTCTACAGGAAGTTTTTGGTTCTCCCATTTAATTTCAATATCCTTTTTAAAAAAAGAAATTGTCTTTGTGTTAATATGTATTCGTTAAGTCATCATTCTTATCTTAGCCCAGTATCACTTTGCAACATTCTATCAGCTTTCCCAGTTTATCTTGAAATTTTTTAATTGTTTTGCATATAAATGTTAATAATATCTTTAGTATATCTTTCACAAACGTTTGTTAATCTGAACCATATAACAACAACAATGATAAAGGATTGGTATTATCTCCATTTTAGAGATGAAAAAACAGGCAAAATAGATTATGTATGAAATAATGAATGTCTAAACTAAGGTAGTGGATTGGGAAAAAAAGTGTAATGAATTTCAATGTCAGGCAAAATACTTGAGAAATATTTGCAACTTGGATTCTTTGGGGGAAACTGTTCCAATATATAAATTGAAATCCAACCATGGAAAACTTAAAATACTAACAACTTGACTAGCATTCCATTTTTTTCCCTTAACTCATCACTATTATTTTATACACTGATAAAATAAATTTAAATTATTAGCAAAGAATTTTTACTTTACATTAAGTATCAAATTCATGTTTTCCCTATCACAAATAAGATTAGTGTTTTAAAGCAGCCTCTAATATAAATTTTAAAGTAGTGAATTATATATCAAGTCTTTAGGAGATTAAATTCATTTTTTTCTGGTTGAATTTCACTAATAAATATGAAACAAAAAGAAAAAACTAGCTCTTTGAGAGGAAAAAACTGCAGTAGAGTCTAAAGAATGTTAGAAGGCCAGCTCTTTTACTTTTTTTTAAATTGAAGTATAGTTGATATACAATCTTATAATGGTTTCAAGTGTACAACACAGTGGTTCAACAGTTACCCACATTATTAAATGTGTTTTGGTCTGGCCACTGTCCTTTCCTACCAGACTCCTTTAGTGTAAATTCCACAGTAATCCTGCTCAGTCCACATACTATGATGGATCTATCTGCCTCCAGGAATGGGCATGCAGCTCAGGCTTGGCCAGACATGCTCTATCCCCTAAGCACAATGACTGGCTCAGGATAAGTGAACTCTAAACTAAGCCAGAGTTCTCTAAGATTACTTTCAGAGCTTTCAAGACCATTTTTATAGCCTTCCAACTTATTCCAGTGCCTTTCTCCTCTCCCCATTCCACCTAAAAATATCACTTCCCTAATAAAAACTTTTGGATCACCAATGCCCACCAAAGCAAATGAAATCCAAACTCAGCATCCAGAACAGTGCCTAGTGCATAGTAAGTAGTCAATAATAGCTACTGATTAAATGAAAAAAAAAAAAAGAGTGAAGGCCTTCACAATCTAGCCTGATCTTTCCAATTTGGCACAATTTCCTCCCAGTTATACATATTATATACTATAATCATGTCACATACATTATACTATTCCTGTTTTGTGACATTCTTCCCTAAACACCTACCTATCTCAACTTGATGAAATCATATCCACCAAGGTGCAACACAAACTTTTTATCAGTATATTTCATATTACTAAAGTATGAGCCTTTATTTAGCTTAAAAATGTAAATCAACATTAAATATTGAGCATTTATGAAAGAAATTTAAAATTATGCCACTATTTTCTTCTAGATATAAACCATATTACAAGCAAAATAACCCAACTTTGCCTATAATCTTAGGTCAGTGCCTTACTACAGTCCCTGGACCACTAGTTATTTATACAATAGTATACTTCACTTTATTTTTTTTAGACATGTGGTGTTGCTTTTATGATTTGAAATTTTGTGATACAATCAATTAAATATAACATACATTTTCTTCACTCTTCTGCAATTTACATTTAACTTCATCTCCTGTCTGTTTTAGTTCTTCTCTCACAGATTCCAATTCATTCCTTAAAAGAAATGGAAGAGTGATATTTTAATAAAGTTTCTATTTTTATTCCTTTTCTGGAATTTCTAAGATGGTAGACTACTATTTTTTTGGTGGTTTGTATTTTTGTTTTGTTTGGTCATTTTTCATGCATTAATACCAAGAGGCACACTTCCACTACTGTATTTAAATTAATCTATGCATTTATTTTGAAATTAACCGGATATTTGTTATTTTTCCATTAAAATAAAACTCTTAGAAAGAAACATTATTTAAGTCAAGATTTCACTTTACTATTTTCTTAGTAATAAATTAGTCATCATTCTAAGACATAATTTCACACAAATTAGGGACATAAATATAAATTATTTTAATGAAGAACTATATGACTAAGATATTTGCACAGGTATATACCCTTATATATGTATAGAATAACTCTAGAAACATACACCAAAAAACAGTAATACCTCTTGGGAGGGAAATTACATAGCAAAAGAAAGGGTAAGAAAAATAGTTTTCTTTCCCTATGTGCTCTTTTGTCCCTTTGAATTTTGTACCATATGTATGTATTATCCTTTCAAACTTTTTTAAACTTAAAATATGTGTTGCACATGAAAGCAATAATGCTTTGTCTCAGGGGGATATCTGAAGCAATTTCCATTATAGTCTCTCGTTACCACTAATATGTTGCTAAGTCTAACATGTATCTATGGACTACTACTCAGTTGTGTGAAATAACTGAGTAGTAGCCCATTATATTTACTCTTTAACTGAATATAAATTTTTAATTGATATATTCTTACTGTTCCTAAAAATATTCACATTTAGAGTTCTATAAGTAGCACTATATTTTGTAAGAGTAGGTAGATATAGAAAAAGAATATCTAAATAATTTAATTATTAATTATGAATAACAAATATTTATTATTAACTAATTCCCTTAAATAAAAAGCAGCTTTCCCTAAAACGCATATTCACTTTTAATCCCCAAAATGTACAGTAGCTTAATCACAGAAATTCAATCTGTAACTAACAGCTACTTCTAAAGAAAAAAATTGAGGAAAAAGGACAAAAACAATTACTAGAAGTATAATAAAAGATGACTTTCCAAATCTGGAAAATAGTAACATTTATGTGCCAGGCACTGTGCTCAGCACTTCATTCACCTTGCCTCATACAGTCCTCAAATAATTCTATGAGGGAGTTATATTAGTTAGATCTAAAGGACATCTCAAATAATTTAAAATAGCAGTAAGTTTTAGTAACCACATTCTATAGTCAAACATAAGAAATAAAAACTTAATACTTAAGAATATAGTACAAGATTCAAGATGGCAGCGTGAGAGGTGACATGGAGAACTCCTCCCAAAACCACAAATTGTACAAAAATATAGTTAATTAATATAACTAACCTTAAAACAGTAAGAAGAAAGAAGGCTGAACCAGACTGCATACAGACATCACAAACAACAGAGCAGACCTCATGAAACAGGGTAACATAAGAAAGCCTTAATCCGGCAGGACCCAAGCCCTTCCCCCTCCCCAGTTCACCAGCGGGACAAAAAGAAATGGAGAGGGGAAGGGGGTTGAAGTTTGGGACTGCTGAGCACCTAGCCCTGGAGATCTGCTTTGTGAGCAGAAGCCTGTATTGTGTGGTGCTCTGGACGTTGGGGAGCTCGGACAGGTGGAGTGCTTGAGAGACTGACATTCCGGCCATTTGTGGATGAGGGGATCCACACCTGGCCGCTCTGTGTCAGAGGAAGGGCAGGCGGTCTGGAGGCTTCCTAGCAGCAAGAGGGCTGCTGAAGGGGCGGGATTTGCACAGAGCTTGCTGCACAGTAGAAGTGAGAGCTGGACAAGATTCTCTGAGTGCGCTCTGCTCAGCTGGTTGGGAACTTTGAGGAGCTTCAGGTGCTCCACCCCCTGTCAGGCTACTCAGCTCTGAGGCCCCCACTGTGACACACAGCCTGCTGCACCTTCCTCCTAACTGGCCAGCACCAGTCCACTACCTGGCAGTAACTGTGCTGGCGTCAGGCCACCCAGAGGGCAGCCCTGCCTACAACAGCTATAGATGCAAAGCAGAGACGCTTACATGTATGTGCTAGGCCACTGGCTCTACCACTGGAGACAGGCACCAGAGGCAGGAATCAGGAAACAGATCATTCCTCCCCCCAGGCACCAGCATCACTCCCCTAGGACCCCCAACCTCACTCTAGGGGCTTAGCAGCTCCAGAGACTGGAGCTAGTCAGCAATAGAGGGCACCACACAGAAATATGAAACATTAAAAGAACATGGTTCAGACCAAAATCTCACAAACCCAAGAAAAAGGGCCAAATGAAACTGAACTCACCAATCTTCTGAAAAGAGAGTTCAAAATAAAAATTATAAACATGCCTATGGAGGTACAGAAAAATATTCAAGAATTAATGAACGAATTTAAGTCAGAGATTCAATCATTAAGAAATTGCAGATCTGAAATGAAACATACAATGGAGGGATTTAAAAGCAGATGAGATGTAGTAGAAGAGACAGTAAATGCAACAGAAATTAGAGAAGAGGAATACAAAGAAGCTGAGGCACAGAGAAAAGGGAATCTCTAAGAATGAAAGAATATTGAGAGAACCGTGTGACCAATCCAAACGGAGCAATATTCGCATTATAGGGGTACAAGAAGAAGAAGAGTGAGAAAAAGGGAAAGAAAATGTCATTGAGGAGGTAATTGCTGAAAACTTCCCCAATCTGCAGAAGGAGATAGTCTCTCAAGCCATGGAGATGCACAGATCTCCCAACACAAGGGACCCAAGAAAGACAACAACAAGACATATAATAATTAAAATGGCAAAGATCAAGGATAAAGACAGACTTTTAAAACCAGCTAGAGAGAGAAAAAAGATAACCTACAAATGAAAACACATCAGGCTATCTCAAAAGAAACCTTACAAGCCAGAAGGGAGTGGTATGATACATTTAATGCAATGAAGCAGAAGGGTCTTGAACCAAGAATACTCTAAGATTAGTTATCATTTAAAACTGAAGGAGGGATTAAACAATTTTCAGATAAGCAAAAGCTAAGTGAATTTACCTCCCACAAACCACCTCTACAGTGCATTTTGGAGGGACTCCTATAGATGGAAGTATTCCTAACACTAAATACATGTCACCCACCCAAGGGATAGACAAAGAGTACAGAATATGATTCATAACATACAAAGGATGGAGGAGGAAGAAAAATGAGGTAAAAAAATAACCTTTAGGTTGTGTTTGCAATAGCATACGAAGTGAGTTAAATTAGACTGTTAGATAGTAAGGTAATTACCCTTGAATCTTTGGTAACCATGAATCTAAAGCCTGCAATGGCAATAAGTACATTCCTATTGATAATCACCCTAAATGTAAATGGTTTGAATGCACCAATCAAAAGACACAGAGTTACTGAATGGAAAAAAAACAAGACCCATCTATATGCTGCCTACAAGACACTCACTTAAAACCCAAAGACATACACAGACTGAAAGGAAAGGGATGGAAAAAGATATTTCATGCAACTAATAGTGAGAAAAAAGCAGGTGTTGCAGTACTTGTATCAGACAAAATAGACTTCAAAACAAAGAAAGTCACAAGAGACAAAGAAGGACATGACATAATGATAAAAGGGTCAGTCTAACAAGAGGATATAACTATTACAAATATCTATGCACCCAACACAGGAGCACCTACATATGTGAAACAAACACTAACAGAATTAAAGGGGGAAATAGAATGCAATGCATTCATTTTAGGAGACTTCAACACAATACACACTCCAAAGGACAGATTAACCAGACAGAAAACAAATAGAGACACAGGCACTGAACAACATATTAGAACAGATGGACCTAAGGGAAATCTATAGAACACTCCATACAAAAGCAACAGGATACACATTCTTCTCAAGTGCACATGGACCACTTTCAAGAAAAGATCATATACTAGGCCACAAAAATAGCCTCAGTAAATTCAAAAAGACTGAAATTGTACCAACCAGCTTCTCAGATTACAAAGGTATGAAACTAGAAATAAATTACTCAAAGAAAATGAAAAAGCCCACAAACACATGGAGGCTTAGTAACATGCTTCTAAATAATCAATGGATCAATGACCAAATAAAAACAGAGATCAAGCAATATAAGGAGACAAATGACAATAATTCAACACAGCAAAATCTGTGGGATGAAGCAAAGGATGTGCTAAGAGGGAAATATACTGCAGTACAGGCCTACCTCAGGAAAGAAGAACAATCCCAAATGAACAGTCTAAACTCACAATTAGTGAAACTAGAAAGGAAGAACAAATGAGGCCCAAAGTCAGTAGAAGGAGGGACATAATAAAGATTAAAGCATAAATAAATAAAATTGAGAAGAATAAAACAATAGAAAGAATCAATGAAAGCAGATATGGTTCTTCGTGAAAATAAACAAAATAGATAAGCCATTAGCCAGACATATCAAGAAAAAAAGAGAGTCTACACACATAAACAGAATCAGAAATGAGAAAGGAAAAATCACCATGGACACCACAGAAATACAAAGAATTATGAGAATACTATGAAAAATTATATGGCAACAAACTGGATAACCTAGAAGAAATGGCAACTTTCTAGAAAAATACAACCTTCCAAGGCTCACTCAGGAAGAAACAGAAAATCTGAACAGACCAATTAACAGCAAAGAAATTGAAATGGTAATCAAAAAACTACCTAAGAGCAAAACTCCTGGACCAGATGGCTTCACTGCTGAATTTTATCAAACATTTAGTGAAGACCTAATACCCATCCTCCTTAAAGTTTTCCAAAAAGTAGAAGAGGAGGGAATACTCCCAAACTCATTCTGAGACCAACATCACTCTAATACCAAAATGAGACAAAGACACCATAAAAAAAGAAAATTACAGACCAATATCCCTGATGAAGATAGATGCAAAAATACTGAACAAAATATTAGCAAACCGAATTCAAAAATACATCAAAGATATCATCCATCATGATCAAGTGGGATTCATCCCAGGGATGCAAGGATGGTAGAATATTCGAAAATCCATCAACATCATCCACTACATCAACAAAATGGGTATAGAGGGCAAGTACCTCAATATAATAAAGGCCATATATGACAGACCCACAGCCAACATTATACTTAACAGCAAGAAGCTGAAAGCTTTTCCTTCAAGATTGGGAACAAGACAAGGATGCCCACTCTCCCCACTTTTATTCAACATAGTTCTGGAGGTCCTAACCATGGCAATCAGACAACACAAAGAAATAAAAGGCATCCAGATTGGCAAGGAAAAAGTCAAACTGTCCCTGTTTGCAGATGACATGATATTGTACATTAAAAACCCTAAAGAATCCACTCCAAAACTACTAGATCTAATACCTGAATTCAGCAAAGTTGCAGGATACAAAATTAACACACAGAAATCTGTTGCATTCCTATACACTAACGTTGAACTAGCAGAAAGAGAAATCAGGAAATCAATTCCATTCACAATCGCATAAAAAGAATAAAATACCTAGGAATAAACTTAACCAAGGAAGTGAAAGACCTATACCCTGAAAACTACAAGACACCCTTAAGTGAAATTAAAGAGGACACTAATAAATGGAAATTCATCCCATGTTCTTGGCTAGGAAGAATTAATATTGTCAAAATGGCCGTCCTTCCTAAAGTAATCTACAGATTCAATGCAATCCCTATCAAAATACCAACAGCATTCTTCAATGAACTAGAGAAAATAGTTCTAAAATTCATATG
>JAQQAC010012408.1:10756224-10858408 GCA_029783875.1 Phataginus tricuspis
AGTAATGTTCTATAAAGTTAATTCCATAAACAAATGAGCCCAAAGTTCATCAAACAAAATAAGCAATGGATATAATAAAAAAATATATTTGAAATGAGGTCATTCACCATGTGCCTTTACATTCAATTCATCACTATCTCAACATGTGGCCTCTTAATCTTCACTCCAAACTTAAAAGGGGAAGTGATCTACTTTTCTCAAATGAATTCTGACCATTGTATTCTGGATCTCAACATTCCCACCTTCTCTGAGATTTCAGTTTCCATATTATCAAAATACAATGACCCCCTGTAGAGGAATCTTAAATTTCCCCCATCCCATCTAAACTTCTATTTGAATACAAAATTGACCTTTCTGTCCTTTCATACTGTCAAATTTCTTACTTTAGTTTACAAATTCCTGTTATCTACACATTTCTTTCTTAACCGCATGCAAAACTAATGCCTATCTCCATGACATTAATAAAATTATAATCTCAAAATCACCAATAACCATTTTATAGTGCAATTCTCAGTTATGATCATTGTGGAGATTTCCAGAATTTTATACTATTAATCACCCACTATTTTTCTTCCTTTGATTTTCAAGACTGCATCATTTGGTTTCCTCCTTTCTCTCTAACTCCTGCTCCTTTTCTTAGCTGACACTTTTCCTTCTTGCCAGTGTAAAAAATAACACTTTACAATGCTTTTCTATACTTCTATGAATTCAACATTAGACTAATGAATTTAATCTTTCCAGCTCAAACCTCCTGCTTTTTCCTCCTTTCTTACATCTTTAAACTGCTTACAAATTTCCCAAATGACATCTAGCTACCACCTAAAATCTTATTACATGTGAAACACTGTCTTTCCTCACTGTCATGGGTTATTAATTATTGGAGATATAATAGATTTACTGAAAATTTCCCACACTCTGTATATTAAAAACAAAAAATTTCTCAAAATTTCCCATAGTCTTTAAGGAAAGATCAGCATAATATGAAATGCCAATATAGAGCCTGACAAAAAACCTATCACACGCAAGGCTTATTTAACCACAAAGTTCCATTTTAGATAAAAACAGTAATTTTTGTAAACTCAAGGATCGCTTAAACATAGTGGACTGAGCATGTCACTGCACTCTCTAACCCCCCCCAATCCCGTAAGTTTTTTTAATAGGCACAAAAAAGAAAATTTTATATATTTATAAATGTATAAAAGACATTAATAAAAACAGGCAGACTATCATTAACAAACCAAAAATGAATGCTTTGAGAGGAAAATCCACATTAATTCAATGAAAGCTATTTGAAACAACCAGACCAGGTAACGATACTTTATACCCAACAGCCCATATCAGATTAAATAAAAGATTCTGGGAATTGTAGCTAAAGGGACATGACAATGCCCCAAACAGCTCATGATCTCTATACAAGATAAACATTGTTCCTGACCTGCAGGAGAGACAACGTAGGAACCCGAAGAGAGGGGGAGGAGAATAGGGACACAAGACGCGAGGAATGGAGACAAGACAGTTCCCTGATCAAGTCTCGTTTATTTGCGGAAACACACAGCTTATATAGCATAGCTCAAGTGGGAAGGGGTTATGGCTAATCCTGATTGGCAGTTTAGCATGCAAATGAAGCCTTATACCAAAGTCCTATGGAAGAGCAGTCTATGAGCATGCGCTCAAAGAGCAGTCCAGGCAGCAGGCAACAAGATGGTGTCCAAGCACAAAATGGAGTCCATGTGGGTGCATGCGCACTTGAGCATGAAGAACGGGAAGTGCGTCAGCAGCAAATCAGCAACAAAATGGAGTCCCCGTGAAAGCTCTGTGATGGCAGCGACAGCTGCTGCTGCTCAGCCTGATTGTCTGGCTCCCGACAAAACATCATCTATATGGAAAAGAAAAGCTACCAAGCCGACCCTTCCTTATAATACCTTCTCTCTCATCCATAATCAGAAGAATCAGATTATAACATACATGTGGTTGATGGTGGATTCTCAAAAACTTAGATGAGTTAAACAATCAAGAAACAGCAATTAGAAGGAGGAGCTCAAGATGGTGGCGCGAGTAGGGCAGCGGAAATCTCCTCCCAAAACCATATATATTTTGAAAACACAGCAAATACAACTATTCCTAAAAGAGAGACCAGAAGATACAGTACAACAGCCAGGCTATATCTACATCAGCGAGAACTCAACATCTCACGAAAAGGGTAAGATACAAAGCCATGACCCGGCAGGACCAGAGAACTCCCCCAACCCCAGCTCACGGGCAGGAGAAAAAGAATCAGAGTGGCGAGGGAGTGGAAGCACAGGACTGCTAAATAACCAGCCCTAGTAATCTGCACCAGGAGAACAGACACACATTGCATGGTGTACTGGATGTAAGAGAAACGGAAAAGTAAAATCCGAGATGGAGACTGCGAGCGGGTCCCCACAGCCAGCTCCCCTGGAACAAAAGAAAAGCAGGTCCTTTAAAAGTCTTAAAGGGACAAGGGTTTAACAGGTGAACAAAATCGTCCTGGCACACTCAGCCCAGCAGGCTGGGAATCTTAAGGAACTTCAGGCACCCTAGTCCCCTGGGTGGCAACACAGCTCCAAAGCCCCTCATGACAATAAGCAGCCTGCCGTTCATTCCCCCCACCGGCACAGCAAGCAAACCGGCTGACCCGCCATTGCTGCAGACCAGTTGGGGAGCAGCCCCGCCCACAGCAACCACACAGAGTCTTCTCCCAGCACGCACCTAACAGAGACAGACTGAGGTGCTCAGGTGCCCAGCACAGGCAGTGAAAGCAGGACAAAGTCTGGAAGGCACCAAGGTGTGCTGTTCTCCCAGGAGAACACACCCAGTGCGCCTGCGACACCCAGCAATGCCCTAAGCTATCCCAAGGGCCGCCCCACCCAAAAGAGCTCAGGGGATTAACCCAGAGACTGCTCCCTGTGCATGGGTAACCAGCACAGGCAGCGGAGAAGGGCAAGGCAAACAAAAAGCAGGAATGGACTTTGTTCTCCCAACAGACACAGGCGCCACTTGCCGGTGATCACTTCTATCACCATGAAAAGGCAGAAGAACCTGGTCCAGTCCAAAATCACTCAAACAACACCAGAGAGAGGGCCTGGTGAGATAGATATAACCAGTCTTCTTGAAAAAGAATTCAAAATAAAAGTCATAACCATGCTGATGGAGCTGCAGAGAAATATGCAAGAGCTAAAGGATGAAGTAGTCTGGAGGGAGATAACAGAAATGAAACAATCAATAGAAGGACTGACGAGCAGACTGGATGAGGTCCAGGAGACTTAATGGAACAAAAATCAGAGAACAGGAATACAAAGAAGCTGATGCAGAGAAAGATAAAAGGATCTGCAGGAATGAAAGAATATTAAGAGAACTGTATAACCAATCCAAACGGAACAATATTCACATAATAGGGGTAAAAGAAGAAGAAGAGAGAGAAAAAGGGATAGAAAGTGTCTTTGAAGAAATAATTGCTGAAAACTTCCCCAAGCTGGGGAAGGAAATAGTCTCTGGACAATAGAAGCCCACATATCTCCCAACACAAGGGACCCAAGGAGAACAACACCAAGACATATGATAATTAAAATGGCAAGGATCAAAAACAAGGACAGGGTATTAACAGCAGCCAGAGAGAGAAAAAAGATCACCTACAAATGAAAACCCATGAGGCTATCATCAGACTTCTGAACAGAAACCTTACAGGCCACAGAGAATGGCATGATATGTTTAATGCAATGAAACTGAAGGGCCTTGAACCAAGAATAGTATAACAAGCAAGATTATCATTTAAATTTGAAGGAGGGATTAAACAATTTCCAGATAAGCAAAAGCTGAGGGAATTTACCTCCCACAAACCACCTCTACAGGTTATTTTAAAGGGACTACTATAGATGGAAATATTCCTAAGGCTAAATAGATGTCACCAGAGAAAATAAAATCACAGCAAAGAAAGCAGACCAACCAAATACTAACTAAAGGAAAAAATAAAATCAGCTATCCACAAAAGCAGTCAAGAGAAACACAGATGAGTACAGAATAAAACACCTAACATATAAAGAGGAGAAGAAGAAGAATAAGGGAGAGAAATAAAGAATAATCACACTGTGTTTATAATAGCGTAATAAGTGAGTTAAAGTTAGACGGTTAGATAGTAAAGAAGCTACCCTTGAACCACAAATCAGAAGCATGCAATGGCAATAAGTACATATCTATTGATAATCACCCTAAATGTAAATGGTCTGAATGCACCAATCAAAAGACACAGAATAATAGAATGGATAAAAAAGCTAGACCCATCTATACACTGCTTACAAGAGATTTACCTCAAACCCAAAGACATACAGAGACTGAAGGTGAAAGGATGGAAAAAGATATTTCATGCAAACATAGGGAGAAAAAAGAGGGTGCTGCAGTACGTGTATCAGACAAAATAGACTTTAAAACAAAGAAAGTCACTGGAGACAAAGGACATTACATAATGATAAAGGGGTCAATACAACAAGAGGATATAACCATTATAAATATTTATGCACTCAACCCAAGAGCACATACATATATGAAACAAATACTAACAGAATTAAAGGGGGAAATAGAATGCAATGCATTCATTTTAGGAGACTTTGACAAACGACTCACTCCAAAGGACAGATGAACCAGACAGAAAATAACTAAGGACACAGAGGCACTGAACAACACACTAGAACAGATGGACCTAACAGACACCTACAGAACTCTACACCCAAAAGCAGCAGGATACACATTATTCTCAAGCACACATGGAACATTTTCCAGAAGACACCAAATACTAGGCCACAAGAACAGCCTCAGTAAAGTGAAAAAGATTGAAATCCTACCAACCAACTTCTCAGATCACAAAGGTATAAAACTGGAAATTGTACAAAGAAAACAAAAAGCCTCACAAACACAGGGAGGCTTCACAACATGCTCCTAAATAATCAATGGATCAATGACCAAATTAAAACAGAGATTGAGAAATATATGAAGACAAATGAAAACAACAGCACAAAGCCCCAACTTCTGTGGGATGCAGTGAAGGCATTTCTATGAGTAAAGAATATAGCAATCCAGGCCTATTTAAAGAAAGAAGAACAATCCCATATGAATAGTCTAAAATCACAATTATTGAAATTGGAACAAGAAGAACAAATGAGGCCCAAAGTCAGCAGAAGGGAGGACATAATAAAGATCAGAGAAGAAATAAATAAAATTGAGAAGAATAAAATAGAAAAAAAACAATGAAACCAAGAGCTGGTACTTTGAAAAAAATAAACAAAATAGATAAACCCCTAGACAGACTTACTAAGAGAAAAAGAGAATCCACACAAAAACAGAATCAGAAATGAGGAAGGAAAAATCATGACAGGCACCACAGAAATACAAAGAATTATTAGAGAATACTATGAAAATCTATATGCTCACAAACTGGAAAACCTAGAAGAAATGGACAACTTTCTAGAAAAATACAACCTTCCAAGGCTGACCAAGGAAGAAACAGAAACTCTAAACAGACCAATTACCAGTAATGAAATTGAATCAGTAATCAAAAAACTACCCAAGAACAAAAGCCCCATACCAGATGGATTCACTGCTGAATTTTATCAGACATTTAAAGAACAAATAATACCCATTCTCCTTAAAGTTTTCCAAAAAATAGAAGAAGGAATACTTCCAAACTCATTCTATGAAGCCAGAATTACTCTAATACCAAAACCAGGCAAAGACACCACCAAAAAAGAAAATTACAGACCAATATCCCTGATGAACAGAGATGCAAAAATACTCAACACAATATTAGCAAACCGAATTCAAAAATACATCAAAAAGATCATCCATCATGATCAAGTGGGATTCATCCCAGGGATGCAAGGATGGTACAACTTTCGAAAATCCATCAACATCATCTACTATATCAACAAAAAGAAGGACAAAAACCACATGATCATCTCAATACATGCTGAAAAAACATTCGACAAAATTCAACATCCATTCATGATAAAACTCTCAACAAAATGGGTTTAGAGTGCAAGTACG
Organism: Phataginus tricuspis; assembly: GCA_029783875.1. Taxonomy (NCBI): domain Eukaryota; kingdom Metazoa; phylum Chordata; class Mammalia; order Pholidota; family Manidae; genus Phataginus; species Phataginus tricuspis. Next base: position 10,762,279 of record JAQQAC010012408.1, read on the forward strand.
TCAACATAATAAAAGTCATATATGACAAACCCACAGCCAACATTATACTTAACAGGGAGAAGCTGAAAGGTTTTCCTTTAAGATAGGGAACAAGAAAGGGATACCCACTCTCCCCTCTTTTATTCAATATAGTTCTAGAGGCCCTAACCACAGCAATCAGACACCACAAAGAAATAAAAGGCATCCAGATTGGTAAGGAAGAAGTCAAACTGTCCCTGTTTGCAGATGACATGATATTGTACATAAAAAACTCTAAAGAATCCACTCCAAAACTACTAGATCTAATATCTGAATTCAGAGAAGTTGTGGGATACAAAATGAATACACAGAAGCTGTTGCATTTCTATACACTAACGGTGAACTAGCAGCAAGAGAAATCAGGAAAACAATTCCATTCACAAGTGCATCAAAAAGAATAAAATACCTAGGAATAAACCGTACCAAGGACGTAAAAGACTTATACTCTGAAAACTACAAGACACTCATAAGAGAAATTAAAGAAGATACCAACAAATGGACACACATCCTGTGCTCATGGATAGGAAGAATTAATATTGTCAATATGGCATCCTGCCTAAGGCAATCTATATATTCAATGCAATACCCAAAATACTAACAGCATTCTTCAATTAACTAGAGCAAATAGTTTTAAAATTCATATGGAACCACAAAAGACCCTGAATAGTCAAAGCAATCCTAAGAAGGAAGAATAAAGTGGGGAGAATTATGCTCCCTGACTTCAAGCCCTACTACAAAGCCACAGTAATCAAGACAATATGGTACTGGCACAAGAACAGATCCACAGACCAGTGGAACAGAATAGAGAGTCCAGAGATTAACCCAAGCATATATGGTCAATTAATATATGATAAAGGAGCCATGGATATACAATGGGGAAATGACAGCCTCTTCAACAGCTGGTGTTGGCAAAACTGGACAGCTACATGTAAGAGAATGAAACTGGATTATTCTCTAACCCCATACACAAAGTAAATTCAAAATGGATCAAAAACCTGAATGTAAGTCATGAAAGTATAAAGGTCTTAGAAGACAAAAATCTCTTGGAATAAATATGAGCAACTTCTTCATGAATATATCTCCCCTGGCAAGGGAAACAAAAGTGAAAATGAACAAGTGGGATTATATCAAACTAAAAAGCTTCTGTACAGCAAAGGACAACATCAATAGAACAAAAAGACATCCTACAGTATGGTAGAATATATTCATAAATGACACATTCAATAAGGGGTTGACATCCAAATTATACAAAGAGCTCATGCACCTCAACAACCTAAAAGCAAATAAGCCAATTAAAAAATGGGCAGAGGAACTGAACAGACACTTCTCCAAAGAAGAAATTCAGATGGACAACAGGCACATGAAAAGATGCTCCACATCACTAATCATCAGAGAAATGCAAATTAAAATCACAATGAGATATCACCTCACACCAGTTAGGATGGCTGCCATCCAAAAGACAAACAACAGGTGTTAGTGAGGATGTGGAGAAAGGGGAATCCTTCTACACTGCTGGTGGGAATGTAAATTAGTTCAACCATTGTGGAAAGCAGTATGGAGGTTCCTCAAAAAACTCAAAATAGAAATACTATTTGACACAGGAATTCCACTCCTAGGAATTTATCCTAAGATTGCAGCAGCCTAATTTGAAAAAGACATATAAACCCCTATGTTTATCACAGCACTCTTTACAATAGCCAAGAAATGGAAGCAACCTAAGTGTCCATCAGTAGATGAATGGATAAAGAAGAAGTGGTACATATACACAATGGAATATTATTCAGCCATAAGAAGAAAACAAATCCTACCATTTGCAACAACATGGACGGAACTAGAGGGTATTATGCTCAGTGAAATAAGCCAGGTGGAGAAAGACAAGTATCAAATGATTTCACTCATCTGTGGAGCATCAGAACAAAGAAAAAACTGAAGGAACAAAACAGCAGCAGACTCACAGAACCCAGGAATGGACTAACAGTTTCCAAAAGGAAAGGAACTGGGGAAGAGGGTTGGGAAGGGAGGAATAAGGGGGGGGAAAGGGCATTATGATTAGCACACATAATGTGGGGGGAGCACGAGGGGAGGGCAGTATAACACGGAGAAGACAAGTGGTGATTCTATAGCATCTTACTACGCTGATGGACAGTGACTGAAATGGGATATGTTGTGGGGACTTGATAATAGGGGGAGTCTAGTAACCATAATATTGCTCATGTAATTGTATATTAATTATAGCAAAAAAGTAATTTTAATATAAGGAAAAGACAAAAAAAGAAAAACTACTGGATGAAAAATGCATTTATAGACCATTCTAATATAAAATAATGCTAAAAAATAAAATTATTTACCATTGAACAGAACAATTTTAGATGAGATTAGCCTAGTCTCTAGTGGAAAATTAAGCATTGCCAAAGGAAAGGCATAAATAGGATTTAAGCAAACATCCTAACAAGGCAAAATTACAATTTTTTTATACAAGTATTCAAAGCTAATAATAAAGCTTACAGAAAGTTATAGAGGTATTCTATAAAAATAACTTCCAATTCATAAGTTATTTTAATTTATAAAAATATTTCACCAAATGGAAAAAGCATGTTTTTTTATCTTTAAAATTCTCCACATCTGTAGATATGAAGATTGTAAATATAAAGCATAAAGTTACTGGAAATAGCTAACTAAAAGTTCATAAATTTATTTAAAAAATACAGAACTTCTCTCTCTTTTGGCCTTGAAAGTTGCTGAATATTAACAATACCATTTGATAAAACAGGATTGCATTTTTTTATAAATAGTTCATAATCCAATAAGACTAATCATGAAATTTCAAAGTTCAGTTAAAATATAACAGACATTTTCCACTAAGAATTATTAAAGGCTCTGAATCCTAAAATAAGGAAAGTAGACTACAAACATCTCTTAGGTTCCTAAACTTCTATGATAGCTATGAACTGCATAAGGGAACTGAATAGCATTTCTTAAAGTTTAGATTTTCTATCTTGAAAAATAAAATTAAAAATTACCTAATAATCACTATTGGCAAATAATAGAGGAGAAACTATATTTTATTTTGAAAGAGTGTTTATGTTTTTGCAATTGGCTAATATCATGTACACTTTATTCTCTAAATCTTACCCAGCTCACTTGATTTCTTCTGAAGCTCCATGGTAAGTATTTTCAATTGATCCTCAAGTTTTTCCAATCTTGTAAAATATAATAGTTTAATATGTAATCTTTTAGTCATAATTCATCTTGTAACTAAAATTGGTGCAATTTAGCAATGATACATCTTAGCACAGATTAACTCATTCAATTATTAGACATCTTTTGTTTATATTTCAAAATAAAATAACATTTCAAAATAAAATATTACTATTATAAATACACAGTGGTTTATTAATTGCATCTACACAAAACCTTAAAGCTTATGGTCACAATTTATCTCTCAGCTACTGATGGTAACCAAATTACTGCATCCTAGAACTTTCAGAGATTGAGTATGTAACTGCTATTATACTGAGTTCTGCTTTAGGTACAATATAAGTATGAAAACTGGTGCAATATGCTTAACTTCTCTGGCTTTCTGTTTCCTTGTCTTAAAACTGAGCTAATTAGAACAGACATCTAAAGACACTTATAATTTTAAAATTTGAAAATCATCTAGATAGGTCAATCAAGAGTATTTAAGATCAGCTGAGCTAGAAAAACAGAAAAGCTAGTTTTTCTTCCTTCACCACACATAGCAGTAGAGAAGAAATACTGCTTGGCCCACATGATGACTTCAGAGCAAAGCCTGTTCCTCTCTTCATCCTACCAGACTTAATTAACCCTAATGTTAGTGAGACAAAAATAATTGCCTAGGTCTCTTAACACAGCTTTATATGAGTATTTCCTTAATATAAAGTAGTGAAAACAGACCAAGTTTTTCTACTCAAGTTTTAGACAAACTGCTATTTAGATAAAATGTGAATAAACAGTTTATTTTATATCTAATATTTATAGTTATAGTTAATAATATTCATTAACCCATTGACTTAATAAAAATGTTTGAGCACCTACTTTGTACCAGGTTAGTTGCTAATTTTATAAATCAGAAAAAAGATTACAGACTCTAGTAAAACAAGCACCAGCATAAGAGGTTATTTCTATGAAGTTAATAATAATCTGCAGATTAATTAAATATGTCATAACACTGCATCGGCACTCATGAGTTTTTCTTTATAGTTTGACTTGATGGGAACATGCATGGGAACTATCCTAGAGAATACCTACTATGTTTTCCTAGGACATCTGCCTAGGAAATGTATTACTAATTTATACAGGAAAAAGAGACTTGGTTACAGCTGTTACAGGAATTAAGTCAACTGACAATGAGTATAAAATGACACTGAATATTAGAAGTAAATTGTTTTATTCAACTAAATAAGAAATTTTTTACCTTTGCTGTTCTGTTGTCAATAATTCCTTCAAGTTGCATATAGTAGTTTTAAATTCAGTAACCATAAGTGAATGAGCAGACTCAGCTCTATTAAATTCTTCCATTTGAGCTTCTTTTTCTCCAGTAAGCTGATATATTTTTTTTGTTGCTATCTGTAAATCTTCCTCTAGAGCCTTTTGAGTATTCTAAATCAAATAAAGTACAAAGCAAAAGCTATGTTCCAAGGGCCTTAAGAAAAACAGCTGAACTCATCTGCTTCTGTAGTTTGCTGCCCCTCCCTTCCTCCTTATCCTCTTACCTCTCTCCTTTGCTCCACCCTGACCAATCTGGAACTCACTACTCTTACTTCAATTCACCATTCCTCCAAAGCCCACCTACAGTCCCAAGCTCCCCTAGCCATTCCAGCCCATAGTATTTTTTCAATTTTTAGAATTATTGTAGCAATTTTTGCCTAAATCACTCTGTTGGTACCTAGCATAATCTTGTATATTAGTTATGTTTTTGATGTGTTTTTAATCCAATATCTCTAATTAAAGTATAAGCATTTTGCAGACTGGGATTGTATCTTCTTTATTTGAAGCTCCATCTTGTGCATAGTACTAGCATTCAATAAATATGTGTTGATTGACTGATAGTGTGAGACTTATCACACACTAATCAGTTTTTAAATCATACCACACTTCTTTGCAAAGACATTTTAATATCTTCTAGTTCTGATGTCAAATGATCCTGCTTCTCATTTGATTCTTTTAAGTTTTCATTCTGTAATTCTAAAAGAGAAAGTTGTAGATAGGCAGTACTTAATAGAAAATACAAAAAAAAACAAATTATTTGTAACAATTACTTTTTTTAGATACTCCAAAATGAAGGACAATTATGCAAATACAGATGTCACTGATATTGGTCATCAACAACTTTTATTGACTTTTTAAGATGGTTATCTCCCAAGCACTCAGAAGTAAGTATTTATGGTGCTGCATTTTAATAAAAGCTAAATACTGGAAATAAAACATAAGTATTTGACAGGAGATAGACTAAATTATGGTGATACCTACATATAATGGTATATCATGTAGCTCCTATAAATGATGGTACAGACTTTATTTATTGATCACTAATTTGGATATCAAATAAAATATCAAAGGATAAAAAGGGCAAGTTAAAAACAGTATTTATATAAATAATGCATGTGAAAGAATATACAGAAAATTAAAAGTTTTATCCCCTAAAGGTGAAATTATTATTTTATTTTCATTATTGCCTATCATGATTTTAAATTTTTCTAAAATATTATTTATTTAAATATTATGAAAAAGAGTTTTTGACTCCACTTAATAGCTAACATTTACTAAATACTAAGTGCTAGTATTAGTCTATATGCTTTAGGTGTGTGCATTCACTTTTAAACCTCATAAAAATGGTAGGGGAAAAAAGTTCATGCTTTTCCCTGGATTCAAATTATTCTGTTTCCTCTTACTGGCTCCCTAGCCTTGGGCATGACACTGAACAAGTCTTTCTCTACTTTTCCCATCTGGAAAATGAGAATGATAGTTATTCATATCTTGAAAGGTTGCTGTTAGGATAAAGTAAGATAATGTAACTCAAAATCTTTAATACAGTGTCTAACATATAATCAATACATATTAAATACTATTATGATGATGATAATGTTGGTTAATGCTAGAAACTGGGCCTTGAAAGTCATGGTATTTATAATAAAAATTGGGCAGGCAAACAAGTGCTAATGGACAATCACCAGAATTTCTGGGAATATACACAGAAGGGGCACCTAAGCCAAACAGGATCAGTAAGGGTTAGAGATAAGGGGATATAGACATACAGAAAATGACAGTTAAGACATTTCAAAGCCAGTAAGTAACTAGATTAATGAGAGTTGGGGAAGAAAAGATCACTACAGACAGGTGAAACAACATGAACAAAGGCAAAAATGGAAGAGATAGGATAACACATTCTGGGGTCTTAAGGAAATATAATTAAATACCATGAAACTTAAAGTATGAGGAAGGAATCACAGCAGATATGATTGGCAAGATAATGACAAGATCACAACAGGATTTATATGACTTGCTCAGAGATGTACACTTCCTAAATCAGGAGCACCATAAAAAACAGTGAAGGATGGTAAGCAACAGAAATGATGTTTCAGGTATAAATTTTTTTTAATTCCATTCTGAAAATCTGTGTAGAAATGAAGGGGTTAGTGGTCCAACTCTAGGAGAGAATAAATAAAACAGGAAAAGAAGTTCTGGTGAGAGCGAAATGATAATCAAAGATTGGGGTGTCCACTATGACACTATTTTAGACTGGTAATAACGATTCCTGGTTTGTCTGAAAAGCCATAATCACAAACCAGTCCTTCAGTATATGTGGAAACTGAATATATGCTTCCTGAATGTTCTAAAAAGCTCCAAGACAAAACTTAATTTGAGGTCTCCCTAAGATCCCCTAGGATCCCAGAAATACAAATACAAATTTTTCCTAAAAATATACTTCCAATACAAGCCCTAAAGAATTTCCCCAGATGAAGTTACATGACCTCACAGTCAAAAGTCACAAGGGCAAATAAAGCACCAGAGCAGAGTTGACAGAATGAACAAAAGGAAGACTTGGACTTAGAAAGATTTCAGATGTTAGGATTACTGGCTGTGGATATTAAAAAATAAGTATTGTATTATTTTTAAAAAACTGAAAGAAGAAAGGATGATGTCCATAGTTTATATAAATAAAGCTTCTAGAAATGATATATATAAAACTGAAACTGAATAGACTAATAAACACTGAGAAGTGACTGCTGGTTCCCATGGGGGAGGGGTTGGGGTGGATGGGTAGGAGAGGGTAAAGGAACACAAAAATTCTCAATCATAATATAAGTTGGTCACGGGGATAGTAGTACAACATGGAGAATATAGCCAATGATTCTGTAACATCTTCTTCCATTGACAGACAGCAACCGCACTAGTGGGGGTGAGGATTTAATAATATGGGTAACTGCTGAACCACTCACTGTGTTGTATATTTGAAACCAACATACCATTGTATATCAACTATGCTTCAATTTAAAAAAAGACAAACTACAGACTGGAAGACAATATATGCAACATATATAACCACATGTGTGAAAAAAGACTATTATATAGAATGCAGAAAATTCAACAACAAAAAAGCAAAACAATCCAATTACAATACAGGCAAAAGACATGAAGAGATATTTCACTGAAGAAAATATTTAGATGACAAATAAGCACTAAAAAGAAGTTCAAGATCATCAGCCATCAGGGAAATGCAAATTAAAACCAAAAGATTATCTCTGCACACCTATAAGAATACCTAAAATAAAAGTGACAGCATCAAATTCTCACAAGGATGCAGAGAAATAGAATGGCTCACACAGCCAGTAGGAATATCAAATGATACAGCCACTCTGAAAACAGTCTGAAATGAAATACGCAATTAACCATTAAACCCAGCAATTACACTCCTGGGTATTTATCCAAAAGGCCTGAAGTGTGAAATAAATATTCACAGTTTAATATTAGTATCAGAAAAAAATATGTCAAATAGCATTATGAAGATGAGTAGAATCATGTCATAATGATAAAAGATTCAATTCACCAAGGATACATGACATTTTAAAGTCTGTATGCACTAACATAGTCTCTAAATAAACTAATCAAAAGAAACAAGAATAAACTTAAAAATCAGCAAGCAATAAGATTTTAATGTTTCAGTAATTGAGAGTCAGACAAAAAATATCAACAAAAATTCAAAGAATTTGAGCAATATAATTAACAAACTTCTTTAGTACACATTTTTGGAATATTCTAGCCAACACCTATAGAAAATGCAATGCAATTAAGCTATAAATCTTTTTTAAATAACAATTAGAAAATCACCATATGTTTGGAAAATAAGCACATTTCCAAATAACCTAACAAAGAAGAAATCCCAAAGGAAATAAGAAAATACTTTAAACTGAACAATAATTAAATAATACATATTAGAAGTGTAAAATAGAGATAATGCATTATTTAGAGAAAATACTGTAGACTTAAATGTATATATATTATGATAAGCATGAGATTTGAAATTAATAAACTAAAAATATATATGAAGTTAGAAAAAGAACAGCAAAATAAAAACAAAGTAGGTTGAAAGTAGGAAATGATAAGATTATAAATTTAATGAAATCAAATTAGAGGAGATTACAAAGTTGAAGCATTAAAAAGACAGTAAGGGAAACGAGAAACAAACTTGCACAGGAAAACTTAGAAAATTTAAAGGAAAAGTGAAAACACCTAGGAAAAAATTAAGGGAACAAAACTGATACCAGAAGATATAGAAAACCTGTATATTTCCAAACCACTTAAGAGGAATAAAATCAGAATTTTAAAAATCATGGTCACCCCAAATTAATAAGCAATAATAATGAATTTAGGACCAGGTTACTTCACCAATAAACTCCACCCAACATCCAAGGAAGAAATAATCTAAATCATACTTACCCTCTTCCAGAATATAAAAAAGAGAAAACACTTCCAAACTCATTATCTTTACTGGATAGTTGACATACAATATTACACTGGTTTCAAGTACACAACATAGTGATTCAACAGTAATCTACATTATTAAATGCTCATGCCAAGTAGCATAGTTACTTACTATCCATCAACATAGAATGTTATTACAGAACTATTGGCTATATTCTCTATCCCCTACTTTCATCCCCATGACTGATTTATATAGAATTGAAATTTTGTGCCTATTTATCCCCTTCACCTATCTCACCCACCCACTCCAACCCCTCCCCCATGGTAACCACCAGTCACTTCTCAGTGTCTCTATTTCTGCCAAACTGATTTTTGAAGCAAATATACACTTAATATTAAAAACTGATAAAGAAATATTATAAAACAGCCTAACTTCTGAATATGGATACACAAAAAGTCCTTTAAAAAACCTTAAGTAATATGAAAACAATATATAAAAATAATAAAAGTAGATTTATAATCAGGGATGAAAAGTTATCTAACATTAAAAAATTAAGTTTAACATTAGAAAATAATCACTAATAAATTAAAGGAGAAAATCATATAATAATCTCAATATATGCCTAAAAAAGCATTTGATAAGTCAATATCCATTCTTTATCAAAGTTGATGTATTAGAAATAGACAGTAATTCTCCTATGGAAAGCAGGGATGAAATAATAAATAATTGCATTCCCAGCAACTAGTTTTCTGCCTGGCTTTGAACAGAAAGGAGATTGATAAAAGTTGAATAGATGAAGGTATGAGTAATGGTTTGAAAGTGGCAATACAGAGCCATAAGAAAATTTCTAATTGCCTTCTAAACTGTACATGGAATGTGGGACAATGTGCAGCTTCCATTCAAAAAGACAGCAAAGGTACAGGAGATCTCAAATTTGTTAAAGACAAAAGGAAAGAAAACTTGTATTAACAGGTTAAGAAAGAAAGAAATTTTATATACTACATAAAAAGAGGGGTGTTTCTAAAACACAGTTTGGAAAGAATCACAACAGGTTAGGACAGAGAGAAAAACCAACATAAATATGAGAATGAAAGAAACTACTGGTCTTTGATCAAGGGTAACTGATATGTGGCCTCATGGAAATACCCAAACTCTCTCCAAAGAGAATCCTATTTAAAAGTATAGTATTCTTAATACGCAAGAAAGAAAATTAAATATTCACAATTTTCTCCCCTTATATTTTTTTCTTAAACCTTTGATGACTGATTTTTTTTTTTTTTTTTTTTAAGGAGAGCAAGGTACAGGCTTTTATTTAGAAATAAAGTGATAGAACAGAGCTCCCAGCTCACGCCAGGAGGGGACAAGAGAGTCCAGTGTGCTGCGTTGTCTAGGGGTTTTATAGGCAAATGAGGATTTTTCAAGAACATGAAAAAAAAGGCTTAGGGGTGTGGACTTGTACCACTTGCCCTGCCCTCAAGGAGGGCTGGGTTGTTCTCTGCTTGCTAGGGTTGTTTACAGTAAAGTCACGGTTATGCTGTGATGCCCTTCCCTATTTGTAAAACCACTCAATCATTCTAGGCCAAGTTGCTCCTGGCCTTTTGACTTTTAACTGACCTTACTGAAGAAGTCTATATTCTTAGTCTGGTATCTTGTTCCTAGAGGATTAGTGTGACCTTGACTTTGCATAATGTTTAACACAGAGTTTCAAAAGGGACTTCTTTGCCCACTGTTATATTGCTGACTGTAAATATCCTACCCTGCTTTTTCCGGAGGCCCTCACCCTACTCTGACTACACCCATGGTCCCTGTTTCATTTCCCCCTCTACAGATGGAAACCCTAGCTGCTGCTAGGGAAAGGGGGCAATGACCGCTCTGGCTGCTTCATGCTGAGAAGGGGTGCAGTAAGGGGTGCAGCTAGGTCTCCATCAGTGGTCGGTCAAGAGGGCTTCGGAAGATGGGCATTTCCATCCTGGGTTCTATTTCCATCACCATTTTCAGTCTTATGGCTTCTCCGAAGTTATCCCGGACGAGCCCCCAAAGATGATGCCGGGGTTCTTGTTCACAAAGCCAAAGAATGAGCTTAGCAAACAGGCAAGGTAGGAGAGCAAGGTACAGGCTTTTATTTAGAAATAAAGTGATAGGACAGAGCTCCCGGCTCACGCCAGGAGGGGACAAGAGAGTCCCTGATAACTGATATTCTTAGCAAGCAACAAGTACGGCAAGTGACAAAAACTAGGTAATACAAACAAATATTAAAAAGAAAAGCAGAAATTAGTTGATCATGATTAATTTAAATGGATAGTTTCAGGCAGGCTGAAGTAGTTTATAAAAGAACACTTGCTGAAATGAGAAAAGCAGAAACAAATCCAACAAAAAGAACTAAAGTGGCTAAGATTCCTTAGAGAGAACTGCTGAGTAGTGAACTGACAAAAATGCAGCTGACATTTGCTGATTCTGGACATGAACAATATGTCTAGATACTGGCTTGGCCGCAGCAGAGGGCTGATGGGCTTTTCTGGGACAGAAAAACAGCACAGTTTTAGGCGTCTCAAAGAGCCAAAGAAACAAAATTGCAAACTTGAAAACCTTATATACTTGGCTAAATCTCTTCATTCAGCTCAGCCTCTAATTGGATTAAACTATCAGCCCACCACAGTCCCAATTTCTCCCTAGCAAATAAAAGACATCATCTAGAGCCTCTAACTTTTCTTATAACAACATCTAGAATTCAATCAAAAATTAGTCACCTAAAGATAAAAACAAATCACCAAAAGAAATAGTGGTTTCTAAGAATAGAAATTAGTAGTGGTTACCAGGGGCTGGGGGGAGAAGGGAATGGGGAGTTATTGCTATAGTAATGGGTACAGTTTTTGTTTTGCAAGATGAAGAAAGTTCTGGAGATATGGTTGCAAAATAATGTGAACCTATCTAATGCCACTAAACCATATGTTTAAAAATGTTAAGAGGGTAAATTTTATGTTATGTGTATTTTATCACAATTTTTTAAAAAAGAAACAATAGAAACAAAGCAACAAGTGAACCAGATATTGAGTGAAAAGAGAATAGTTATAAAATATCAATGATTAATATATTCAAAGATGAAAATGTCATTTTTATAAAAGGAGACTTTATTCAGAGTTTAAATTAAAAAATAATGAAATATAAATTTCAGAAGGAAAAAAATAAGATAAATCTAAAGTTAAGAATTCAATGAATATGTTTAAAAGCAAATTAGATATAGCAGAAGGCAGGATTCGGTAACGTGTCAATGGATGACTTCCAAACTAAAACAAAGAAAAACAGATGGAAGATACATACATAAGGGGAAACAATGAAAAATAAGTTAAACAAATATATTTCAGTGGTTACCAGTCTACAGAATCACATAGTTACTTATTATTAATAAGCTATTTCCAGTTTACATAACATTAAATATTCATTCACTCATTCTAACAACTATTTAACTCCTATTATTTACATAGCAATACACTAAGCACTAGAGTTACAAAGCTAAAAACACAGTCCCTGCCCTCATGACACTCATAATCACAGCAGACAGATGACTAATGTTTAAGCCATTTGTAGAATTTAGCCAACAGATTTGGAGTGGAAGTAGGAAGCTCATTTTGGATAAAGTAAGTAGCCAAAAGCATGATGGTGAAACAGGAAGAACTTAAAATGTAGAGGAAGTTAAACAATTTCATGGTATCTGCAGTATAGGATATAAAATGGCACAAGGTGAAATGAGCAGGCATAGGTTTGCAGGAATTAGATAATTGTTTTCCATACAGAGATGAAAGAATGTTTTTAAGAGAAAAGTAACAAAGGTCACAAGATCTCTATGAGGTTCTGAAAGGTGCATAGAGTTTCACAAAGTGTATTATGTCTTCCAAGTACCTTGCTACTTGAACAAGTTTTTAAATATTCAATAAGACAGTCTAACCATAACATGACATTCAAGACCCTTCATAATCTGATCTATTCTTTTCTAGTCTCATCTACTTGAGTTTCTCTAAGATACAGACACACCAATCAATGTTGCAAATGTACCATTTCACGTTTCCATGACTTGCACAAGCCATTTCTTCTGCCTACACTCTCTCACCCAATTCACTCTCCAGTGAATCTTTAATCACCTGAGGTCTAATTCAACAATTTTTCCCTAGTGCCTCCATAGTGCTCCCAGAGCATTCACTCATGCATGAAAAAAAAAATTATGGAATGAGTAATATGCACCAGGCAGTGTTCTGGGCACTTGGAATGCATAAGTGAACAAAAAAAAGAGGAAGATCCCTGTTTTCATGGAACACTTTATTGAAACTTTGAAGAAGGTGAGAGTATGGAAAAGGGAAAAGAGGAGATTATGTACTCTGAAAAAGCTAGGTGACTCTACTATGCCTTCTTCGAACTGGTCCAGCCCAGGTTGTGAATTACAGCACTAGAAAGCATTACAACAAAATTATAATGAAAGCCAAATATTAAATCATAACAAAAGGAATACAGAAAACACATTGTTACATTTTCTTATATAAATTAAATAACAAAAGAAATACAGAAAACACACTGTTACATTTTCTTATATAAATTCTTACTTGTCTTTTCCTCTAATTGATTAACTTTATCTCTGGATTCCTCTAGCAGAAATGTTAACTCTTTCATTTTATTTTCTTTCTCAGCATTTTGATTCAATAGCAGTGATACCTAAAATGACATGTTTATATACATTTACATTTATATTACATTATACATATTTACAGTTATAATACATTATAGATTTGAAAAATTAAATATGACAGCTTAGCACTTATCATCACCTATGATTATTTTATGTACTTCTTTATATGCTTTTCAGCTGGTTGTGCCTGGCATTTAGTACATGCTTGCACAATAAACATTCATTGAATGAACAAACTAATACAATATACCTAATACTGTAATATGCATTTTAAGTTATTAGTTAGAAGATAATATAATGAAATCTACTGGCTCATTTATTCCATAAATATTATTAAGCTAATCCTTTCCAAAAACCATAAAAAGGATTGAGTATACAAAGATAAGGGAACTCAGCTTCAAGAAACTCATAGCCTAGACCAGAAGACAAACATACTTCCATATTATTAGTAATAGGACAAAATATTATAGGAATCAAGGAAGGAACACCTAAATCGGTCTCAGAGAATATCATAAAAAATTCCTTCTCAGATGCCTGAAGTGAGTTTTGATAGAAAAGTAGGACTTAATTACTCAAACACAGGGAAATGATCATTCTAGACTCTATAAGAACACAAAGGATCAAGTCATGTTTCATCCAGAAAACTGAAAATATTCAGACTGCTAGAATATAGAGTCCATGTGAAGAAAAGGGGAAAGACAAACTCATAAAGATAAGCTGAAGACTTATAGATTCAGCATGGCAGAAAGACCTCTCTGCCCTATTTTTATCCGTAAATCATCCAAAAAAATAACCAGGAAAACAACAAAGACAGACTTCATCTGCCCTGAAATAAAACTTCTATAATCCAAACTGCCATATGTAAAGAAAGAAAGCAGCTGGAAGGAATGGAAAATGATTCAGCATAGAAAAGTAAGGTCAAACCTAAGAGCCTGCACACAGATGATATTAAAGAGAAGCAACATAACAAGGCCAAAAGAACCCCAGAATGTTTCAAGAACTGGAGGCAACAGACATTGTGAAGGGTAGGTATGAAACGGGTAGGCGGGAGACTATCTGGAAGTCTGTAAAAAAGAGTAGCAAGACCTCTGTAAGTCCACTTAACTCTACTTTCCTGGACTCTACTCCCTGATAGCCAATGTAATCAGAAAACTAACCCTACTCCATCTTTGCAAGAGACACATAAGCAAACAAAAAGAATCTCTAAACCTGGGTATTCCAGGCAAAGGGATGGGTACAAGTGAAGGTAATAAATGAAGAGTCAGCATATGAAATGGTGAACCCTCAGCCTGTTCTTTCTACTTTGACAACCCAGCTCCAAAATGTCATTAGCCAAGTTTATATCTCTTAGCAGGAATTTGGAGAACTCAAAAAAAGAGTCTTTTAAATAATGACATTAAGGAGTCCACAGTAAAACACAAGCTGGCCACACTATCATTTTATAGGGAACCCCAACAATCTGGAACCTCTCCCCACACATCCAGAATGCCAACAAGCTTTTTAGCACTCATTCTATTTTTGTCTTCTTTATAATAAAACACAATTTTAACTTTCAAAAAAAGACCTAAGCATTAACACATAAATTAGAATTTTATCATTTTGGCGAGGACTTAAAGAAAACTCTAAGTACATTTTCTGTACTTTCAATTATCTTTTGATACTATTGTTTAAGCAGCTATCCTTGTTATTTATCATTACAAGCTATCTTGAGGCAAATCAGAGAAGAAAAACTCTGGAAAAACAGAGGATTCCTTTCTACATATCACCTTCCATTTGAGAAGCTGAAGGCTTGAAACTGATACGGGTGATATAATAATAATCTGAAATCAACATTCTTAGAATGTCAAAGTATACAGACTTGACATTTTTAAGTCTCCCATTATATGACATTAATATAAAGAAGCAAAAGAATACTTTTAGTTCTCCTTTTTTGGTGTCATAGATAGCATATTTCAAAGTAAACTACAAAATGTGGATTGAGTGGTCAGTGATCATCTTCTTTACATTTTATGAGGTTTTGGTCTGAACAAAAGTTTTCAAAAAATAATATATTTTTGCAGCAATGTCCTATTACCCACTAAAATAAATATTATAGAAGATTCACAGATTTTTTTTTAAAGGGTTAGCACTCAGTGCATGCATATTTGAGTCAGTGGAAATTAATACTGCTAAGCAATAGGCTAAATATTTGGATATCTATAATATTAAAATTCTCTCAAAGCATCTATCACCCAATCAGCAAATACAAATTTTTTTTTAATTTTAAGTATTTTATGAATTACCAAATACAAAAAATAAGAGTTGATTTTTTTTAAATACCTGCTTTTCCTTGTCATTTACTTCCTTCTTATATTCTTCCTCTAGATGTTGGATTTTTTCATAATCTTCCTTTACTTTACAAATAAAGCAAATATACTTTAATATCTTAATATAATTCCATAACAAAAAAACTTAAGTTTGATATTTTATTTCACCTCTTTATCTAGATATTAAATCTCAAAGGATTTTAACAAGCCAAAACTGATGTTTTATTGCTGCTAACTTTGTTTAGTAAAATAGTGTATTTAAATAATATCAGTTATAATAATTTAAATTCTGTAATTTTTATAATAGCACACATATAAAAGTTTATTCTTTATAACACACTAATCTGAAATAACAGATTCTAAATATATATACTGTTGTTTTAAAATGCACATTTACAAGAAATATAAAAATAAGACAAAATCATACTTCTAAAAAGCTAAATACAAACCATAATAAATTTGATCTCATGGAAGATGTAGTCTTAAAGCCTAAAGAGTTATTTTTAACATATATCAATTCTCTGCCACATCCACAAGATTCTGAGGGGTTAGATTTAAAATACAAAATTTTAAATAGTTGAGGCATCAAGTTGAAGATATGAAAACATTAACAGAATCTAATAAAAATATAATTTTTTTTAGCAGAAGAATAATGTAAAAATTAAATAGTATCCCTACACTTAAAATGCATTTCCAGTCTGGAATTCTCAGCTTGCACACGAAGTTCCTCAAAACCTATTATCATTTTCTGAAATACAAAGTTAAATTTAAGAATCACTTTTTAAATAGCCTTCTTCAAACAGGAAAATATTAATAAATTTGTATCATGTAATCATTAGATTTAAAACCACACAATTTTGAAAAATGAAAACCTTACAACCTTTAATAATTAAATAATTTACTAAAAATATATTAAGAGTGCCTGTTATATGCTCTTCCCAGATGCTTACAGGAATTGGAAAATGCTATATATATAATGCCAACAGAAGCAAAACAGTTGGTGGTCTAGTCATTTCCTTAACAGCGTATCAAAATCTATAATTTTATATTTATTTTTGTTTTTAATTTCTGTCATCTCCACTAAAGTTCAACTTCTGTGAGGTCTCTCCCCATTGATGTCCAAATTATACTTCCATCATCTGGCAGCATGAGTTCACTCAACATTCAACAAATCTTGATTTGCAAAGTTGGATGAATTCATTTATTTGTTCAGTAAACAGTTACTGAGTGTTTATTATATGCCAGGCACTGTTTTAAGCACTTAAGATATAATATAAAGTCCTTACCCTACTGGAACTAATTTATATTCCAGTGTATTTGTATATCATATAAATGTCATGTAGTTTCAAGTATGTTTCAGAAAAGTTAAACAAGATGAAGAGATAGAAAATAATTAAACAGAAAGGTATTTTAGATAAAGTAGCAAGGAGAGAGTGATTAGAAAAGCAGAATGAAGCTTATGAGTTTGCATAAGATCTTGGACACACACAGAGTTCTAGACAAGGAATAAATTTAAAAAGCCAAGTTCACAAAGAGTTTAGCAAATTTGAGGAACATAAAAAAGAGATAAAAAAACATCAACACTAAAAACAGCATTTAAAAAAAAAAGTGACTATAGCCAAGAAGCAAAGTGGAGAATGATTGATTATCGATTACCTTTCTTATGCCTACCCTGACACAGGTTAGTAATACTTATTGTATGATTTTCATATTGTTTACATGTTACAATATGCTAGTCTCTGACACAAAATTAAGTAAGTTAAATGGTGTCACTGACATGTAAATTCAAAAGCTAATTAAAAAACATTAACACAGTATAGAACCTTGGAAATTTTGTTGGGTATAATCAGACGTCAACAAATAAATAATAATCCCTTTAGCAAGAACAGTTGTCTCTATCTTCGTACCTATCATTTTACTTTACTTACAAATACCCTTGTTTAAAATATTCAGATTTCATTACCATTTACCTCAATGTTATTATTTAGATCCACATAAACTTGCCTAGTGTCCTCCCGTTCATATTCATCTGTTAATACAAAATATTTCAAAATTAAATTTTAAAACATAAATTATGATGCCAACAAGAGAATACTCGAAATACCTCAGGAAAACATCAAAATATTTAAAATTCTGGGTTAGTGAAGGGTATTGATATATCCTTTCAGTCTTTTAAAGTAGCATCAAAAGCAGTTTCGTAATAAGGCATGGTTGTATGTATGATACCAACCTCAAAAGCTTGGTGCTATTCAATTATCTCTAATTTCCCTTTAAACAATTACTGTCAATGAATTTATTCAAACTCTGTAAAATATAGTTTTAGCCTTCACAATGGGAAGGGACTTAACTATTCTATAAAGTATTTTTTCCTTTGTTTATTTAAGAGTCATGGGATACACATGAATGGCAAAACTCACTCTTTTCATCTCTTGCTTTATATCTAAGGAGGCAGAAAGGATGATAAATCTTAAGAAAGGAAGAGTAAGATAAGAAAAGGTGTGACCCCAAAGAGAAGAGAAATCCTCTTTGAATCCTCTATGATCTTTTTTTTTTTTAGAGTTTTATACCTGAACAATGATTCCCTCTAGCTATACACAAGCCTTCGATAAAGTCAGTAAAACAGTGTTGGTAGGTAGCACTGTGGGAAATTAAGGTACAAGGCAATATACAGGTACAAAGTAAGGTACAATATAAGGTACAAGGCAATGTCCCTTCAACATTCCCCCAAATGAGGCCAACATCATAGAAAGCATGTTAAACTAAGGAGGGTATTACTCCAAGACTCTCAGTAACAAGCTGCAAATAAGAAAATAGCAGCTATGATAGACTCAAATGTCAATGAAGAGCCAAATAACTAAAAAGAGGATACATGACTGACTTTAAAATTATACAAGTATCCTAAACCCCTCAAAAATACTGGAGAAAGCTCTAGACATATAGCACATGGAACAAGAGCTGAATTTTTATTTGAATATTAAAGAGCTGGGAAACTTAAAGAAATACAGGCAGAACACATCAATGTTTCAACAGAAAGGTAGTTCATACTTCTCACTCCATCCATTCACTGTCTCATATTTACTGCAATTAGCAACAAAAGTTCTTTATTCCTCAGAAACTATTTGTGCCAAAGAATTGCACTCCATCACCAAAAATCTGCAATCTTCCCATTAGCACCACCACCAGTACTCCAAAACACCTTCCAACCATTCTTCCAACAGGCAAGTACCGGAAATCAAATAAATAAAACTACAGAAAAGAAAATAAGCTGGTATAGATGTACTTTACAGTTGTCAGAAGCAAGTTGCTACAGATGACACAGAGAAGGTACTCTGGTAGCAAGTGTTGTAATGTGATGATATAATACTGCCATCATAAGCAGAGCTATGCAAGGTGTTCTAATGTGATGATATAGTACAGCCATCATAAGCAGAGCTATGCAAGGTGAAAGCTTTAGAAACTTCTCAATGACAGGCCACACAATTATATATATGAAAAGAGGATTCAACCAGTAAATCAAGGTAGTTAAGGGGACCAAAGACAGCTTAACACCTAGTTTGTTTAGTCTGGATAATTCTAGCCTTTTTCAATGATGTATATGGTTAAGAAAACCTATATGAGCCCTATGAAAAAACACTATCAAACAAAGAAAGAGAAAAACAAGAAAAGTATTCAGAGGAACAGCTTCTCTCTGAAAATGAACTCCAGAGAATCCAGATGAAAACTTCAGAAAACTATTTGGTATTCTCAACAGAACCAAGAAAATATGGTTAATGAAAGAGGAAAATACAGTAATAAAGAACAGGCCAAAGAGAAATGCAAGAAATGGAATGAATTAAAAAGAAAAATAAATGAGGAAGAAAGGGCAATGGTTTAGATAACAAGAGACTACAAGGGAACTACATGTTAGAGGCATGACACGATGGACTTGATCCTCCAAAAATCAAATTGGAAATACAGGAAAGAAACTTAAATAAAAGGAAGGGAAAAAACAAATATTAAAACAGAGAAAATAAGAGAGGGCCAATAAACAAGTATTTCCCAAACAGAAATCAGATAAAGTGGCCAAAGATATCATAAAGCTTTCTTGGGAAAAAAAAAAAAAAAAAAACACTGGTGTTTAGATTGAAATGGTGGTACTGAGAAAATAGTGAATTATGAGATCAAGAAAATTGCCAAAGTCCTGGCAAGGGGAAAAACACACTCACATATATACACACACTACATATATAGGTATAGACATAGACATAGATATATGGAACTGTGATTATCCTCATTTCACAGATGAGGAAAATGTAACACAGAAAAATTATGTTATTTGCCAGGATCCTAAAGCTAATGGTGCATGATTAAAACACAAGTCTGCCTGGTAAAATCCAGTATGGATAAATGCAAAAATGCTATTTGGATCCAAAATTCTAAATGGACATGCAAAGAGGGAAGTAAAAAAAAAAGGTTTTAATTCATATTGAATTCACGAAACCTATAGTACAATGTGACTGTCAAATAAGCTGACTTTAGAGTTCATTAACGATACCTACAATTAGACAAGAAATAGTCCTTTACACAGTTCAAGCTACATATTAGATTACTCCTACATATAACAAATATGTTCAACAGATCAACCAAAAGAACAAAAGCACTAAAAGAATCTTGAAATGTCTATTCAAAAGTGACAAGTAGCCATCTTTAAATATCTAAAGAGACAGCACATAAAAAATTGGCTTAGACTTTATCTGTATGCCCTCAGGAGAAGTTACAATAAGAAGAAACTACATAGATATTTCACTGCAATGTAGAAATAAGAGCTATCCTTAAATGACAATCTTGAGGTTAGTGAGTTTCCATCACTGACTATATTCAAATATAGGAAAGACTACCATTTGGTTAGACATGCTATAAAGGAAATTAAAGCAAAAGGAATGTAAGTAGACTATAAAAGCTTTATAGTCCTTTACAACACTAAGTAATTTAAATTAGGGGAAAAGGTTACAAAAATAGTTTCTGCAGTACTTTGAATGGCAAACTAAAGAATTCCAATATGAGTCTGTGTTCAAAGATAGCCATTTAAAGACTTTTTAAAGTACATCTAAGAACAGATTTGTTCTTTATTAACTCATTTATTGCCTACTATCTTCAAAGACACTGTGCAAAATGTTAAATATACGAAGTCAAATAAGACATGATGAACTGCCCTCAACTTACAGTGAGATGTCTAGCATATTGTAAGCACTCAATAAATTTTGTTGAAGGAATTCATGATTACTTGGTAAAGTACTACATGAAAGAAAAGGAGCATCTAAATCATACTAGAAAATTAGGGAATATTTCCCAAGGGCAGTGATATTTATTCTGAGTTTTGAAGGACAAACAGGAGTTAAACAAGATGAAGGAAGGGGGATCAGCCAATTAAAAAAAATATATATATATACACAAAAGCTCAGAATCATAATCTGCTTAGGGAAAAACAAGTAGTTCTCCATGAGCTAGTGTATGTGAGGCATGTGGGTGGAAACATTTGACAAGGTGGAGGGAAGTGGCAAACACCATTCTATGGTGAAAATTATGCAAAGTCACTCACAGAATTAGACAGTGACATGATTTGATCTATATTTTGGAAAAGTATCAAGGACTCTGTTTGCTGTTAATGGCTAAGTGATTCAGACCACCATCCCTGCTAAAAACAATTAAAAATCTGGAGGATTTTTTTTAATTATGAAAAGAATCAAAGATCTATAAAGATAATGATGAATCATCAGGCCAAGAATAGGTTGAGGATTATAACTCAAAAAAGCTAAGCCAATTTCCAGTGCAAATCAAGATGGAGTTAAAACCACTACAGGCTTTTGCTCTCATTGATTACAACTAAAAACTCTGAATACATAAAACAACTACTTGAGGACTTTGAACAGTAAGCAAAAAGCAGGTAGATTGGGAAGGAAAGTAAAATCTTGAAGAAGTGAGTCATGTGAAGTAACGTTCCTGTTTATTTAGTTTTTCTCCTACCTTCTCTCCTAGCATTAACCAAAGTGTAAGGTGCCAGCAGATCTGTAACAGAGACCATAAACAGCAAAAGGATATTCTGATTTTTTTTCCTCACTCAGTCTGGTCCCAAGGGTGGCCCCAATAGTGGAGCTACAGCAGCCATAGCAGCAAGGGCAGAAAAAACCCTGAAACCCCTAGTTTCTGGCCAAAGAACAGGGAAAAGGGGCCCCTATGAGGCTGAGAGTGAGGTGGTAATCCTAGAGAGAGCTGAAGAAGGGGATTCCCTAATTATGTGTTTGAATTGACACAAGTCCCATGGGGAAAAGAGAGAGAATGTACAAGACAGACCCAAATCAAATATAGCAAAGGCTTTGAAAACTGAACTTCAATGTAAATCACTATCAAGTCCCAGAACTAACCTTGAATGGAGTATACATGAAACACACCCAGAGCAGCATAGCAGAAACTATGAAGACTGAACTGACATTGGAACCCTAGCACACAAAAAGCAGGATAGAACTTGTGATCTGAACCTGAATTGACTACTTGTTAAAAAGTAAACAAACATTCTCCAGGGGATTTTAACAGGACTCAGAATATCAAAACATAATATTCAAAATGCTCAGGATATAATCCAAAATTGCTCACCATTCAAAGAACTAGAAAAACTAAGCCAGGCCCCAGGCTTTGCCAAGATAGAAGAAGCTCCTTTATTTGGGATCTTGCCCTATGCATCTCTTCGTATTACTGTTAACTTGTATCTTTATGGTATCCTTTATTAAACGGGTAAACCTAAGTGCTTTCCTGAGTTCTGTGAGCCACTATAGCAAATTAATCGAACCTAAGGGAGAGGTTTTTGGCACCTCTCATCTGTAGCCAATTGATTAGAAGAACAGGTAACTGCTTGGAGCTTGCGACTAGTATCTGGAGTGGGGGATTGGAGGGCAGTCTTGCAGGACAGAGCCCTTAACCTGGGGAATCTGGCACCATCTCCAGGCAGATAGCATCAGAACTGAGTTGAGCTCTTGGACACCCTGCTGGTGTTTGAGAATTGTGTGGTGTTGTGTGTGGGAAGATCCCCTCCCACACACACATATATTGGAATCAGGTCCAGAAACCCAAAAGGAGTTGTACTACTATTCCCATGTGTATATTACTGTTCTGTATGAAGAAGAAAAAGCACAATGTTATATTATTCTAAGTCTCAAGCAAACAATAAAAAAATAATGAAGTGCACAGTAAGAAATATGACAAGAGCTAGAATCTACAGAACAGACCACAAAAGTACACCCCAAGGAATTCCAGATATTGGCATTATTGGACAAAAATTTTAATAAATCTTCGTTTATTATGTTCATGGAGATAAAAAGCTGAGCTGAAAATTTTCAGTCAGGAACCTCAAACTCTAAAAAGTGACACTACAGATATTTTTAAAACAAGCTAATATTTATAGAAACAGAAAATACAGTAATAGAAATTAATGCCTCAACTGATGAATTTAAATACAAATTAGAATATACAGAGAATAAGTAAACTGGAAAAAAGGTCAGGAGAAATTATCCTGAATGGAGCACAATGAAAATAAAGAGGAGAAATATATAGAGGGTAAGAAATATCAAAGGTACATCAGAGTGGCCTCATTGTTCATAACTTTATAAGATGAAACAGGGTCTCATCTAACAGACTTTACAGTTGATATTTCCTCTGCCTGCAATATTCATTCCTGAAACAGTTACATGGCTCATTCCTTCACTTATTTAGGTCTCTAATTGAATCTTAATCTGAAAAAACTTCCCCAATCACCCTATCCCAAAACATTCTCTTTTTATGCAGTTATCATCACCCAAAATATAGTTTATTGATTTCTCTCATCTTCCTTCACAAATGTGCATACCCCTTAAGAGCATAAACTTTGTTCACTGCTGTTTTTCCTCAGCATCCAGAACATTTCATGACCCGTAGCAGATGCTTTTTAAAATACTGAATAGTAAATAAAACAGAAAATAAAAATATCAAAAATAAAGACTTAAGGCAAGAATCTGGATAGAATTTATACTAATATTAAGGGAAGTATTAAGATTTTTTTTAAAGAAAAAAACTATATGTCACATGAAGGCACACTCTTTAGTTCATTTAAGAGATCACCTCAAAAATGTTGAAAAGATTCTTTAAACCTCTCCTAAAATCTGATCTCTGACTTAGCTTAAAACTAAATGGAGGAAACAACTAGCAACTTATCTCTCCAGCCCAGGTTACTCACTGCAAGACAGCCAATATACTATCCCTTTACCCCATCTGCATGCTTTTCACCACTTTTTATATCTAAACAAAGAAGCTAATCTTGAAAGTTGAATAAACAGAATATAGTGGAGGAGCTCATAGTAGTACAGTATGTTCTGAAAAGTATACATAATTCCAAAAACCAGAGGCAGGGACCAAGAATAAAAAACCTATAATAGTGCATACTGGGAATAATAATACTAATAATAAATAGCAGCAAACATTTACTGATCACTTTGCACTGTTCAAGCATTATATTGTTTAATTCTCAAAACAACACTAAGAAACACTTTATTAATTCATAACCAGAAAGTCAGAGAAATAATATAACTTACTCAAATTTTTCAAGGTCAAGCAGCTAGGAACTGTAAACTTTGAGTACAGGCTGTCGTATTCTTAAGCCAAACTTTTAAGCAATAAGCTATATTATAGCAATTCAAATTTTTAACTGAGAAAAATAGGGGCTATCCTGAAAAAGCAAGTGGGCAGTATTTTGCAATAGATTCCTAGCAGAAATAAAGCACAGCAAGGGTCAAATTAATGAATAATAAGGATAAAATCTATTATTTTTGAAAATAAGATTTTTATGTATTTCATGAATAAAAAAAATTCTTGCCCTATAAACCGAATATGCACAAATAAAAACATGTACTTTCATATATATACCACACAACCTTATTAGAATGTTTTAAAAGAATGTTTCTTTAAGAGAAATTTGAGAATTCTATTTTGATTGGAATATTACACTGCTATTCTTAAGTACTATGCCTTTACCACAGCCCTCTACCAGTATTTTCTATTATGAAATATGTATATATCATATTCTTGATTCAATAAGAGAAGGTTTGTCTCAAAATCACACTTTAAAATGAGAACTATACATGCTAAGTATATATCTTTTGAATTATATTATCTTTCAAAAAGCTTTGAGCTTTCAAATTTCCAATATCTGGGAATCTAGTTACTACTTATATAATGAAATGGTATGAGACACATACAACTTCTTCAAATCAAAATTTGTTCCAAAAAGTGAAAAGACAATTTCTTCCCCGGCCACCCACCATTAACATAATGAATAATAATAAATTGATAAAATCACATAAAACAGGAAAGGTATTTACATTTCTTTGTCTTTTCAGCAGATCTGGCACAGGTTTCTTTGAGTAAATTACATAAATGTCTTGTAGAATTATTCCTGAAACAAAGAGAAGAGTTTACCTAAACATAATCTGATTTCAAAACAAAATCACATATAAAAGTTATGAAACTTACTTGTAATTTTTTCAAAAGTTCTTAAAACATTATAATATCTTGTATGTATCACAAAGTACTCTATGAAGAAAAATCCCAATAGCACTTTTCAATGACTAGACCAAATAATTCTAAAATTCATATGGAACCACAAAAGACCCCGAACAGCCAAAGTAATCTTGAGAAAGAAGAACAGAGCTGGGATTATCATACTGCTTCAAGCTCTACTACAAAGCTATAATAATCAAAACAGGATGGTACTGGCACAAGAACAGACCCACAGATCAATGGAACAGAGAGCCCACAAATAAACCCACACATACATAGTCAATTAATTTATGACAGACAAGCCATGAATATACAATGGGAAAAAGATAATCTTTTCAATAAATGGTGTTGGGAAAACTGGACAGCTACATGCAAGAGAATAAAATTGGATTACTATCTAATTCCATATAGAAGTAAACTCAAAATAGATTAAAGATCTAAATATAAGACATGAAACCATAAAACTCCTAGAAGAAAACATAGGCAAAAATCTCTTCAGCTTAAGCAAGAATAATTTTTTTCTGGACACATTTTTCCAAGCAAAGGAAACAAAACCAAAAATAAGCAAGTGGGACTACATCAAACTAAAAAGCTTCTGTAAAGCAAAGGACACCATCAACAAAAAACAAAAGGCAACCTACAGTATGGGAAAGTACATTCACAAATGATTTATCCAATAAGGGGTTAAGATCCAAAATATACAAAGAATTCATGTGCCTCAACACCAAAAAAAAAATTTACCTAATTAAAAAATGGGCAGAGGACCTGACTAGACAGTTTCCCAAAGAAAAATACAGATGGCCAACAGGCACATGAAAAGATGCTCCACATTACTAATCATCAGGGAAATGCAAATGAAAACCACAATATCACCTCATACTAGTCAGACTAGCCACCATCCAAAAGACAAGAAATAACAAGTGTTGGCAAGGAGAAAAGGGAACCCTCCTACACTGTTGGTGGGAATGTAAATTTTGCCAAGGTGAAAAGCAATATGGAGGTTCCTCAAAAATAGAAATACCATACAACCCGGTAATTCCACTTCTAAGAATTTACCTGAAGAAAACGAAATCTCTAATTTGAAAAGATAAATGCACTCCTACATCTTTTGCTGTATTAATTACAACAGCCAAGATATGGAAGCAACCAAAGTATCCATCAATAGATGAATGGATAAAGAAGATGTGGTACACATACAGAATGGAATATTATTTGGCCATTAAAAAAAGAAACAAATGCTGCCATTTCTGACAATATGAAAGGACCTAGAGGATATTATGCTAAGTGAAATGAGCCAGGTGGAGAAAGACAAATACCATATGATTTCACTTATATGTGGAATCTAAAACCAAAAAAAAAAACAAAATGAACAAAACAGCAGTAGACTCATAGACACTGAAAAATGACTGGTGGTTACCATGGGGGAGGGGTTGGGGTTGGTAGATAAAGGGGACAAGGAGGCACAAAATCTCAATCATAATATAAACTAGTCATGGGGATGAAAGTACAGCATAAAGAATATAGCTGATAGTTCTGTAACATCTTTCTGTGTTGACAGATAGTAACTACACTGGGGTGAGGATTTAATAATGTATGTAACTATTGAGTCACTGTGTTGTCTACTTGAAACCAATATTGTATATGAACTATACTTGAATGTTTAAAAAAATCAAAAAAATTCCAAGAAAAAAATGTAGAAAACAAAATAAATAAGAAACAAAACAGTGCCTCCAGTATTACCTAAATTATATTAAAACCCTCTCCTGCTCAAAAATGCCAATGAGCAAAGTGACCATTACTCTCAAACTCCTATTATAGCCTAGACTATGGTTTTGAAATACCCAGTCTCTTTCAAGCTCAAAAACACAATTGGGATTCAAGATGGCAGCGTGAGAGGTGAGATATAACTCCTCCCAAAACCACAAAGAGTACAAAAATATAGTTAATTAATACAACTAACCCTAAAACAGCAACAGGAAAGAAGGCTGCATCAGACTGCATACAGACATCATGAACAGAGCAGACATTGCGAAAAAGGGTAACGTACCGGAGCTTTGATCCAGTGGGACCCAGGCCCTTCACCAACAGCAGCTCACCGGTGGGAGGAAGAGAAACGGAGTGGGGAGGGGGTGGAAATCTTGAACTAATGAACACCTACCCCTGGAAATCTACACTGGGTGGTGCTCTGGAGGTTGGGGAGCTTGGGAGAGGGAGAGGGCCTGAGAGACTGACATTCCGGCCGTTTGTGGAGGACAGGATCCACATCCGACTGCTCTGTGACAGGAGAAAGGCAGGCAGTCTGAACAGGCATCCTAGCAGGGAGAGGGCTGGTGAAGGGGCGGGGTTTGCTGCATGGGAGAAGGAAGAGCTGGACAAGGTTGTCTGAGCGCGCTCTGCCCAGCAGGTTGGGAACTTTGAGGAGCTTCAGGTGTCCATCCCCCTGGATGGCTGCTCAGCTCCAAGGCCCCCCACTGTGACGTGCAGCCTGACAAGCCTTCCTCCTGGCCGGACAGCACCAGCTCACAAACCCGCAGTCACTGCGCTGGCATCAGGCCAGTCAGAGGGAGGGCCCACCTACAACAGCTAGAGACGCCCGAAACCAGAGGCTTACACCTGTGTGCTCAGCACACTAGCTGTGATACTGGAGACAGGCACCGCAGACAGGAATCAGAAAACAGATCTTTCCTCCTGCTAGGCACAAGCTCCACTCCCCAATGCCCCCCAACCTCACTCTAGGGGCTGAGCAGCTCCAGAGACTGGAGTTTCTGGGCACTACAGGGCACCACATAGAAATATGAAACGTCAAAAGACGCTGGTTCAGACCAAAATCTCACAAACCCCAGAAAAAGGACCAAATGAAACTGAACTCACCAATCTTCCTGAAAGAGAGGTCAAAATGAAAATCATAAACATGGTTATGGAGGTAAAGAAAAATATTCAAGAACTGAGGAACGAATTTAAGACAGAGATTCAATCATTAAGAAATTCCACATCTGAAATGACACATACAATGGAGGGATTTAAAAGCAGATAAGATGTACAAGAAGAGACAGTAAATGGAATAGAAATTAGAGAAGAGGAATACAAAGAAGCTGAGGCACAGAGAGAAAAAAGAGAATGAAAGAATATTGAGAGAACTGTGTGACCAATCCAAACAGAATAATATTGGCATTATAGGGGTACCAGAAGAAAAAGAGAGAGAAAAAGGGATAGAAAGTGTCTTTGAGGAGGTGATTGCTGAAAACTTCCCCAATCTGGGGTTAGGACATAGTCTCTCAGGTCATGGAGGTGCACAGATCTCCCAACACAAGGGACCCAAGGAAGACAACATCAAGACATATAATAATTAAAATGGCAAAGATCAAGGATAAAGACAAACTTTTAAAAGCAGCTAGAGAGAGAAAAAACATCACATACAAAGGAAAACCCATCAGGCTATCATCACATTTCTCAGCAGAAACCGTACAGGCCAGAAGGGAGTGACACAATATATTTAATGCAATGAAGAAGGTCCTTGAACCAAGAATACTCTACCCAGCAAGGTTATCATTTAAATTTGAAGGAGGGATTAAACAATTTTCAGATAAGCAAAAGCTGAGAGAATTTACCTCTCACAAACTACCTCTACAGTGCATTTTGGAGGGACTCCTAAAAAAAGAAGTATTCCTAAGGCTAAACAGATGTCACCCAAGGGCCAGACAAAGAGTACAGAATATGATTCATGACATACAAAGAATGGAGGAGGAAGAAAAAGGAGGAAAAGCAAATAACCTTTAGGTTGTGTTCATAATAGCATAGAAAGTGAGTTAAGATAGACCGTTAGATAGTAAGGGAATTACCCTTGAACCTTTGGTAACCACGAATCTAGAGCCTGCAATGACAATAAGTACATACCTATTGATAATCACCCTAAATGTAAGTGGTCTGAATGCACCAATCAAAAGACACAGAGTCACTGAATGGATAAAACAACAAGCCCCATCTATCTGCTACCTACAAGAGACTCACTTCAAACCCAAAGACATACACAGACTGAAAGTAAAAGGATGGAAAAAGATATTTCATGCAACTAATAGGGAGAAAAAAGCAGGAATTGCAGTTCTTGTATCAGACAAAATAGACTTCAAAACAAAGAAAGTCACAAGAGACAAAGAAACACATTACATAATGATAACGGGTCAGTCCAACAAGAGGATATTACTGTTATAAATATCTATGCACTCAACACAGGACACCTACATATGTGAAACAAATACTAACAGAATTAAAGGGTGAAATAGAATGCAATGCATTCATTTTAGGAGACCAACACACCACTCACTGCAAAGGACAGATCAACCAGACAGAAAATAAGTAAAGTGAAAGAGGCACTGAACAACATATTAGAACAGATGGACCTAACGGACATCTACAGAACATTCCACCCAAAAGCAACAGGATACACATTCTTCTCAAGTGCACATGGAACATTTTCAAGAATAGATAATATATTAAGCCACAAAAAGAACCTCAGTAAATTCAAAAAGATTGAAATTGTACCAACCAGCTTCTCAGATCACAAAGGTAGGAAACTAGAAATAAATTACTCAAAGAAAATGAAAAAGCCCACAAACACATGGAGGCTTAATAACATACTCCTGAATAATCAATGGATCAATAACCAAATAAAAAAGAGATCAAGCAAAATATATAGAGAAGAATGACAACAATAATTCAACACCACAAAATGTGTGGGACACAGCGAAGGCCGTGCTAAGAGGGAAATATATTGCAATACAAGCCTACCTCAGGAAAGAAGAACAATCCCAAATGAACAGTCTAAATTCACAATTAATGAAACTAGAAAAGTAAGAACAACCGAGGCCCAAAGTCAGTAGAAGGAGGGACATAATAAAGATTAAACGAGAAATAAATAAAATTGAGAAGAATAAAACAATAGAATCAATGCAAGCAGGACCTGGTTCTTCGAGAAAACAAAACAAAATAGATAAACCCCCAGCCAGACTTATCAAGAAAAGAAGAGAATCTACACACATAAACAGAATCAGAAATGAGAAAGGAGAAATCACTACTGACACCACAGAAATAAAAAGAATTATGAGCGAATACTATGAAAAATTATATGGTAACAAACTGGATAACCTCAAAGAAATGAACAACTTTCTAGAAAAATACAACCTTCCAAGGCTGACCAAGGAAGAAACAGAAAATCTGAATAGACCAATTACCAGCAAAGAAATTGAACTGGTAATCAAAACACTACCTAAGAACAAAACCCTGGACCAGATGGTTTCACTGCTGAATATTATCAAACATTTAGTGAAAAACCTAACACCCCACCTCTTTAAAGTTTTCCAAAAACTAGAAGAGGAGGGAATACTCCCAAACTCATTCTACGAGGCCAACATCACTCTAATACCAAAACCAGGCAAAGGCACAACAAACAAAGAAATTACAGACCAATATTCCTGATGAGCATAGATGGAAAAATACTCAACATAATATTAGCAAATCAAACTCAAAAATACTTCAAAAAGATCATCCATCATGATCAAGCAGGATTTATTCCAGGGATGCAAGGATGGTACAACATTCGAAAAACCATCAACATCATCCAATACATCAACAAAAAGGAGATCAAAAGCCACCTGATCATCTCCATCAATGCTGAAAAAGCTTTGACAAAATTCAACATCCATTCATGATAAAAACTCTCAACAAAATGGGTACAGAGGGCAAGTACCTCAACATAATAAAGGCCATATATGACAAACCCACAGCCAACATTATATTTAACAGTGAGAAGCTGGAAGCTTTTCCTTTAAGATCAGGAACAAGTCAAGGATGCCCACTCTCCCCACTTTTATTCAATATTTTTCTGGAGGTCCTAGCTATGGCAATCAGACAACACAAAGAAATAAAAGGCATCCAGATTGTGAAGGAAGCACTCAAACTGTCCCTGTTTGCAGATGACATGATACTGTACATAAAAAAACCTCAAAAATCCACTCCAAAACTACTATATCTAATATCTGAATTCAGCAAAGTTGCAGGATACAAAATTAATACACAGAAATCTGTTGCATTCCTATACACTAACGATGAACTAACAGAAAGAGGAATCAGGAAATCAATTCCATTCACAATTGCATCCAAAAGAATAAAATACCTAGAAGTAAACCTAACCAAGGAAGTGAAAGACGTATACTGTGAAAACTACAAAGACTCTCATGAGAGAAATTAAAGAAGAAACCAATAAATGGAAACACATCCCGTGCTCATGGATAGGAAGAATTAATATTGTCAAAATGGCCATCCTGCCTAAAGCAATCTACAGATTCAATGCAATCCCTATCAAAATACCTATAGCATTCTTCAATGAACTAGAGCAAATAGTTTTAAAATTCATATGGAACCACAAAAGACCCCGAATAGCCAAAGCAATCCTGAGAAGGAAGAATAAAGCAGGGGGAATTATGCTCCCTGACTTCGAGCTCTACTACAAAGCCACAGTAATCAAGACAATTTGATACTGGCATAAGAACAGACCCATAGACCAATGGAACAGACTAGAGAGCCCAGATCTAAACCCAAGCATATATGGTCAATTAATACACGATAAAGGAGCCATAAATATACAATAGGGAAATGACAGCCTCTTCAACAACTGGTGTTGGAAAAACTGGACAGCTACATGTAAGAGAATGAAACTGGACTACTGTCTAACCCCATACACAAAAGTCAACTCAAAATGGATCAAAGACCTGAGTGTAAGTCATGAAACCATAAAACTCTTAGAAAAAAACATAGGCAAAAATCTCTTGGACATAAACATGAGCAACTTCTTCATGAACATATATCTCCCCGGGAAGGGAAACAAAAGCAAAAATGAACAAGTGGGACTATATCAAGCTGAAAAGCTTCTGTACAGCAAAGGACACAATCAGTAGAACAAAAAGACATCCTACAGTATGGGAGAATATATTCATAAATGACGTATCTAATAAGGGGTTGACATCCAAAATATATAAAGAACTGATGCACCTCAACAAACAAAAAGCAAATAATCCAATTAAAAAATGGGTAGAGGATATGAATAGACACTTCTCCAAAGAAGAAATTCAGATGGCCAACAGGCACATGAAAAGATGCTCCACATCGCTAATCATCAGAGAAATGCAAATTAAAACCACAATGAGATATCACCTCACACCAGTAAGGATGGCCAACATCCAAAACACAAACAACAACAAATGTTGGCAAGGATGTGGAGAAAGGGGAACCCTCCTACACTGCTGGTGGGAGTGCAAATTAGTTCAACCATTGTGGAAAGCAGTATGGAGGTTCCTCAAAAAACTCAAAATAGAAATACCATTTGACCCAGGAATCTCACCTCTAGGAATTGATCCTAAGAATGCAGCAGCACAGTTTGAAAAAGACAGATGCACCCCTATGTTTATCGCAGCACTATTTACAATAGCCAAGAAATGGAAGCAACCTAAGTGTCCATCAGTAGATGAACGGATAAAGAAGATGTGGTACATACAATGGAATATTATTCAGCCATAAGAGGAAAACAAATCCTACCATTTGCAACAACATGGATGGAGCTAGAGGGTATTATGCTTAGTGAAATAAGCCAAGCGGAAAAAGACAAATACCAAATGATCTCACTCATATGTGGAGTATAAGAACAAAGAAAAAAACTGAAGGAACAACACAGCAGCAGACTCACAGAACCCAAGAATGGACTAACAGTTACCAAAGGGAAAGGGATTGGGGAGAATGGGTGTGAAGGGATGGATAAGGGGGAAAAAGGGTCATTACGATTAGCATGTATAATGAACGGGGGGCAGGGACAAGGGGAAGGCAGTATAACACAGAGAAGACAAGTAGTGATTCTATAGCATCTTACTATGCTGATGGACAGTGACTGTAAAGGGGTATGTGGTGGGGACTTGATAACAGGGAGAGTCTAGTAACCATAATGTTGTTCATGTAATTGTACATTAATGATAGCAAAACAAAAAATTTTAATAAATAAATAAATAAATAAAACACATGAAATAATACTCTAAAAATCTACATCCCCTTTAGAAAGTCATAATCAGTGTACAGGCTGACCCTAAGCAACCTTATACTAAATTTGTCTTCCAATAATCAAGTTACTCTACCTTAAGCGTATCTTTGTTTCCTACCTTTATTTTGACAAAGCTCTTAACTAAATTCTAGGTTCACTCAGATGACAACTGACAATTCAGTATTTAAAGCCAAAACTGACACTCAACTGAAACAAGTCCTTAAAATAGAAGGAAATCACACCCAAAAATAAAGTCACTCCCCTCCATGTCAAAAAATGGCATAAATTGTATACTATACTATGTTACACTGCAGTATACTATGTAACTAAACTAAATAGTCATGGTATTCACAAAAACTGTATGTTTATTAATGCAGGAAGCAGAAATTTAAGGAAAGCTCACTAGTTATAAAAACTGGTGTTAGTGCTCCAGTAGATCTATCTTACATCATACTATAGGAACTCAACCACATATGCACATAAAAGTAACCAGTAAATACCAAACATACAGCAGGCATACACTGTTAGAACTTTCCTCTTCTCTCTTCCCTACTCATAATAACCAAACCTCATTTAGGCAGGGAAAAAGTTATGGGTAACATTTAAATTTTATCTAGGAAGTCATAGGTTGTCTTTGAATTGTACTAAAAACAATCTGTCATAATAGCATTTTTCTTATTAGCAACTTCACTGACAAAGTGATAAGGCTTCTGGAACCATGGTTAGCATGTTTTTCTTAAAACAAGTAGGAATAAACAAATTTTGCATTCTGTGTGGACCCATACATTATATTCCAACCATTAAATATCTGCTTAACAGATGAATTAAACATTTACATTTTTGTATTAAACTCTGCATGAATGACGTGATAAAGGTATAAAATAAGGCTTAGCTATTGCCTAGATCAAAGGAAAGGAAAAGTCAAAGATGACACTAAAGTTTTAAGCCAACGTTAATGGTAAAATCACTGGCACATTGGGAAAAACATGAAGCTGAGAGTAGAAATTGGCTTGGAACTAAGTTGAGTCCTATTTCACACATGCTGCACCTAAAACAAAAGGCAAATAGAAAGGTAGGCAATATACATAGGCAGTTGTAGATATAGGATTATCATGTACTTTTTTTGTTGCCAAGTAATAATTTCTCCTGTCTGATATTTTTAAAAGTGAGAAGTTACTAGGGTCAAATGCAAGAATGTAAACTAGGTCTTCCTTTTTCCACAGCACCCAGGTAGAATTCTATACATAGATTAATATTACATAACAGAATGTGCTCAATAATTTTTTGGAAATTATTTTAATGGTATGTTAGGAACAAAAAATAAATCTGGAAAAAAATTCATTAAATTATTACTTACTCTTTTATTAAATCTTTATTTTCTTGAATTCTTTCTTCTAATTTCAAACTTACTTTTTCATTTTCAAACTAATTTCCAAAACAAAAATAGTTGATCACATTACACTTAGCAAAATCAACATGAGTATAATCATTAAGCAGCATTTCTTTGCTAACATGCTATGACAGTCTATCAAAATTCTTTTCACATATAAAAGAACTCACAGCTTACAGATTTCCCATAATATGGGTCTCACTTTCATCAAACTGAAATCAAATTTGCCGAATCATTTCCAAAATGTATCCAACAACAATATATTGCAATATTATCTTCCCTAAACATTTTAAATGATGTTTTATCTTTCTCCTAACCCAATGTTGCATTTTCTCGTCACTGTTTTCTCACTATGCCATAAAATTGAAGTCAGTTTCAAATTTCAAGTTTTATCTACAAATGTCATATTCCAGTATAAGACATTTATATCAAACAAAATATCATCAGTAATAGGAATTAATAAAAATACTCTATTATAAATTAGAATCATTAAATTAATCTTTATCTAAAGTAATTTATTATTTCCCTAATCATTTGCATTAAGTTTCATGCGGCTGGTTCTCTGCGCCCATCCTAAAGTTGAAATGCAACTAATACCAGTGAAACTTCAAAAAGTACTGTCCTTAAAATCCACATCATAGAAACAAGATAAACCAAACTTACTCTGAAATAATCCATTTTAAAATAGCATTATGATTAAGATTTACTATACTATATTTTCAATTCAAATCTTGTTATACCTGTAGTTCCTGAATGGCCTTCCGCTGTGCTTCAATTATCTTTCTGTTTTCTTGCAATTTATTTTCTTTCTGCTTCAGTTCAGAATCTACATTCACTTTCCACTTCCTGATCTTTTCAGCCTCCTTATATAGTTTTGAATATAGTCTGCTCATTGGCTCTGAATTCTATTAAAATAGGTTTTCAAACATGGTTAATTGTTCAAAATTTTAGTATAACCCAACTACAGCTGCCTACTGAAAATACTCATGAGTAATGGTATCTTAACAATTGAGACGAACTCTCTCCTCAGTTTATGTCCTGGTAGCATACTGAAAACTACAATTAGTTTTTTAAACTATTAAAGCAGTATTAGCTACTTCACTAAAGTTACTCCTCACTTGCCTAAGTTGTACCTTGCTGAATAAAATCAAATCAAAATGTACCTAACCTGAAATTAGAAATATTTCAGTCAGTGAGAACTCTGGCTCATTAAAAGCTAAAATAAATCACTCTACCCAAAATTTATACATTTTAACAGTGGTCTTGAAACATTTTTATTACTACAAATAGTTTGAGGGTTAACAAAATGACATGAAGTTTAAAATACAATGAAAAGAAAAATAACAGTGAACACAAGAGCTATCATTTAACCTGAGGTTTTACTTGGATTTTATTTTGAATTTCCTACATTATCCATTTCCATATTATAAGGTAAATATCAGTTTGTTTTTTTAAATCACACTGATTTCTACTTGCTGATAGATCTTTATTATCAAAATACGTAAGTTCCATATTTTTAAGTTCTCTGATACATAATCACAGCAAAAAACATACAGCAATTTATCAGGCCATGGAATT
The DNA here is from genome assembly GCA_029783875.1 of Phataginus tricuspis. Lineage (NCBI taxonomy): Eukaryota > Metazoa > Chordata > Mammalia > Pholidota > Manidae > Phataginus > Phataginus tricuspis. Next base: position 10,798,831 of record JAQQAC010012408.1, read on the forward strand.
TCTCTTTGTTTTAAAAACATTATGTGCCATAAGAATGATACTTAAAACTAAAATAAAAAGTGTATCATGTCCTACAAATTCCTTAGACAGTAAACCAAACAATCATAACATTAATTAAAGGCTTGTTCGTAAATTACTGGCTTGATTCTCAGTCTTTTCACATATTGTATCTATTTCCCCTTTTCTATTCTTCCTTTCTATGTTTTAAAATTAAATTGCCCCTAAACAATGAACGCTTTTATAGCCTAGGAAAATACAGAAGCCTAGTGTTTCAGCAGTTAAAAAGAAAACAAACAGGAAAAAAGGCTTTAAAAGATATAACAAAACACTAACCAAATATTAATCCTTTTGAAGCTTAAAAAAAAAAAGATACATACAAATAATAATAAATATACTACAATTACAAGAAATTTAATATAGATGGGAAATATTCTGACCTCAAAATCAGATTCTCTTAGTCCTTCCTGGTAGTGACAGCTGTCAGAATTACCAACCTAAAAAATAAATGTTTCCTGTAAGAAAATACTTCTGATGAGAGTTTCCAAATAGTAGCAATAAAATATTGGAAGACTAGTAATCCAACAACTAAATAATTTTTTTCTTTTTCAAGCAAGCAATTCAATACCTAAACCAATTATATCAATATGCATTATACTTAACTTACCTGTTCGAGCATGGGCAAAAAGTTAACTTTTTGTAAAGCAGGATCTGCAAGATAAAAGACAACTAGTATTACATATGCCAAATCTTATTTTTTATATACAGTACATCTAGATTTAATATCAAGGCTTTCAATATAATACTTATGTTGTATTTCAATATCTAGCAATGTGTATTTAAAAGTGCTTCTATGTAAGGTGATATATTGCTTTTCCAGTCTCCTACCTGAATCAATGTTTTCCCCATTTTTGGAGAGATCAGTCATTGCAAATGGAAAACCAAAATCATCTTCAATGCATTTGTTGAAACTCTAGAAACACAAAGAAGTTCTTAAACATACTGTCCTATGTCACTCTGATAACTAGCAGTGGAATATGTAATTATATACATAACATATCTGCTTAAAGTAGTAACTATAATTACAAATCCTTTAATGTACATATAGTGTTTAAAATACCAAATGCTTTTGCTATGTAAACAAAGCCAAAAACTTTAAGTTTTTTCATTTACAAGATAAAACTAAAGTATAAATTACACAATAATGCTTTCTAAGTATTCAAGAATAATATTAGTAATTTTAAATAGTAGCATAGAGTATTCATTTTCTTCAGTTTCATTACAATCTTTCCCTTGATAGACTTAAGAATAGTATTTTAATGTTATACTCTTGGCTATAGGACACAAGAATTTTTCTACATCCTGTAAAATTAAAATATTCATTGCTTCATTCCATCTCCAATATAGAGTTCCACTGAGAAATTTTTTTTAATAATTTAGTTTAAAAAAGCTGTTTCACGTGAGAAACTTGGTATAATTCCAATAAGAACTCTACTACATAAATGAATTTTTCCTTTCTATCCTGTCAACCAGGAAGCCAAGGCAAATGTTAAGCTCAATCACACACCAGTTTTAACCAGTATGTCGACATATTTGTCCAAATTTTAACTTCTCTTGACCCTAATCTTCTCCTAAATTTATATTCTACTCTTTCGTTGTATATTTCTTGTAAGTTGCGTCCAATCATTTAAGGAAAGCGGGAAGATTATATAAGCAGCTCCCATTACGTATGCAGAGTTCTACATTTCTTCAAATGAATTATGCCAATACACATTAAGTATGCTCATTCATCATTCATGCAATGCTATGCAAGTCTTGGGTAAATCAGACCATATTTACTGGAAAAAAGTTACTCCTAAAATATCACCAGTTACTCATTACATTTTGCCTCATTTACCTAAAGTTAAGAATAGTCCATCATGATTCACATTAAAATTTACCTTGAAGAAATTAGAATCTCCTCCCAAGGTCTGAGGTTTCACTGCAGACACCTGACTGCTACTTAATCTTGGTGGTACAAACAACTTAAAGGGCTTTTGCTTCTCCATGTCCTCTCTTCCAGCTGTAATTACCTACTGTCCCGAGGGGGGTTAAAAAAAAAAAGTGCTTTACATTGTTTCATTAACACACTTTATTTTGAAAGGTGATGTTTACATAATAAATGACTATATAAAGGAATAGATGTGCCTTTGCTACAATATAAGCCTACAGCGTCACTTATCGCTGCGGTGATCAAAGTGAAAACACACGGGTATCTGTCCCCACCGTCCCCCGCCATCACTCGTCACGCTAGAGACCAAGTCTCAGAGAGACTCGGAGGGGTCCTCACTGCGACAGCCCGAAAAGAAAGCCCGTTACTCTCACCAGCCCAATGAAGTTCAATCACCTCGCCGGAAGAACTTAGGTCCTTCCATCTAAAACTAGGAAGGTGGCTGCCAATAAGACGACTACGGAGAAGGTGTCGGGGCGGGGGGCGGCTGGCTGGCTGGCTGAGGGAGGCACGGTGTCAAAACTTCGCCCAGCCCGGGTTCCGTCCTCAGGAAAGGAATTCACTGCTACCTGCCCTTACCTTTAAAGGACCAGCGGGAAACCGCGGGCTCGGTGCCCACGCGAACTGTAACCTGCTCTTTATTAGAGAAACAGAAAGAATCAACCAGAACTTCTACGTCCGAACCTCGAACCTCGGGAAGAGCGGAAAATGGCTCCGCCGCAGCAGCCCACAGGGAGGCGCGCGCTGTTCAACGGCTAAATAACCGTCACTCCGCAGCATCTCTCGCGAGACGCCAGAGATCTACAACATCTCGCGAGTTTTCCCTTTAGGTAGGTTCTAGTTCTTTCCTGGCTTCTGTTTCTCCTTAGCGTTGATGTTCTGTAAGCTTCTATTGTCAGAGAATGCAAGCAGGACTGTAAGGTTCCGTGATAGATTGGAGCAGAGAGTGAAAACTCCATTTACAGCCTCCAAGAGTTTACGATCTTAGGAAGGAATCAAATGTGCATATAAACAACCATAGACCCGTATAGTCATTTAAACACAGTAATTTTCAAAGGGTCCTTAGGACGCAGGAAAAGTGGCCCTTACAGTGGTTTGAGGAGTCAGGAGAGGCTTCACAGATGTGGTATGCTCCTGTTCGAGAACTGAACCCTGAAGAGAGGAGCTGGAGAGGTAGTCAATGGGGAAGGAGTTATTTCCTGGCTGAGGGAAGGAAGGAAAGGTCCTGGAGTGGTGAGAGATTAGTGCAAGAGTGAGTGCAAGAAGTGTGGTGTAGGTGTGTGAGGACCTAGTGGGAAAATGGCAAGAAACGAGACTGGAGACTTAGCAAATAATGAAGGCCTTGTGAAAGCTTTGTTTTTTAGCCCTTATGGATGGGAATCTTGAAGAATTTTTAGTGGAAAGGGAGGCGAGATCAACGTTAGAAGAAAATTTGTGATATGAAAAATGGTTCAGGCTTATGAAACTGGAGTAGGGAGACAGTTTTAATAGCCTGGATAAGATATGAGGACCTGAGATATGACGGTGGCTGTGGAGAAGAAAAGGAGGTGTCAAATGTCAAAGATACTTAGCGAGTAAAATTAATAGAATATTAATGGCTTTCTAATAGCGGCTAAAGAGAGACCATCTGAGATGATTGCCTCGGTTCAGGCTTGGACCAGTAGATACAATAAATACTGTAGTGCTAAGTACCTAGGTATGAGCAGTAAAATAATGTTCTGTTTTGGACATACTGACTTTGTTTTCTAACTTCTCCAGGTACTATAATAGAATTGATGCTTCTCCACATGATCTTAGTAATAATTTTAAATAACCAGTTTTGCTTTGTATATTTAATATATAAGACAAAAATATTTTAAAATTTTTGAGCTCAGAATAATCTAGTGTAACTCCTTCATTACGTATTTTAAGGAAGCTGAGTATGTATACCATAAAGGAAATCAAATATTTACTCCAGAGATGATAACAAGAAAATATACCTTCTGGGGGCAATAATTAATATAATTAAGATCATTTTCAAACTGAGGAAATAAATTCAATATTCCAATTTTTTAAGTTTTTATAACTGAAAAATTCAACTATAGTCTTTTTTTTTGTTTACTGAAAATCAAAATGCCCCTCTACTGTTAAATTCACAGTATTTTATTTACTTACATCCAATCTTTCAAAACAATAATGCCACCATAGAATTTCTCATTTTCATGTTTTCATATGAAATTTTTATTTTTTTGAAATTTAATGTACAGCCATCCTATCCTTACAAGTATTAAAACATTTGTGGAAAGATTTCAGGTTTTAAGAACTTCATTTTTTGCTACAAAAGGTATTTAGCAAAATGCCAAACTATGGTTTACCAGATCAGTAAATTGTGCTAAATTTCCCAATATATGTTAAAATATTCTAATAATTTGTCATTTTAATTTTTTCATTATTTTGCCATTACAATTTTTTAACTTGGGCTTATAAAAGATCTTTTTAAAAGACATTAAGAAAAGGTTACAAAGCTTTATTCCTCTGTAATAATTCATAAAATGTTATCACAGGAATACGGTTAAAATGTTAGTTCCTTATCCATCAGTCTGGACTGATTAATGAAGTTTACAAACTGCCGTTTTTCTGATTACAACTGTTTCCACTAGATAGTCTTTTTCATGGCTATAAGTAATGTATATGTTTTCATTTAATTTTCCAATAAATGAAAAAAAAAGTAGAGTTTCTTCAGGTAAAAACTCTATTTACCATTATTCCCTTTTGAAGAAACCATGCAGTAACAAAAAACATTACTTCTTTTGAGCTGAATCTTGTAAAGAATGCTAGATGTCCCTCTAATGGTAGTCCTATATTCCACGAAATTTGATGAGCACTGATGGTATCCATTTTTTGGTGATACACTGGTAACACAGCAATCCTGTTCATGTTTTTCAAATCAGTCATCCTATGATGATAGAGTAAACAATCTAGATTTAGGAAGGGTAAGACAAACCACAGCATTCTAAAATTTCAGCAATGTGAATAAAAATTCCATTTCTCAGAGAATAAACTAGCCAGTTTGGGGTCCCTTGTTTTCCAAGTGCTAAGTATTTCTGAATGGTTGTGATTCAGTGTTCTCAGTTCAGTGAGCCTCCCTATGAGACGAGCAAAATGCTGTAGGTCTTCTGGATGATAAATTTTTGAATATTTGTACAAAATTTGTAAAACTGGTTCTTGTAAATTTTCCACATGTTGTTTATTTTTAAGGCATGAACGATCTGAAAAACATCATCGTATATATCTTAATGAATACTTGTAAGTGATGGAAGATATTGAATTAATTTAAAACAATACAATTTTTAAATAATAAAAATAACAAGGATTTACCGAACCCTTAATATATGCCAGACATTTGCTAAATAACTATTGCTGTGCAATGTCTTCTTTAACCCTCGTAAAACTTTATGGGGTAAGTTTTATTACTACCACCATTTTTTAGGGAAGTTTCTCAAAACTTGGAGAAGTTAAGTAATTTCCACAAAGTTAAATAGGAAGAAAAGCGTCAATAAGTAGTTATAAGAATAAGAGAAAGCTTACTTGAAACTCAGAAAGATTAATTTCCCAATTATCAACAGTAAGTAAAAGGCAAAGCTTCTTAAGTGCCTAGTTGTAAAATAGGAGAGCCAACCAAGAATTTCTTAATGATTATGCAACATTCATTCATCCAGTCATTGTGCTGAAGATGCAGCAGTGACCATAACAGACAAAATTTCCTAACGTCATTGAGCTTATATTCTAGACCTGGGAGAGGTGGAAGAGGAAAGAGACATATATACATTTTTTAAAACAAGAATATAATGTGACAGTGTTAAGTGTTAATGGAGAGAAATAAACAGGGAACGGGATAAAAATTTGAAGTGGAAGAGCAGTAGCTATTTTTAAAATGGGAATCAGAGAGAAGATAACATTTAGAGATATCTAAGATTGTAAAAGAGGGAGCCATGTAGCTATCTGGGAAAAGAGCTTCCCAAAGAGGAAATTTGTTGAGTACATTAGAATCTGTGGCAAGGAGCCTGTTTGAAATTTTCAAGGGGCATAGGCATCAAAACGAATGCAGCTGTAGTGGTCTGAGCAAAAGGTAGTGATGGAAAGAACTTTGGCCTTCATCTGTATAAAACAGGAAGCCATTTAAAGGGCTAGGAGCAGGGGAATGACATGATCTGGCTTATTTTTTCAAAGAATAACTGGCTACTGCACAGAGAATAGACTCTAGGGAGGCAAAGGCAGAAAAAAGAAAGCAAGTTAGGGTAATAGTTTGGCTTAGGGTGGCAGGGACAGAGTCAGTGAGAAGTGGTTGCCCTCTGGATATATTCAGAGCCGACAGGACGTGTTGCATATTTGGTTATGGATATAAGAGAAGTGAAGGGTGACTTCACAGATTTTGGCTTATGCAATTTGAAGGATGGAGAAGCCATTTAGTATAGATGGAAGAATATAAGAGGACCGAGGGGACATCAGAAGTTCACCTTTGGGCATTATAAATTTGATACGCATCCTGGACATCCAAGTTGAAAAGTTGAGTAGGCTATTTAAAGGAGTTTAGGAGAACAGTGTGGTAAAATAAACTTAGGAGTTGTCAGCATATAGATGGCATTTAAAGCCATAAGCTAAGATGAAATCTCAAAGAAAATTAGTGTAGAAGAAAAGAGAACTGAGCCCTGGGACGCTACCCTTTATCAGCTTGGGAGATGAGGAAGAATTAACAAAGGAAATAGAGCAGCTACTGAGGAGGAAAATCAAGAGAGAGTGATGTCCTGGAAATCAAGTAGGAAAAAAAAATGTCAAGAAGGAGGGAGTGCTCAACTGAGGCCAAAAGATGAAAGTGTTCAGAGAAGAGATCTCCTCTGCCACATGAAACTGATAGGTCATCTAAGATGAGACAAGAGTTGACCACTGGAATCGGCTATGCCAAATTACTGAAGATCTTGACAAGTTATGGTGGAGTGGAAAGGAGGGCAAAATCTGACTGTTGTGGGTTCAGCAGTAAATGAAAGGAGAGAAATGAAGACAGGAGTATAGACAACTCTAAAAAAAATTTTTTTTCTGTAAAGTAGAACAGAGAAATGGGAGAATAACTGAAAGGGGTTTTGATGTCAAGAAGACATTTTTTAAGATACAAGAAATTATAGTGTGTTCATAAGCTGGAAGGGAATGCTCATAGAGAAGGTAATTTTGATGAAGCAAAATTGGTATATTTGACATCAATGAATAATATAATAACCACAGACTTCATGATTTCATTGCCAAACTTAATCCAAATTTTTACGGCCTAATGGTTTTTACCTGAAAAAAACACAGTTGTTGCTGCAAGCAGAGCATATTCAGTATCAGTTATATTAAGCTCACTCATTCTTCTGTAGAAGTAAAACAGTGTGGTAATAAATTCTTCAGCAATACCTAAAAAGATTAATATCAGATGTATTTTCATCAGAACATAATGTGGAATCAACATACTGTCATTATTACTTTTTTCTCAAAGCAATATAGGAAAATTAAACATTATATCTGATGAATTTTTTCCATCCAGTACAATATTTTGTATTGTGTGTGATATTACCCATCAGTGTAGTAGGACAATCTTCATTACAAAATGTCTCCATAGAATACATGACACTTCTATCACCACTCTGATTGTGACAATTCAGTGAATGATCTAAATGATTTGATATTCTCTCAGTACCTGGTAAAGGGAAAAATACAAAGTGTGATTTTTAAAAACTCTTTATTCAGATAGTAAATTCAGTCTAATCTAATCTCTGTTAGACAGGAAATATTCCCAACAAATACTGGCTTTATAACTTTTATGACTGAAACATGAAGCTAGATAGTTCATATTTTATATAAAGATTGTGTAAAAGACCCAAGAATGTGTTGTCCATGATGCTATTTAATAGAGAATGGCTTTCTTTAAAAGAAAAGCTAAATCTAAACCAAAGAATTGGAAAAGCTATTATGAAGTACTTATTCCTACACTAACTAGTAAAACAAAAATATAATTTAAAAAACTCAGTGTTATAAAATTTGTTACTAAATTTAATAGTAACTATTAACATTAAGTTAGTTGGCCTTTTTTACTTTCAGAAGCGGAGGAAAGACATTCTTTCTGACTGTAAAGTTGGGCCACGTGAAGGAACATAACTTCAGTTTTTGATCCCTTCCATAATGCAGTCTGATCCTCAGTAGTCAAACTTTCAAATCCTTTAAGAAAAAATCACATAATTGTTTGAAATCAATAATGAAAAGATAATTTTCAAGTATAGGATTTAACATTTTTAATTATTCATTTAGTTATAATATGAATCATAAATGTTTCCTTAGAATAATCACATTACTTCAAATCTGAATAAAATTCTTCACTCCACAAGGTATTATTTTGAAGCACTTTCATTAGAGCTGGATAATAATACTTTCCTATGGCAAGAGCAAATTAAACATAGCTGGTTTAGCCTCAAAGAGTTTATTTTTACAGTGAGTTATCTGTACATGTTAATAGATAGCTAAGTTTTGGCTAACCGTAGCTTGGTTTTTTCATCTTGTACAAGCAACTTTGTTTATCTAAAAACAAAAACAACTTATTTCCAAAAAATGAAAATAAAGTAAAACATACAACCAGTCATATTGTCTTAACTCTAGTCTTTGAAATCATTTGAATATTATTAAATGTATATATTTTCATCCATTTAATTGATTCAAAGCAAGCAAAATAAGCATATTTTTACATTTAGAAACAGCCTTGGTGGAAAAGTAGAGGCCTTTTTTTTTCCAAAAATACCCACTTCCTTTAAAACAGGGAATTTATTAAATTACTTCAGATTTTTTCCAAAGATAAAGTGGTACCTGGGAGTCCCTTGGTAAAATCCACTAACCCCTGTATGTGTAGGACTACTGTCTCTGAGAGTCGCAAAAAGCTCAGTTCAGGATTTGCATATTCCTGCAGCTAACCAACAAAAAAAATAAAATTAATAGTTCTTTCAAATAACTGTTTAAATGTTTTATGTGAATGCTCTTATAGTCTAACAATATTAATTATAAATTATTTCTTGCCAGTAATGAACACATACAAATTTCTTTGTTTCCTCTAAAGGAATTGTATATTTTTGATGAGCAGCCACAATATTATTAATAAGCTGATATTCCTCTTGAGTTAATTCCATGCTCTTCTGAATCTATAAGAAAATATAGGGGGGAAAACTATAATGCATACTTATTAAACAAAACCATCATTAAAGAAACAAGAAGTTTTATAAGGAGAGTCTTGCCACTTTTCCAGATCTCGTCATAGATGATACAAGCTTGTGTACTCCTACTTCCACTTTGATGTTACACTGAAAATTATTCTTCTGCTTAAAGTTCTTTCGAAGTCTCTTTGATTTGCATTGGATTTCTGTAAGCAAACCTGTGACATTACAAAATACATATAAAGTATTTTGGGTATAGCAAATAACATTATAAGATTTAATGAAAATTGTCTTATATTGTACACACATATGATCATAGACTTGTCTCTTTACAAAGCGCCTTTCTTTTTTGGCAAATATGTGCACAGCAATTAAATTTACATTACTTTCTCTTTTCTTCCACACTATCTGTCTATTTAAAGGTACATACTCATCATGAATTAAAAATTAGTTTGCATCTCCAAATTGTAAATTTAGACCTTTTTATATTACAGAAATTGCCACATTAATTATATCTTGGAATCCATGTAGAATATCATCAGTTGGTATAGTAGTTGAACTACCTTATCTATGGGACTTTTCCTTGATTTTTATATTATAACATCAAGAGAATATCTTGTGGCTTTTAAAATGAGCTAAGTCAATGTTTTTCCTTACAAGACAAGACAAAGACATTTTGTTATGGCAGCCTGAACAGACTAATACAGAGATAAATGGAGGATTCAGTCTCGTTGGACAGGATGATCTTAAGATTACTCCAACCCTGGAATTTTAAATAATAAGAACCTTTTGATGAAAAGCTTAGACTGAAGAGTTTGCATTTTATTTCAATAGCAGTATAATATAAAGAGAATATTGCATTGGTGTTTACTGAACAAGATTGTAACAATAAAAATCAAATATTGTTATTACAGTATTTGAAGATAAATTAAACAGAAAAAGAGAGAATGGAGAAATGGCCATGAAACTAATGTAATAGTATAAGGGCAAGATAGTAAGAGTTTGCACAAGACTAGACTAGATATGAAAAGAAAACACTAATAATACTCTATAAAGAAAAGTAAATTTTAAATAACCATAAGATTATGAGTACTAGGAAATAAGAGGATTTTAGGAAATAAAACCAAATCTTAGTACTGTTGTGATGATTAAATGACATCATATAAGGTAAAAACATGATGAACATAGAAGGAACTCAAAAAGCTTAGGGTACTCTTCTGCTTGTTGAGCTGGGTTTTGACATGTGTTAATTGTTAGTAGGCTCTACACACCTAGGTATCATGTAGGCTTCTAAAGATACAAGACTGAAGAAAGAGAACAACAAATTTAAAATTCTCCTCTTTATAGATACATTATATAACTTTAGGCTAAGTAATATGAAAACACAAGGATTTCCAATTCAGAAGAAAATATATTGCCTAAATTAGAGCAATATGTAAGGTTTATGGAAATAATTATCTCTGTTGGTAACTGGCCATCCTAATTTAGCAGTTGCTAGAGAAATAGCTTAAATCCAGACAAATAGGTTAATGTTCAAAATGACAACTTGAGGAATGCATTAAATTCTCAGTAAGAAAAATTAAAATCCCCCTCAAAAAAAAAAACCACAATGGCGCTTGCACTTACATTCTGCCAACATTCCTACTGCCTTACACTTTTTCAGTCTGCACTCTTGACATTTTCTACGCATGTACATGTCCATTTCACAGTGACCACCATTCTTGCAACTATATACCGCATTTTTGGTGATGCTCCGTCGAAAAAAACCTAATAACAAGAAAATAGTGTTTAATTTTACTAGTGTATTTAGCTATTTTTATTAATATATACCTTCATAGTAGAGTTAAGTAATCAAGTTACCCAAGTTATTCCAATAAAATGTTTTTCCCCTCAATAAGAAGATACAGTTTAATATACAGTTACCTGGATAATTATTTTAATTCTTTCATGATTAATATATTCTATCTCAAGGTTGTTCCTTTCAATAATCACATCTGGAAATTACCCCATCACATTAAGACAACTCTCTATTTTGCTATGGTATAATGTCATCTAAAAGCATTTTTAAAACTACCTTATACAGAGTATCAAGATTCCATGAAGCATCTCTCAAGATTCCCTTGAAAGAATATGTACTCATGTAAAATAAAACTGTAAGGGAAACCTCTTCCTCTCTCCTCACATTTCCCTTAAAGGAGGAGACACTTCCAAAATTTCTCTTCTGACTCTCTCCCTTTTTTAGCACTTCCCCAAGTGAGAAAATACTGCTAGTTTATTTGGTCTGAGATAATGACTGGGCCATGTTTTGGGCACATAGATGTGGGTTTCGGGATGGTGAGACATCTGCATTTTCTCTTTCACTTCCTAAATCCATGCATAGCAGGTCCTCTCCCATTTCCTCTTTCATTTCCCATTCCTATGTAGTAATCCTTGCTATCTTCCTCTTACTCCATTCCAAGCAGTAAAGTTGATAAGCTTAGTCAATACCCTTCTTAGAGGTCTGTCATACCCTTTTTTTCCATAGATACACTAGAGAGTGGAAGTTTCATCATTTAGATTCAACAAAGGGAGTAGAAAGCTCAGCTCAGGTTTTCTGGAACTATGCCACATTCTTCAACTTAGTTTTTACAACAAGGCCCTACATTTTATTGTGTATATATATGTATTTTTTATAAGTTCCTGAATTTTAAAAGTAAGCAAACACCGGCTGGGTTATCCTATTCATAAAGCTGGTACCTCACTTCCCATGGTCTTCATTTGGCTATTTTGTGCAGGGTGAGTTGTGAGACTCTGACAGTAAAACTTCACCTTGAACTACTTAATAGGCATGTTTACCTAGTGCTGTATTGCCCTAATCATTTCCAAGTTCTGTCCCAATATAGAATTTGTAAATAAAAACAATGCAGAAGTGCTTCAGAACCTCAAAATGTCATGAAGGACTATTTCACTCTTTGAAAAATCCCATTGTCGATGATGCTCTTCACTTGCAGACCTCACATTTGTTTTCAAAAATTCCAAAAAAAAAATACACTTAGAATCTTATAAGTTATTTAATCAAATTACCTCTTAAGGCATGAATTATATCAATCATATGAGAAGATGAAATAATTAATATTCAGATATTTTTTAAAGTTATTTTCTATTCCAACATGAGATTCATCTAGGATCATGGAAACCTACTATTATAAATATTGAATATTACATTTAAGTGTAAAAGTTCTGATCAAAAATGAAAACTGAATCAAAAGTTCATTACATCCAATTTTCATGTCCTTTTATGCCACAGACTGATCATCTTTAAACATATCAATGGCTCTCCCTGGTTTTATTTTTCACACTTTAAAAAGTAAGAGTACTAGCCACAGCATTCAGACAAAACAAAGAAATACAAGGCATCCAGATTGGTAAAGAAAAAGTCAAATTGTCACTATTTGCAGATGACATGAAATTGTACATAAAAAACCCTAAAGACTCCATTCCAAAACTACTAGAACTAACATCTGAATTCAGCAAAGTTGCAGGATACAAAATTAACGCACAGAAATCTGTTGCTTTCCTATACACTAACAATGAACTAACAGAAAGAGAAATCAGAAAAAACAATTCCATTCACAATTGCATCAAAAAGAATAAAATACCTAGGAGTACACCTAACGAAGGAAGTGAAAGACCTATACTCTGAAAACTACAAGACACTCCTAAGAGAAATTAAAAAGGACACTAACAAATGGAAATTCATCCCATGCTCTTGGCTAGGTAGAATAAATATTGTCAAAATGGCTATACTACCTGAAGCAATCTATAGATTCAATGCAATCCCTATCAAAATACCAACAGCTTTCTTCAATGAACTGGAACAAATAATTCTAAAATTCAGATGGAACCCCAAAAGACCCCGAATAGCCAAAGCAATCCTGAGAAGGAGGAATAAAACGGGGAATTACACTTCCTGACTTCAAGCTCTACTACAAAGCCACAGTAATAAAGACAATTTGGTATTGGCACAAAAAAAGACCCACAGACCAGTGGAACAGAATAGAAAATCCAAACATTAACCCAAACATACAGTCAATTAATATTTGATAAAGGAGCCTTGGATATACAATGGGGAGATGACAGCCTCTTCAGCAGCTGGTGTTGGAAAAACTGGACAGCTACATGTAAGAGAATGAAACTGGACTACTGTCTAACCCCATACACAAAAGTCAACTCAAAATGGATCAAAGACCTGAATGTAAGTTATGAAACCATAAAACTCTTAGAAAAAAACACAGGCAAAAATTTCTAGGACATAAACATGAGAGACTTCTTTGTGAACATATCTCCCTGAGCAAGGGAAACAAAAGCAAAATGAACAAGTGGGACTATATCAAGCTGAAAAGCTTCTGTACAGCAAAGGACACCATCAGTAGAACAAAAAGACATCCTACAGTATGGGAGAATATATTCATAAATGATGTATCCGATAAGGGGTTGACATCCAAAATATATAAAGAACTCACGCACCTCAACAAACATAAAGTAAATAATCCAATTAAGAAATGGGCAGAGGACATGAATAGACACTTCTCCAAAGAAGAAACTCAAATGGCCAACAGGCACATGAAAATATGCTCCACATCACTAATCATCAGAGAAATGCAGATTAAAACCACAATGAGATATCACCTCACACCAGTGAGGATGGCCAACATCCAAAACACAAACAACAACAAATGTTGGCGAGGATGTGGAGAAAAGGGAACCCTCCTACACTGCTGGTGGGAATGCAAATTAGTTCAACCATTGTGGAAAGCAGTATGGAGGTTCCTCAAAAACCTCAAAATAGAAATACCATTTGACCCAGGAATCCCACTCCTAGGAATTTACCCTAAGAATGCAGCAGCCCTGTTTGAAAAAGACATATGCACCCCTATGTTTATTGCAGCACTATTTACAATAGCCAAGAAATGGAAGCAACCTAAGTGTCCATCAGTAGGTGAATGGATAAAGAAGAAGTGGTACGTATACACAATGGAAAATTATTCAGCCATAAGAAGAAAACAAATCCTACCATTTGCAACAACATGGATGGAGCTAGAGAGTACTATGCTCAGTGAAATAATCCAAGCCGAAAAAGACAAGTATCAAATGATCTCACTCATATGTGGAGCATAAGAACCAAGAAAAAAACTGAAGGAACAGAACAGCAGCAGACTCACAGACCCCAAGAACGGACTAATAATTACCAAAGAGAAAGGGACTGGGGAGGATGGGTGGGAAGGGAGGGACAAGGGGGAAAAAGGGGCATTACAATTAGCAGATGTAATGTTGGGGGGCACGGGGAGGGCTGTACAACTCAGAGAAGACATGTAGTGACTCTGTAGCATCTCACTACGCTGATGGACAGTGACTGTAATGGGTTGGTGGGGGGGACCTGATGAAGGGGGTGGTTTAATCACCATAATATTGCACATGTAATTGTAGATTAATGATACAAAAATAAATTATTTTTTAAAAATTAATTTAAAAAAGTAAGAGTAGCCTTACATGCCTAAAATTTCATGACCCTTCAGTAAACCCTAGAATTTCAATTTTGTTTTAATTTTGTCCTTACCTTTACAACCTTCACAAGTAAGTGCATTATAATGATATCCTGATGCTTTATCACCACAAACTACACAGGGTTCTTCCTGTCCCTTAATTCGCATGGAAGAATGAGTTAGTCTGGACCTTTTTATTCCAAAGTATTCATCTTCAGCATCATGGGCACCCACATAAGAGGGTTTATTTAATCCACGGGCACCAAGTCCACACTCTCCACCACCAAACTGTGGATCTGAGCTATAGGTGCTGAAATGACTTTGTAGAGATTGAGATGGTAGAGCTGGAGGAAACTGGACAGTAGAATACTGGCAATAAGGTGATTCTTGAAAATCAGTTTCATGCAGCTGATAACTGACTTGTTCTGGCAAAATATCTAGTTTTTTAACATAAAAAAGAATAAATGGTTAGAAAGTCAATATTTCATAATTTTTTTCAAATTTCAAAGAGTTTTAAACTCAACAGAGTTAGTTCAACATGCCAGGGACTTGCTGTCCAGCATGAGGGGCAAACGGTAAACTGAATTGTGATGCCTGGTAAGTGCTGCCATCCCTTGTTATGCAGAGATTGCTCAGGAGCTGGGAGAAAAGGCAATAGTTTCTAATGGCTTACATACCAATCAGGTCTTCCTCCTTAAATAGAAATTAATGTGTTCCAGAGTTTGGAATGAAAGGTGTTTCCCATCTTCTGCAATTCCCTTGTGGATGCAATTGTTTTCAATGCAATCAGGTCAGTAAAGAAATTTAATTAATTATCCCACCTCCCCCACTAAAACATAATTTTACCAGTTATCTGGTTACTTCAAGCAAAAAAAACTTTTTTTGTTTAACTCCCCATTTAATAGACCTTAACACCCTCTTTTGCCATTTGTAGACCTGATTCAAATCGCTAGTTTCTTTTTTGTTTTGTTGTCTGGCAATTCTAACTTGCAATTTTATGGGAATAAATTCATCTACCTCACAGGGTCACTGTAAGGATGAAATAAAATATGGTATGAAAAAGCACATATAAAACATAAAATGATAATGATATCATTATTATTATTATTATCCAAAGCTTCCAAACACCAGCTTACTTTCTGCTTTCAAAAGAATCACTAAATTTAAGTCCAGAAAATTGGCTCCAAAGGCCCTAGGAATACTTAGTTGCTCTATAACTAACTATATTTGTACTTTTCTGGTGCTGAATCACCAAGACAATTTTTACCCTCAAAATTCTACCAAGATTGGTAAGTAGTTTAGTTTTTATTAATTCACATAAATCATTTGCAAATCATTATAGCATCCAGTACAATGCTAAGTGTTGAGTAAATGACAATGACACCCTGATATAAGAAGAGAAGTTATCAGTAAAAATGAAGTAGCTTTTAAAAAAAAGAGGGCCTTCTCATATAGGCGTCAAAAGACTGAATACTGGGTGACGTTCCATCGGCATGAAACTCAGAGTTCAAACTAAAAGAAAACTGCATTTAAAATTAAATATATATTATAACCTTAGTCTTTTTGGAGAAAATTGCTATTGTCTCTTGCATTCTCTTCTCTGTTTCTTTACCTTTGATAAAAATCTTACATTAAGATTAAAATTTTGAGTATACTAAATAGCTACTCTGAGCTACATTTACTTAATTGCATGTGAACTAGTTCAGCTAACCCCTAAAAGTAACTTCTAACTTGCATGTTAATTCCATTTTTAGAAATTTAATACAATTCTAGACTATTGTGCTTTTCCTTCGTTACATATGATTTTGGCTTACAACATTTTAGTATTACCGATTTTTTTTAATTAATTATATTCCCAAATAGGGAATAATTTAAAGTCTGATTCGCTTGTTAATTTCTTTTCTTGAAAAGCCTCTGTAATTAACCATGATTTCCAAAAAAAAGTTTTATTAGCTATTATACTGTAGGTTTTTGTTACATACCATAGTACTGTACTGGTTCAGCAAGACAGTAACCATCAGATGCAGTGACATAAGTATTTGCCATTATCTGGTCCAATTCTCACTTCGTCAGTGAATGCCAGCATAGAACCTGAAGGAAACAAAAATGTGGTGGACTATTTGAAAGTCTGATTATCAAATCACTATGATTTTGTACAATACTGTTTCTGAAAAATAAAGAATTTTGGCTGAATTTAGACATGAAACATTTATATTTATAGTTTAACTGGAAAATATTGATTCTTTTTCATATTTCTACACACCGGATTATCTTCCAATTTCTTATGGCTCAGCTCTTTACAAATAACTTAATAAATCTTGGTAATAATCATTGTGGCCCTTGAAAATGTACCGAGGTTTGGAGTTAGACTTCATACACTAGTTTCACCACTTCTTTATGGGTTATTTATTAAACTGCCCTGAACCTTAGCTTCCTCATTTGTAGAAGAGAAATAAATAAAACCCTCCAGGCAAAATTGTTGGGAGAGTTTAATTACTATAAGTAAAATCCAGCACTATTCTTGATTTAATGACTGATTCCCATAGTAGTTATTCTAATAGTTTCAAGATCTCAGTGTTCTAAATTTAGATGAATTACAATGAAAAATTAGATGTTTTCATGAAGGAAATTAGAAAAGAATGGCTTTCATAGAACTTTTTAAAAAAAACTTTCTAAGTCCTTTGTAAATATTTTTCATAGCTCTATGATATGCTAAACATAAAACATTAACTCTGGTTCTTGACAAATGAAAATAACTGCTGATTACTGAAAAAAGTGTTTAATTTTTATACTAAAGCTTAAAAATCATAATTTGTTATGAGGAAAAATTATTGAAAATTTAAGACTATCCTTTATGGGAAAACTACTTATTTTTGTTATTTCCTGTGAAAGAACTCCAGAAATAATGCATCTTTGAATAGATTTAAACAGGAAATCACAGCATAAGAAATCAGAAGTTATTAGAAGAAAATAAAGGTCACTCTAGAATCCATCATCATATTTTATAACTTTATCATCTTTATTAGAAGATAATGTTTTCACCCTTAAAAAGAGCCAAAAAAGAAGAAAATGGATTCTAAATCATTTCCAAAGATATACATGACAAACTTCTGGTATTATACTGAAAACCTTTTACTTTGATTTATTACTCATGGCTAAGGTTTCTTCGTATATTCATGAAGGTGATTTAAATAGTGATATCTCTGAAATTTGTCTCCTTCATCAGCTAATAGGATCCAGCTTCCTTTAAAGAACTGGAATTTCCCACTTTTCTGACAGCAGTTGTATGGGATGGAACAGGTGAAGCAAAAGTGGTGCCCCCAGTTAAACTGCAATTTCATTATGAAGTATTCCTCAAAAAATAAGGACTATAATGATTCTATAACATCCTACTACGCTGATGGACAGTGGCTGCAATGGGGTATGTGGTGTGGACTTGATAATAGGGGGAGTCTAGTAACCATAATATTGCTCATGTAATTGTATATTAATAATAGCAAAATAAAATTTAAAAAAAGTAAGGACTAAAATCAGTAAGATCAGTCCTTTACAGTATAATTTCTGTTTTTCCTATATTACAACAGGTCAATTGACTCTCCATATAAAAAGAATTCTGAATGCTATTGGCTTCATTTGTGTGATACTTTTAGCAATAATCCTATTTAGTTCTTTCCACTTCTCTTCTGAGTCTCAATTAGATTTAAGAAAATTAAAAATGAATGTGAGAACTTGATGTTGTTATTCACCCTTCTTTTAAAAGTGATGCATTTACCTTTAGGCTTCATATAATATTAAATACCTGAAGAAGATTGAAAATTAAAAAGTGTTTGGTACTGCTTAGATATAGACTTTGCTGAGTGAGAGTTCATATGAGAAATAACACAAATCAAACAAGAGGTAGCACATTAAAACAAAATTGCCAGTATACTGACAAAAAAATATATAAGTACCTTATAATAGTGCCACCTAAGTTCATATCATAAGAAACAATGTTTTAAAACCAAGTCCTTCCAATACTGATAAATAAGTGCTCAAAAATATTGTCTAATGCAAACCTATTTTTATCATATTATGAACTAGTTATATTCCAGGGCATATATGGGACATACACATAAATAATCCTTTGATTTAAAATACTCCTTTTAAAACATGAAATATTTATCTCTGTTGTATGTTCATGGTAATAGTTGCATTACTTTCTACATAAAATTTTTTACTAAATTAAATTTTTCCACTGACTTTTAAATGTTTAATACGTATTATAATATGTATGCGTGATAAAACAAAACTTTCAGAAATACAGTTTTTCTAAAATTGGTTTTAAAATACTTAAGTAAATTATTAATAACATACAGAGCAGCATGTAATCAAAAATCTCCTATCCTTGTAAAGTGAAGAGAAAAGTTACAATGGGCCTGGAATGATTCCATTTGTTATCTTTCCTAGTAAATATTTATTTAAAATAAAAATAACTTAGTTAAGAGAGGAGCTTTTATCCAGAGGATCAATTTGGCATGGGCAAAGTCTATATTTTTTCTTTAACAAATATAACTTTATAAAAAACTATTTTTCACAGATTATAATAGCTACTTTACTGAATAGATGTTTAACTGCATCACCTCTGCCTTAACTGTAAGTTGTTCTTAGTAAATCTTAATATATCTAGAACTTTAACAGGAAGAACATTGACTCCTGAGAACTACATCTATATGGTAAAGAATTTTACAGTTTTTACATTTTTACTCTTGCAATATACGCCGCTTTAATCATGAATAATGTATTGCATGAAACTGATATAACTGAAAGTAGATTGTTTCACAAGAAAAACATTTTAGTTTTCATAATGTCCTCTATTAAAAAATGAATGCTGCTATATGAATATGCTATATGATCCATATTATAAAAAGGGTTTTTGCGGCAGGGCTTCTTTGAGCCAAAATTCTCTGAGCTTATTGGAACCAAGAAAAATGAAAAGAATATATTTGAGTAACAATACATATTAAGGCTTCTTGATTCTTTTTTTAAGAATCTATCCTTTAACTTTAGAATACAGGGAGGATTTTATACTGTGAAGTCTTCACAGATAGTTACATTTTACAGTTTCATTGAAATGTAATTTACTTAACAAAATGTATTCTTTTAAGGTGTACAATTCAGAGGTTTTTAGAATATTCAGAGTGTGCAACTATAACCACCATCTAATTTCAGAGCATTTTTATCACCCCAAAATGAAATCCCATACCCTTCAGCAGTCACTCCCCATTCCCTCATCCCCCAATCTCTGGCAACCACCCACTTCCTATTTCTATGGATTTGCCTATTCTAGACATTTCATACAAGTGTAATCATACAATTTCATATATAGTTTTAAATGAAAGAAGTATTTAATTAATATTGTCAAGTAGTTTTCACAACTTAGGAAAGATAGAAAAAATAAATATTTAGAAAATTAATGTCTATTAAATTAATATTTTATATACTTGAGAGATATAGAAGTGTATTTATGTCTATTTCCATAATAGGAAACAATTTTCATAATTATATCATCATAACATTTTCAACAGAGGTGTAATTTCCTGAATATACCTTTATCAGAATATATTTCAAGTTGTTTTGAATTCATAACCAGTTGTTTGGTTATAAAAAACAAAGTACATTTTATCAATAAGCTCTTGATTTAAAAACACATTTCATTTTTAAAATATAACTGTTAACATTACTGTAAATTGACTTAAGTTATTACATCAAATGTCAACTAAAATCCAACTACAGAAAAAAATTGCATTGTCATTCTTTAGGAGAGAATCAAATTACTGTGTAATCTACTTTTCTTGATTAAATTTCTCTATTTTCAGGGGGAAGATGCTTTTTATAATTTATCATATTAACAATAGTTGGCTTATTCAGTTTGCAAAAAATTTAATTATTAAATTGATAATGGGAACTAAAGATCCCTAAAAATACCCTTTTTATTAACATCTTACAGTTTAATAATCGTTTAAATCACCAACAAAATTAACATTTATACTTAATTTGGACAGAATAAAATCATAAAAATGTTCTCATTTGAGAGAAGACAAAATACTCACAGTTAAATGATATTACTAGAGATTGTTCTTTTTCTCACAGAATGAGTATAAATACATATAGCAATGACTTCAGCTTCCCGGCTGGAGCAAACTGAGCCATTTCCCTATTTATCAAGGAATGGAGAGGCCGGCACTCTGCATACACATAGGCTCCAGACACTCTGCAGAGCAGTGTTTCAGCTCTATCTCAGAGACAAACTTCCCACACAATCCTCTCTTGGGTCAAAACAAGGGCAGTTACAAGCTGACATAAATCAAATAATAACCAGATCGTCAGGGATCGAGGCCTTTGGTCACACTATCCCAGAATTCCTTTTGTTTACTTAATAAATATTTTGTTTTCCTGATTGAATTTGACATCCTCTCATTTTGGTTACAAAACGTTGGTCTCTACAAACTACTAAGTAATAAATTCAGGAAAGAAAAAGCACTTATTAATTCAAACTAACATAGGTGCTGTAATAATTCAACTTGAAGTTTATCTTTGTAGTATCTACCCCAAAAAAGAATTTTTAAGTCAATTAGAAGTGTGAATAATAATTCATAGATTGGTACAATGTTAAATGTGTACAAGACATTTAGTCAAGCCCTCTCATTTTTTTGGCAAAGAAAATAGATAGTCCTTGTTCAAGTTCTCATAGCTAGTTAGTAGCAGATGAAACTGAAAATCCAAGCCATTGAACAGGATACATAAATAACTTCATTATGATTTTTGTTTAATGTCACTTACACAAACAAAGTCTGTTGGATACTAGGCTCATAGCCTCATGCCTTTAAGGAATTTCTACAGAGACTGGTTTACAAATGTGTTCCACCATTAAACTCTATTTCTCCTGGTCACACTTCCTCTGACCTGATGACTCACCTATTTAATGTGACTCTAGGCTCTGGTCTCTGTCCTGCCTAGTTCTACTCTCACATTAGCATGGCACAGCTTCAGTATACACCTCTACCTTTCCTGGATCTGATCTTAGACTAAATCGCTTCTGACTTTGCAACTACTGTACTGATGCTGAATTCTTCAAGGGTTCTCATCTACTACTGGGCCAAATTCATGATAAAATCTGCAAGCCTTGCCACATGGAGTTTTGTTTACTTGTACAGATGTAGGACCTATTATTTAAAAATTTTGAATCAGTGAACCAAAGAATAACAATCACAGAGTTAAAATTCATCTAAGTTGATTCTAAAGTATTCCAAAAAGTCTCTAAATTATATAAGAAATGACACTTTACTAGCAAACTTACATTGAAAAGAAACAAAACATATAACATTTGATATTTTTCAAAACAATGCTTAACTTCTAAATATCAGGAACATTTGTTTCTTAAGGGAATATATTTTTAAAAGAACTTCAGCTCTTTCATGATAGTGCACAAATGTCAGGGATAATTTGTAAATTATTTTTTATTTTTGTTTTTTAAAATGAGATATAATTGACATGTAGTAATCCATTAACTTCAGGTGTACAGCATAATTATTTGATATTTGTATATATTATAAAATGATATCACAGTAAGTCTGATTAACATTGGTAAGTACACATAGTTGAAAAAAACAACTTTTCTTGTGGTGAGAACTTTTAAGATCTACTCTCAGCAACTTTCAAATATGCAATACCGTATTATTAACTATAGTTGCCATACTGCACATTACATCCCCATGATTTATTTATTTTATAAATGAAAGCTTCTACCGTCTGAGCCCCTCTGCCCATTTCACCTACCACTCTACCCCCCTGCCTCTGGCAACCACCAATCTGTGCTCTATCTATGAGCTTGGTTTTTGGTGGGTTTTTTGTTTTAGATTCCACACGTAAGTGAGCTCATGTAGTATTTGTCTTTCTCTGCCTTATTTCACTTAGCATAATGTGCTCAACTCCCATCCATGTTGTTGCAAATGGCAAAATGTCATGTTTTTTTAATGGCTAAATAACCATATGTGTCATTTTATATATATGTATCACATTATCTTTAACATCCATCCATTGATGAACATGAACACTTAGATTATTTACTTATCTTGGCCATTATAAATTATATGGCAGTGAATATACGGGTGCCTAGGAAATGCAAATTAAAACCACAATGAGATATCACCTCACACCAGTTAGGATGGCTAACATTGAAAAGACTAGGAACAACAAATGCTGGCAAGGATGCGGAGAAAGGGGAACCTTCCTACACTGCTGTTGGGAATGTAAATTAATGCAACCATTGAGGAAAGCAATATGAATGTTCCTCAAAAAACTAAAAATAGATATACCATTTGACCTAAGAATTCCACTCCTAGGAATTTACCTAAAGAAAACAAAATCTCAGATTCAAAAAGACATATGCACCACTATGTTTATTGCAGCACTGTTTACAATAGCCAAGATATCGAAGCAACCTAAGTGTCCATCACTAGATGAATGGATAAAGAAGATTTGGTACATATACACAATGGAATATTATTCAGCCATAAGAAGAGAACAAATCCTACCATTTGCAACAACATGGAGAGAGCTAGAGGGTATTATGCTCAGTGAAATAAGCCAGACGGAGAAAGACAAGTACCAAATGATTTTCCTCATTTGTGGAGTATAACAACAAAGCAAAACTGAAGGAACAAAACAGCAGTAGACTCACAGACTCAAAGAAGGGACAAATGGTTACCAAAGGGGAGGGGTGGGGGAGGGTAGGTGGGGAGGGAGGGAAAAGGGGATTGAGGGGTATTATGATTGGCACCATGGTGTGCAGGGTGGTCACGAGGAAGACAGTGTAGCACAGTGAAGACAAGTAATGACTGTGGCATCTTACTATGCTGGTGAACAGTGACTGCAGTAGGATGTGGGGGGGACTTGATAATATGGGTGAATGTAGTAACGACAATGTTGATTATGTGAAACCTTCATAAGAGCATATATCAATGATATCTTAATAAAAAAAATATATAGGGGTGCCTATATTTTTTCAACTTAGTATTTTCTTTTCCTTCAGATAAATACCCTGAAGTGGAATTACTGAATCATATGTTTAATTTTTTGAAGAACCTCAGTACCATTTTCCATAGTGGCTGTACCAATTTATATTCCCACCAACAGTGCACAAGGGTTCCTTTTCTCTACATCCTCACCAACACCAATTTCTTGTCTTTTCTGATGCTAGCTATCTAACAGGTGTGAGGTGCTATCTTATTGTGGTTTTGTTTTGCATTTCCCTGATGATCTTTTCATGTACCTGCTGTCCATCTGCATACCTTTTTTGAAAAAAATGTCTAGTCAGATCTTCTGCCCATTTTTTAATTGGATTATTTGGGTTTTTTCTATTGAATGTATTATTTCTTTACATATTTTGGGTATTAACTCCTTATCAGATATATGATTTTGCAAGTATTTTCTCCCATTCAGTAAGTTGCCTTTTCATTTTGTTGATGATTTCCTTTTAGTCTGATGTAGTCCTACTTGTTTATTTTTTATTTTGGTGTCATATCCAAAAAATCATTGCCCAGACCAATGTTAAGGAGCTTACCACCAATGTTTTCTTCTAGGAGTTTTACAAATTATTTGTACTATTTAGATCACTCCCAATTTTAACCTTTATTTATAAGCAGAATTATTAGTTTCTGTATTCAAATTATATATCTTCAAATGCTCCGTGATCCAGACTTTTTATTAATTCATATCATCTTGATCACTCAGACCCTCAACCCACACTGATCATATCTGAGATATTACGATACATGGACAGTTGGTTTCCTTATTTAGTTTTACAAAGAATAATTCATTCAGGCTTTACAGTTACAAAATTTTACATGTACTTCTCTGGTTTATAATGACACCCTAGACTTACTGTGATGTTGATACAGTACTAATTTCAAAGTAGCTGGATATGTGCAAATAGACATTAATACTTTGAAATAAGGAAAGCAGGACATATATTTAAATTTTACACAGGCTGCTGCCACCTAAGCATTCTATTTATGATCACATAGTTCACTGACAGTCCTTAGTAAGCATAAATAGTGAAATCTCTTGAAGTCTGTTCTTTTTATTCAGTCACTCAATACATGGCTCGCCTAGATATGGATAAACAGGTACGTGCCATTTAAAGTAAATATTAGCATTGTTACCTTATCAATAACAAGTAATCTAAAGAATTACTAGTCTAACCTACTTGTTTGCTGTAAAGTTCAGAGCCTCTTTGGTGAAGGCTCTTGAGGTGACGTGCAGGCCAAGATATAAAGGATGATAAAAAGCAAGTCACAGGAAGAGGTGAGCGATGAGTGTTTTAGTGGGAACAACACACTATTTTATGTTGGCTTGTGTGACATTGAAAGAAGACCAATGTAGTGAATGGTGAGGGAAGACAAGATTTGGACAAGATGAAATATATTTTTCTCTGGAGAGAAAATATAAACCAGATTCCAAGAGCCTTACAGAGAAGTCTGAATTTTTCTCTTGGTGTAACAGGAAATCATCGAAGGATTCTAAGCAAAACAGATGCATAATCCTAAGTATATATTTTGTTTTCTTAACTGGGATTTTTTTATTAAGATCACTATAGATTCACCAGTTGTACAAAATAGTCCAGAGAGATATGTCTTCTGCTTAATCCAATTTCTCCCAACAGTAACATTTTGCAAAACTCTATAGTACACTACCATAACCAGGATATTGACATTTATACAAACCACTTATCCTATTCAGATTTCCCCAATTTTACTTATACTTATTTTTGCATGTAAATTAAATTCTACACAGTTTTATCACCCATAGGTTTATATATCCATCGTCACAGTCAAGACACTGAATAGTTCCAACATCGCCAGAATCCTTCCTGTCACCCTGTTTTAACCCCAACCACCTTCCTCTTCCCTTTCCCCATTCCCAGACTCTGGTGACCACTAATTTGTTCTCCATTTCTAAAATCTTGTCATTTCAGATGTATAATAGATTTCACATTATTTTAGTATGGCCCTTTTTTTTACTCAGCATGGTTCCTTGGAGACTGATCCAAGTTGTTGCATATATCAATAGTCCACTCGTTTTCATTGTTGAGTAATATTCTATGGTTATGTGTATACCATGATTTAACCAGTTTAACCACTCAATCACGGAGGGGGATATGGGTTGATTCCATTTTCTAGCTACTACAGATAAAGTTGCTATGAACATTTATTTACAGGTTTATGTGTGAACATACATTTTTATTTCTCTGGGGTAAATGCCCAAGAGTATAATTACTGGGTTTTATGATGTTTGTATTTTTGTCTTATAAGAAACTGCCAAACTTTTCCAGAATGGCTGTACAATTTTACAATTCTACCTGCAATGTATGAATGATCCAGTTTCTCTGCATCTTTGCCAGAATGTGGTATTGTCACTGTTTTTCCTTTAACCTTTCCAATAGATGTGTAGTGATAGCTCATGAATTTAATTTGCATTTCCCTGATGGCTAATCATATTGGATATCTTCTCATGTGCTTATTTGTCACGCATATATCTCTTTGAAGAAATGTCTGTTCATGTCTTTTCCCCATTTTCTAATTGAGTTGTTTATCTTTTCCCTGTTGAGTATTGATGGTTCTTTATATATTCTAATATTAGTCTTTTGTTGCATATGTGATTTGCAAATATTACTTCCCAATCTGTAGTGTGTATTTGCATCCTCCTCACAGGGTCTTCTGCAGAACAAATGTTTTTTCTTTTGATGAAGTATAATTTATCAATTTACCCTTTTATGGATTGCACTTTAAGTTTTAAGTCCAAAAACTCTTCAACTATCTCTAGATCCTGTTTTTTCTTTTCTAAAAGTTTAACATTTCAAGTCTCACATTTAAGTCTATGGCTGATGTTTAGTTAATATTTTTATACAGTAGGAAGTTTAAATTATGGTTCATTTTTTTGTCTATGGATATTCAGTTACTCCAGCACCATTTGTTGAATAGGCGATACCTCCTCTGTTGAATTGCTTTTGCACCCTGTCAAAATTCAGTTGGACATATTTCTGTGGGTCCATTTCTGGGTGTCTATTCTATTGATTTATGTGTCTATCTCTCTACCACACCACACTATTTTGATTGCTGTAGTTATCAAGAAATCCCTGATATTGAATGGAGGGATTCCTTCCACTTTGCCCTTCTTTGTCAAGATTTTTTTAGTTATTTTAGACCTGTGCCTTTTCAAGTAAATTTAAAAATAGGCTTATCTATTTCTATTAAAAAAAACCTTACTGAGATTTTTATAAAAATTGTATTAAACCTATTGATAAGCTAGAAGAATTGACATCTTTACTATGTTGAGTCTTTCAATCCATGAACATGGCATATCTCTTGATTTATTTAGGTCTTCTTTGATTTCTTTCATCATAATTTTCTGTAAAAATCCTGTGCATGTTTTGTTAAGATATACCTAAGTATTTCATTTTCTTTGGAGTGATGTAAATGGTATTGTTTTTAATTTCAGTTACTTCATGTTCATTGTATACAAGCGTACCTTGGAGATATTAAGGGTTCAGTTCCAGACTGCCTTGATAAAGTAAATATCACAATAAAGCAAGCCAAATGTATTTTTTGGTTTCCCAGTGTATATAAACTTATGTTTTCACTATATTCTAGTCTACCAAATGCACACCATTATGTCTTTAAAAAATGTAATATACCTTAACTAAAAAATACTTTACTGCCAAAAAATGCTAACCATCATCTGAGCTTTCAGCAGTCATAATCCTGATCACAGATCACCATAATCAATATAATAGTAATGAAAAACTTGAAAATACTCTTAGAGTTTCCAAAATGGACACAGAGACATGAAGTGAACAAATGCTGTTGGAAAAATGGTGCCAACAGACTTGCTCAACAGAGAGTCACCATAAACCTTCAATTCATAAAAAACACAATATCTGTGAAGTGCAATAAAACGAGGTATGCATGTATAGAAATGATTGCATTTTTTGTATTGATCTTGTATCCTGCAACCTTACTGAATTCATTTATCTAAGTTTATTTTGTTATTCTTGGAATTTTCTATATAAACAATCATGTCATCTGCAAATAGAAATAGGTTTATTTCTTCCTTTTATTTCTTTTTCTTTTTTTGACTTATTGCAATGGCTAGAACTTCTGATACTATGTTCCATAAGAGTGGTGAGCAGCAGTGGAGAGAGATTGGTGTTCCCAATCTTAGGGAGAACGCATTTAGCTTTCACCACTAAATGTGATGTTAACTGTGCGATTTTTATAGATGCTTTTTATCAAGTTAAGGTAATTCTCCTTTACTCCTAACTTGCTGAGTGAATTTTGTTTTTAAATAACTCTGGATGCTATATGGGGGATACTTTGGAGGAGAACAAGAAAACAAGTGAGGTTACCAGTTAGGTGACTGTCACAGTACTCCAGGTGATCGATCGGGGTAGCCTAGACTAGGATGACAGTAGTGATTTGGACTAGGAGAAAAGTGAGCGGATTCAAGATGGTTTGCTACAGACTCTGTAGGATCAGCTGATGGATTGGATGGTTAAAGTAAGAAACTGCACTTGGCTGCAAATAATAGAAAACTCTACAAAACTTAAGTAAAAGGTTTTCTCCCACATATAACAATAAGTCTGAATGTAGGCAGTCCAGAGCTAGTACAGTAGTTCTATGGGGGTCATCAATGTCTCAAAATACTTCTATTCCTTGCTTTCTCCTCATTAGCATGTAGCTTGGAAACATATAGTCACAAGTTGGATGCTATACTTCCAGGTATCACAGTTGAGGTCCAGTAAGGAAGATAGAGAAAAAACTGCAAAGGTTTCCTTTTAGTGAGGCTTTATTCAGAAAGTTGAGCACTTCTAGAAGGATTCTACATCACCTTGATCAAAACTATGTCAGTGGTACTCAGCTGCAAGGGAGGCCAGGAAATGGGCATTTCATCCGCCAGTCTCTACAGCAGAGAGAGGCAAGAGAAGTTTATTGCAATGGGTATTAAATGAACCAACTCAAAGTATCTGCCACATTAGGGATGACGAAGAATAAGGAATCATGGTTGGCTCCCAGGTTTCTGATTGATAGATTATATTGCAGTTTATAAGATGCATAACTATGGAAAAGAAATACGATTTTAATAGAAAATCAATATTTCAACTTTGTGCAGGTTGAGATTAAAATGTTTGTGAAACATCTGGAATATCAAGCATATAATTAGATATATGAGGCTGGAATTTAGAGACATCAGTGCTGGAGGTAATAATCTATAAGTTTTCAGGAGATTGGTGGTATTTAAAGCCATCAATTAAAGCCAAATATAAGATCCCCTAGAAAGAAAAAAGGAGTGGGATATGGGATAAGGAACTCCAATATTTAGTGTTGGTTTGAGAAGAGTGAACTTGCAAAATAGATTTAGTAACTAAAAAGGTAAAAAAAAAAAAAATTAAGAAAGAGGCACCAAAGAAATTAAGAGACATGTTTCATGGAGAAGGTGCTCAACAGTGTGGGAGTCTATTGAGAAGCTAAATAAGCATAAAAAATAAAAAACTTCTATCGAATTCAGCAGCATGGAAGTTGTTGATTATTGTATTTCGGAGTCAAGAAACAACAAAAAAATCCATTTAAATACAAATACAAATATCTTTTTCTTTTTCTTCAAACAGCAGAAAGTCTAAGTGTCAGCAGCTAAAGGCACTAGTTGGCAACTGAATGTCGGAGCCTGCTTCTCTGTGATTCCCTTGGACTTTCTCTCATGACTGCAACGTGTCATTGCTCGGGGCCCACGTATCTATCAGGGAAAACAAAAATAAAGGTGTAGAGCCAGAAACACATGTCCTTTCATCGAGACTAGAAAAGCTTTCCGAGAAACTGTATCTCCAGGGTTCTTCTGCATCTCATCAGTCAGAGCTACGCCACCCTGAACTGCAAAGGAAGTTCTGTGAAGGTGAGAGTTTAATTATTCTAGCCTCTATAGTGAAAGTGGACAAAGGAAGGAGGGGTTGGGAATGGATGGTTTAAGCAACCAAAAGTGATGACCTTGACAACAGCTTTAATGGTCTGGTGACAGTGAAACCAGATTACAGGGGATTAGAATGAATGGGAGGTGCGGTAGCAAAATAGAAGCGCTGCCTATTCGCTTGGCTAGAAGTCAGGCTGTGAAGAGGAGCAAAGAAGTAGGACGGTGTCTGGACTGGGTTGTAAGTCCAGGGAGGTCTTTTGTTGTTGTTTTTAATATGAAGTCGTACACCACGGATGTAACATGATAGGAATAATCTCACGTGAAGAGGGGAGAGACTAATGGTACAGAGAGGCAAGGGAATGAAAAAAAGGACTCCAAACAGCTCAAGCCCGTCGGTTCTGGCCTACTTGTATTCTTCCTTTCCTGACCACCTGTCTATGGACTTTTCTCTTGCTTAGCCAGCCTCCAAAATGCACTAATTCCTTGTAATGAATCCCTTTAAAATCCCTGGTTCTGCTCTCTGATTGAATCCTGACTGATAAAAAAAAGTTGATCCTTGAAAAAGGAAGAAAGTTATGCACTCGTTTCTATGAAAGCCAGGAGGAGGTGACCGACCTGGAGAGATGAATGAAGACTTTCAGAGTGAGATTCACTTAAACTGACTTGTAAAGAATTGTTAAAAATTGATAAGGACATGGAGTTATCCAAAACTGCACAATT
The DNA here is from genome assembly GCA_029783875.1 of Phataginus tricuspis. Classification (NCBI taxonomy): domain Eukaryota; kingdom Metazoa; phylum Chordata; class Mammalia; order Pholidota; family Manidae; genus Phataginus; species Phataginus tricuspis. Next base: position 10,829,268 of record JAQQAC010012408.1, read on the forward strand.
GGCTTTCAGAATTGGTGTGAGTGCACACCACTAAGTGAAAGGTGTAGGTGGAACAACATGTACAATAGAAAAATAAATATGAGACTTCTTTCTTCCACAGTACACTTCATCATGGAAAGATCAGTGACCCCTTTCCCCACCCAGCTGTCATTGCAGAAGACATTTATAAAAGAGCAAAGCTTAGGAGCGTGACTGCAGTTTTTGGCAGCCTGCCAATAATGAACACCATACTGATTAATTCAACTAAAAAATTTCTAGACATTACCCTATAGAGGCAGATAATGTTATTTGCTGAGATATATGACAAGTGAATGCAGAGATGTGATTAAAACCCTACACAGCCCGAAGAGAATGCTTTTTCCACTACAGAATGCTTCCTCACTGCCATATCCTATTAAAAGAACTAAACCAAGAGACCAGAACATGTAACACCTGGAAAATCCTTACACACCCCCATTATCTGGAATCAAATTTTTGAGAATCTCTATAGGAAGATTAAAATACCCACTTGGTTTTCCAGTTATTTTAAAGCCAGTCTTTAATCCATATATCTATAGCTAATTTATTTTTTGATAAAGGTGAAAATTTGATAAGAAAGAAAATTTGCCAATACTGTTCAGTGAGAGAGAATAGTCTCTTCAACAAATAATGCTGAGACAGCTAGATATTTACATGCAAAAGTGTGAAGTTGGACGTCTACCTCACACCATATAAAAAAATAATTCAAAAATGGGTCAATGCTAACTAGACATTTTTCCAAAGACATACAGATGGCCAATAGGCACATGAAAAGATGCTTCACATAGCTTAATTACCAGGGAAATGCATATCAAACCACAATGAGATATTACCTCACACCAGTCAGAATGGCCACTATCCAAAAGTCAAGTAATAACAAGATGTTGGCAAGGATGTGGAGAAAAGGGAATTTTTCACTGTTGGTGGGAATGTAAATTAGTGCAACCGCTATCAAAAGCAGTAGGAAGTTCCTCAAAAAAACTAAAAATAGAAATACCATATGACACAGTAATTACACTTCTAGGAATTTACCTGAAGAAAACAAAATCCCTGAATCAAAAATATACATGTACCCCATATGTACCCCTATGCTTATTGCCACATTACCTACAATAGCCAAAACATGGAAGCAACCAAAGTGTCCATCAATAGAGGAATGAATAAAAATGCAACACATATATACAATGGAATATTATTATGCCATAAAAAAGAAAGAAACCCTGCCATTTGTGACAACATAGATGGTCCTAAAGGGTATTATGCTAAGTGAAATAAACAAGACAGAAAAGACAATACCATATGATCTCATTTATATGTGGAATACATAACAAAACAAAACAAAACTAAGAAAACAGCAGTAGACACATAGACACTGAGAAATGACTGGTAGTTACCATGAGGAGGGTTTGGGGTGGGCGGGTGAAATAGGTAAAGGGGATAAAGAAGCACAACATTTCATACTATAAATTAGTCATGAGGTTGGCAGTACAGCGTAGATAATATAGTCAGTAGTTCTGTAACATCTTTCTATGTTCATAGATAGTAACTACACTAGCTGGGGTGAGGATTCAATAATGTATATGACTGTTGGATCACTGTATTGTGTACTTGAAACCAATATAATATTATCAACTATACTTCAATTAAAAAAAATCTTTTTAAACTTAACCATTAGAAGATTCCAGTTCTTCTCAACACCAAAAAAGATAAATAACCCAATTAAAAAATCAGCAGAGGACCTGCACAGATTTCTCCAAAGAAGAAATACAATGGCCAACAGGCACATGAAAAGATGCTCTACATTGCTAACCATCAGGAAAATGCAAATCAAAACCTCAATGAGACATCACCTCATACCAGTCAGAATGGCCTCTATCCAAAAGACAAGAAATAATCAATGTTTGGTAAGGATGCAGAGAAATGGGAACCCTCCTACACTGTTGATGGGATTATCAGTTGGTGCAACCGCTGTGGAAAGCAATATGGAGGTTCCTAAAAAACTAAAAATAGAAATCCCATTCAATCCAGTAATTCCACTTCTAGGAATTTACCTGAAGAAAACAAAATCCCTGATTTGAAAAGAGATATGCACCCCTATGTTTATCACCACACTATTTATGATAGCCAAGATATGGAAGCAACCAAAGTGTCCATCAATAGATGAATGGACAAAGAAGTGGTACAAATACACAATGGAATATTCAGCCATAATAAGAAAAGAAATCCTTTCATTTGCAACAACATGGATGGATCTAGAGGGTATTATGCTCAGTGAAATAAGCCAGGCAGAGAAAGACAAATACCATATGATTTCATTTATTTGTGGCATATAAAAACAAAGCAAAACAGAAGGAACAAAACAGCAGTAGATTCATAGACACTGAGGAGTGACTAGTGGTTACCAAGGGGGAAGGGTTGGGGCAGTTGTGGGGTGTGGGGAGGGGAATAAAACACAATAATTCACAGTCACAATATAAGTTGGTCACAGGGATGGTAGTACAGCATGGAGAATATAGTCAATGATTCTGTAACATCTTTCTGTGTTGATAAATAGTAACTGCACTGGGGGTGAGGATTTCATAATATGGGTAACTGTTGAACCACTTTGTGGTATTTTGAAACAAATATGATTGTATATCAATGATAATTCAATAAAAAAAGAGAAAGAGAGATTCCACTTCAAGATGGCAATAGGAGGACCCTGAGCTCACATCCTCTTACAGACACACCAAATCTGCAGCTACCTGGGGAGGAACTTCTCAAAAAAAAACCTAATAACTATCTGAGCAATTCCTACGCACCTGGTGACTGAGAGAAGGCACACATCGAACCAGGAAGAAAGGTTATCTACTAAGAAGAAAGACTCGTAATGCCACTAGACTAGTCATCTGTAAACAAAGGAAACTAAACAACTGAATCAGGGAAAAAGGATAGCATCTCAATAGCGCCATATCCAGCCAAGTTATTATTCACCCAAATAAAGATATTCAACAACAGATGACAACGCAGAGTCATCCTACTAAACCCTCTGAGGAAAATACTTGGTAGTGTAGATAAAATATAAATGAACTCAAAGTAAGAAGTCAATTCATAGGAACAATAAAAAGGATAGGAATAAATGATGAACGATGGGCCTTGCCATATGAACAGATTCATTCATTCATCCATATATTTGTGTGTCTAATGCAAGTCAACACAGTTGTTGAGAGTGGGGATTCTGCAGTGAGTAAGAGACAAGAATTAAATCTTAATGAATATAATCTGTCTGGGAATAAATAACGTAATGTTAATTAAGGATGACTGAAACACAGCCATATAATGGATATTTAAATAAATACTAAAATATGCCCACAAAGCCTAAGAAAAGGAAGTGGAGAGAAATGAATGCATTCAGAAAGTCTCATGGGGAGAGAGAAATGACAGATATTGGAGGCTAGGAAGGTGGCATTAGAAGTATTCTAAAGGATTTTTCTATTGAAGAAGAATGGCGAAACAGTGGTTTTAACTGCAGATCTCAGCTGTGGTGGGCTAAATCTAAAGATAGCCCACCAATATTTCTTGCCCTGATCCCCAGGACTGAGAATATGATAGGATATCATGTGTGTGATTATGTTATCTTACATAAAGGCATTTTGCAGAAATAATAAAGGTTACCAATCAGTTGACTTTGGGTTAATCAAAAGGGAGATCATCAGGGTAGACCTAATCTAATCACATGAGCTCTTTAAAAGCAGGGAGTTTTCTCTAACTGGTGGCTGAAGAGGAAGTCAGATAGATTCAAAGCACAAGAAGGGTTTGATGCACTGCTGATGACTTTGAAGGTGGAAGGGAGAACCCGCAAGAACTGAAGAGTAGCTTCTAGTTGCTGAGAGCAACTCCTGGCCAACAGCCAACACATATATGAAGACCTTAGTCCTACGTGTGCAAAGAACTGGATTCTACCAACAATGTGAATGAGACTGGACATGAATTCTTCTCAAATTCTCCAGATAAGAGTCCAGCATGTCCAACACCTTGATTTCCTTCTGTGAACCTCTAAGCAGAGACTCCAGCTGCTGTACACAGAAGCTAACCAATTTGAACTAATCAGTGGGTATTGTTTTACATTGCTACATTTGTGGTAATTTGAAATGCAGAAATACAAAACTGATATATCAACTTCTGAAAGTACTAACTGATATTTGATTTTTCTTACAATAGAACACATTCTTTTTTGGTGGTTGCAAACTCTTCAAGGATTTCATTCTTGTAAGACATTTAGAGGATCTGTTTTCACTCTCCAAACTTCCTGAAATTAATAAAAATAGTTTTAACATGAAAATAAATCAGTCAATGACCTAAATATAAAACTAAAATCATATAACTCTTATAAGAAAACATAGGGTTAAATTGTCATTGGATTTGGGAACGTTTTCTTAGATATGACACCAAAAGCATAAGGAACAAAGGAAAATATAAATAAATAGGACTTAATCAAAAAACACTTGCTTCAAAGAACATTACCAAAAAGATTTTTAAAAATATACAGAATGGGAGAAAATATTTGCATATCATCTATCTAGTATCCAGAATATATAAAGAACTCTTACAACTAAACAAAAAAAATCCAATTAAAAAATGGGCAAAGGAGTTGAATAGACATTTCTCCAAAGAAAATATGCAAATAGCCAACAAACACCTGAACAGATGAACATCATTAGTCACTAGGGAAATGCAAATCAAAAACACAATGAAGTACCACTTCACATTCCCTAGCTATAAACAAAAAAACAGAAAATAAGTGTTGATGAGCATGTGGAGAAATTGGAACCCTAGTACACTGATGATGAGAATATAAAATGGTTCAGTGTTACAGTTTGGTGATTATTCAGAAACTTAAACATAGAAACACTATATGACCAAGCAATTCTACCCTATGAACATACCCAAAAGAACTGAAAACAGGTATTCAAATACATGTTCCTAGAGGCACTATTCACTTTAGCCAAAAGATGGAAACAGTACAAATGTCCATCAACAGACAAATGGGTAAGCAAATTGTGGTGTAAACATATAATGAAATATTATTAAACCCCCAAAACAAATGAAGTACTGATGTATGCTACAGTGTGGGTGAATGTCAAAAATATTCAGTTAAAAGAATGTAGACATAAAAGGTCATATTTTCTGTGATTCCATTTATATGAAATATCCAGAATAGATCAGTCCTTAGAGATAGAATGCACATTGGTTGTTGCCAGGAGTTGGAGGTGGGGTGAATGGGAAGTAACAGGGTACAGGCTTCCCTTTGGGACTGATGAATTGTTTTGAAACTAGATAGAGGTGGTAGCTGCCCAGCACTGTGAATGTACTAAATACCACTGAAACGTTCACTTTAAAATGGTTAATTTTATTTTACATCAATCTCATCTCAGTTTAAAAACATGAAAAGCAAGTCTCTATAGTTGGAGTTCATATTAAGCAACCAAAAAGAATGTCTGTTAAAGTTCTACTGATTTTCATTGTATGTTAAGATCGATTGAATTCCATTTTGTGTTTGGAGCTGTTTCATTGAGTTTGAAAACTAAGCTAGATGTGGCTTTACATGCTAAACAAAACAGTAAGAATTAAAGTTACAAGATAAGTGGTTTGGCTGGTTTTTTTCTCAAGTGTTTTAAAACATTTTTGAGGTTTTCAATAGTAAAGGAAATCATTTTTAGTACAGATGGATCATTTCTACATAATTGGGCTTTTCATTCTTGATCTGGTTTTGAACTGTTTATTCCACTTGTAATTAACCATTATCAGCTTCATTTAATGAAACAGAAACCACCTCCTCTAATCATTTATAAAGTGCTTGTCAAACAAAGAATTTAAACAAAGAATAGGATCTGGGCAAAGTAACAGCTCTTCAAAATCTACTGCAACTAATTATAAGAGTATTCTAGTTATTTTGTTGTTTCCCATTTATTATGAAGGAATCCTGAAGACCTACAGCATTTCTCTTGGCATAATTATCCAACTTCTTTTATACAAGAGTAATTATTTTAACAATATTTTTATCTACTGATATAGAAAGCTGAGTTTTCAGCTGCCTGTGTATGTCTATAAATTATAAAATCAGATTCCCATTTAATCAAACCACCTTTAGAGACATTATTTTCTATCCTACTTAATTTTTAGTTGAGTGAAAAAAGGAATGGGAGATCATTTAAGACATATTTCTTAGTTTAAGATATATTTATGAGATTGCAAAAGCAAAATTATCAGTTTGTGTATCCAAAAACAAAACTAGATTTAAAATATCCTAAAAGATTGCTCTACTAGGATTTAATGAAAATGCCACAGTTCTAAGTGATTTATAGGAGAATAGGCTCCAGTGTTGTAATCCCTTCTTCTCTTTAGTCCCTTATTAAATCCCTTCATATTATATAGAGTTGAAACTATTATTAATTTAGAAATTACATTCTAAATATTTTAATTCAGATAATAAGGGATAAAGATGAGATACAAACTTTATATAAACAAATAATGCTAATGGCTGATCATCATTTGAGCGTGTTCTTTGAGCTTCTTCTCTAGTTCACAACTGCACTTTGCTGGCTAAGGGTCAGCTGTAGCTGTGGAGCAGGAAAAGGCTCATAGAGTGATTCAATCTGTCACCTTCTTTTCATTTCTATTCATTAGACTCAATCTGCGGCTATCTTCTTCGCTATTGTGTTCCCACTGCGCATTATCGGGGCCTGGCTCATAATGAGTGCTCAGTATTTCTTGTATGAATGAATAAATGAATGAATGACTGCTATGCTAACCAACTGAGCTCACTATCCAGAGATTACAAGTAAAGATGTAAGAAAGTAACAACTCTAGCATCAGGAAAGTCAGAATACTCAATTAAGGAGTTATCTTATACTTTCTATGTTGAATTTAATATTTATTTATTCTCATTTTGTGGGGGGAAAACTGAACACTAGTAGTTGACACTTTGCTTATGCATCTATTGGTACTTTATCTCCCTTGGCTGTAATTGTTTTCATTCATATTAATTGAACCAATTAATCATGTATACCTTATAATCAGAGAACATGTTCATTTTTATTTCCTGGTGCTTAAAACTGTGACTTGCACATAGGAGATATTCAATAAATGCTTTTAAACCCAAAGTTTATACTTCTTCTAAAATATTTTCCTTGTTTTATGTTGTCTAGTACACTAATGTAGTACAGACCTTTCAGAATTCAGTAATCTGTGATAATGGCAGGGACATTTCTACATATTTATAGCAATATGTTTTTGAAATCTTATTGATTAGCACTCGTTTATGAAGAAATGGCTCAAAAAACATGGCTTCTAATTAGCATTAAATAATATTTTATGAAGCTTCCTCATTCAGCTTTTGCATTATACACTTTTTTAAACCATATTAGTACAAAAACCAATGAGGAAATTAAATCTTATAACAATCTCAGTTTCAAGGGCAGGAAAATTTTCTAAAGTGTTCTAGTTACTGGTTTCCTACTTAGAGAATTTGGAAAATACTGACCTATATTTTTCCATAATACCAATGAAAATAAACAGGAAAAACAACTACTTTTTCTCCAAATTAGCAGAGATAATATGAGTACCTGTTAAGGGGCCTTATTATGAGAAAAAGAAAATTGCCTGGTTTAAATAGCAAGGTGAATCTCCTTTGTGTGAATTAAAGAACTGAATAATATCAGAGAGAATTTTTGAGTCACTGTTCATGACATTCTTTACCTGGAAATTTGGCCATTGGTTTTAGACTGTCAGATATCTTGCATAAATGTACCTTAACATACAGAATTAAATGCTCTAAGACTTTTTATCATTACACCTCCCCTTTTCTTATGAATATTATGTTTGGCATAATATTATGGAAATTCATGTGATTTGTGCAGTCTGTTTTGTGTAATGGGGTACTGGCTTGGGCTTTGGGCTCTCATTGTAAGGATAAAAAATGGCTCACATTTTTAATGTAGTGTTTATGAGTACTTGACACTTCTCTTTATATTAATGCCTGAGTTAGAATGAGTATTTTTTAAGTTATCTGTAAAAGAGAATAGTGGCTTTTTCTTCTTTTTTAACTAAATCAAGTAATTCTTTGTTAGCAGCTCTTCTGAGTCCTGCCAAAATGAACTTGTATCATTTTGACAAGATGCAGAAGTGGTGCTAATAGTTATTAAAAGCATTAAAACATTAACCTTTAGCAACCTCATTTTTCACTTGGTACCCACGTTTAAGTATTTTATCAAACTTAAGTTAAACACTAAAAACTAGAGGGATAATTGATCTTTTCACTTCAGCCTAAAAGAATAAATGTGACACAAAGTAAGGGCATCAGAAGAAAGAGACAGTGTAAATGATTGTTTTAGTGTTAATTAAGGTAATTATGATCACTTATTACTGATGTAACTAAAGTGTCAGAGAGGGAATTGTTCTAGAAACATTCACTACAATCATTCAGTCTTCAGAATTTCAAGATTTTAGTATTGATAGTATCAGGACTTGATTTATTGAACATTACATGAGAATTCTAGGTTAAAGAATTTTCAAATCAGAATATTTTGGATAGCAGTGGCTCTAATCACAAATTTAATTCAATTTACAGCCATTCTCAGCACACCTCAATAGGAAGTTCTCTACAAATCTTGACTACCACAAAATTCTTGCCACCTGACTATAAATAAGAGTTCATTGGCTACTGGAGGAATGCAAGGATAAATACATGTAATTCCTTTCTAGGTGGAGAGTAAGAAAATACTACACAGGGTAGGATGTGATAAGGGCTATGCAAACAGAATTATGAAGACATACAGAGGAAGAAGAAGTCAACAATTAGCATAACCTGCAAAAAGCATTTGTAGGTGATATTTTTTTTTGCTGACTTCTTTTTTATTTTTATTTTTTATTATTATTTTATAAAAAATTTTTATTAAGGTATTATTGATATACACTCTTACGAAGTTTCACATGAAAAACAATGTGGTTGCTACATTCACCCTTATTATCAAGTCCCCCCAACCCCATTACAGTCACTGTCCATCAGCGTAGTAAGATGCCACAGAGTCACTACTTGTCTTCTCTGTGCTATACTGTCTTCCCCATGATCCCCCCGACACCAGGTGCACCAGTCATAATACCCCTCAGTCCCCTTCTCCCTCCCTCCCCACCCACCATCCCCCAACCCTCCCCTTTCGTAACTGCTAGTCCCTTCTTGGAGTTTGTGAGTCTGCTGCTGTTTTGTTCTGTAGATGACATTTATCATTCTTTCTAGCCACCTGGTGTCTGAAACTTTTCACTGTTTGTAAAATTCCCTCTCCTTAGGATTCTTGGTAAGGCAGAGCCCGACCCTATTGTTGGGGGAGTGTTGTGTATTTTCCTCGGTTCTTGTCCCCACCACAACAAAGAATTGAAGGACAGAGACACAGTAATGAAACAGAGTAAAAATTTAAAGTTACTTAAAGAGAGAAAAAGTGCAGGAGACCTCAGGGAGGAGAGGTGCCCTGAAAGGTTTAAGCTTTATTTAAAGAAAGCAGGTGCACACTTGGAGAAAGGGGAGTGTGAGCTACCTCATAGAAGAGGTGCGCTGAAAGGTTGAGATAAAGTTTTAAGGCTACGCACTTAGAAAGTGCGGGCAACCTCAGAGAGAGGAGCACAGTGAAAGGTTTAGGGTCTGGGGTTTTATAGGTGGTTGAAGATTTTCAGAAATGCAACACAGGGCCAGGTGCGGACTGGCCAAATTGTCCCAGAATGTTCATCTTTGATAAGACATTGAGTTTCTTTTTTTTTTTTTTAACTTAACACAAGAAATATACTGCTTTGATTCGTTTCCAGGATAGCAGCTTCTGTCTGGAAGCATATCAATCAAGACTGTCTGCCCTCCAAGGTGGGCTGAGCCACTGACCATTTGATTTAAATCCAGTCTTAGCTTTAAGATAGACTTCTTCCTGAATAAGCTGAGCCTTTTATCAGTGCTAAAGTAAATCTTACAATGGTATGTTCTAATTGACACAGTGAAAACATAGGCTATGCTCAGATCCTTTTATTCATCTGGGGAGTATTCAAACTTCTAGACCAAGTTACTCCTGGCCTTCTGAGCTTTCTTTTTTTTTTATTTTTATTAAGGTATTATTGATATGCACTCTTATCAGGGTTTCACATGAAAAACAATGTGGTTACTACATTTACCCATATTATCAAGTCCCCACCCATACCCCAATGCAGTCACTGTCCATCAGTGTAGTAAGATGCCACAGATTCACTATTTTTGCCTTCTCTGTGCTACATTTTTCTCTGAGATCCCCCACACCATGTGTACTAAACATAATACCCCACAATCCCCTTCTCCCTCCCTCCCCACCCACCCTCCCACACCCCTCCCCTTTGGTAACCACTAGTCCCTTCTTGGAGTCTCTGAGTCTGTTCTATTTTGTTCCTTCAGTTTTGCTTCGTTGTTATACTGCACAAACGAGGGAAATCATTTGGCACTTGTCTTTCTCTGCCTGGCTTATTTCACTGAGCATAATATCCTCCACTGAGCTTTCTATTTTTAATTGGTTAATTCCTTGAGTCCCTTGTAGTGGGTTTTACTGGCCTTATTCTCTTTCCACCCTGCTCAAATCTGTTTTCCTGCCTAACACTATGGAAACTAAAAATGTGGCTTTCCCATCCTCCCTGGAAGCTAGAATATGAGCCCATGACTTAGGCTCAGTTGATCAGACATCACCCCCCCCAGCACCCAACTCTGCCCAAGAGCAAAGACTATCCAGAACTCTCTGCAAGTGAAGTTCCTGCGGCAACTGCAGCAGAGGTATTTGAAAACTGCAGAGGAAGTTGAAGCATCTAGTGATGAGAACAACAGTTGTAATGTCCTCAGTAGACAAATTCTGCAAAATGATCTTACACATCATTCCTGTTTGCACCACTGTGAGCCTGATTCCCTAGTCTACATAGTGATTCCATAGGCAACCCTTAAAATATGATCATTTATTCAAACCAACCAGAATTTGGTCCTATAGTTAGCAACTAAGAACCTTGGTGGACACAGCACTTAATAAATGGTACCTGACTTTTCAAATTCTGTCATATTTCCACCCACTGATCCAGGCCAGCTTATAAAGCAGGAGCCTCTATCACATACAATGCAGTTATAGCAGTGGTCCCCAAGTCCAGCTAACTATCAAACACTAACTAAAGATCTTTCAAATTCAAGGTAATGCACTGAGGGCATCATTTATTCATTCCACAATATGTACTGAGTACCTATTTTTCAGGCGCTCTGCAGCTGCTAGGACTCAATGGTAGCAAAAGCAAACATTATCTCTACTCTCCTGGAGATTATTGTCTTGTGAGGAAATAAGAAGTAATCTCAAATCATCATGATGAATACACTGTAAATGAAATAAGACAATTTCTGAAAGAAGACAATTTTGTGACATGTAGTAAAGTAACCTAACCAAAACTGAGAGATTTCAGAAGGCTTCTCTGATGAAAGATATTTGAGTTGAGATCTGAATTATGAAAGTCATTTGATCTAGGCCTCAGACAGAGGCCTAAAGGACAGAAGGGTCTCAGACAGAGACACAAGAATGAAAGTGTCATATCAATGACCAGATTAAATGAAATACCTCATCTCTTGGAACTATGAAAGATTTGGAGACCAGTAGCGCAGTCACTTTCTTTTTATTGAGGTAGAATTGACATGCAGTACTATACCAGTTTCAGGTGTACAACATAATGATTAGATATATGCATACATTGCAGAACGGTCACCACCATCAGTCATCATCCATCACCACACATACTTAAATTGTTTGTCTTCTGATGAGAATCCTCAAGGTCTCTGCTAGCAACCTTCAGATATGCTATACAGAAACATTAAGTGCAGTCACCAGGCTGTGCATTACATCCCCAGGACTCATTTATTTTATAGCTGCAAGGTTGTACCCTTCACCCACTTTGCCCACCGCTCCACCTCTGGCAACCACCAGTCCATTCTCCATAACCACAATTTTGGGTTTTGTCTTCTTTTTTAGATTCCACATACTAATGAGATCACACAGCATTTATCTTTCTCCGACTTATTTCATTTAACATAATGCCCTCAAGTTTCATCCATGTTGTTGGATAAATTGAATATTTGTGAGATTCCCAAAGTTTTTTAGATACACAGACTAAAACCTACAAATAAATGATGTTTTATTCAATTAGGTATTAAACAAAACTTATCAAACCATATAATCTTAAATATATATTTCAGGTAGTCAATTCTTATCTTATAAGATGTTTATTATTTCCTACCTAACTTTATCTAAAGGTAAACATATCATATTTATGGTGAAAAATTATAGAAGACAACTTAAAAATAAGTACATCAATTTTTTCAAAATTGTAGGGAGTATACAAACACGAATGTGTAAATAAAGAGTTGGCATTGATCTTTGAGTGTTAACAGTGACCATATTTCATTTGGCAAGCACCATATTTTAAAAAAATTTTGAATCTGAATGTCTTCAAGAGGTAGAGTTGGAGGGCAGGCATGCTCCCTTGAATTCACCTTCACTGCAGAGTACTCCACTCCCTATTATTACCAGTTAACCCACTTATGACTACTGTATGGCCCCTCTTAGCCTCTGAGTTCACAACTCCTAAAAGGGAACAGTATGTATTTGGAATAATACATATTCCTGTTCTGAGTTATTGTGGAGAGACAGCACATTCCTACGTATCTTGCAAGTGAGGCACTTCCCCTTGTTCATACAAGCTTTTCAAAGATATTTGAATAGCAGCCTTCAAGGATAAGTTAGTGTCTCTCTCCAGACCAAACAGAGGCACACTTAGTACCCGTTACAAAATATTCATGCTCCCTAAACTCCAGGTTCCTCTCCTATCACAATACTCTGCATGTGTAGGTGTCATCTGACTCTCTACAGCACCTTGTGGGAACTACGAATTGGGGACCAGCTCCGTGGTGCTGAGACTCTGGCTACTGCTATGCAGAGAGTAATAAACTGCCCTTTGTCTCTTATCCAGGAGTTTTGACAGTGTGGGAACTTCCCACTAATCTTTTAGGTGGTTTTTTTTCTGTAGCCTCAGGCAATTTCCTTACATAATTGAGCTGATCAGTACTTGGCTGAAGAATTTAGAGGGACACTTTGCAGATCAAGGGGCAGGATTAGGGTGGGCCAAGTGAGGTACCCAGGGCACAAATTTAAGGAGAACTTTACTCTCAGTCTCAGGGAAGAACCTAAGGTGAGTGCCTCCTTGCAGTAAGGCCAAAGAGTATCATGGCTGGACTTGGGCTTCCAGCACTGTGGTCAGCTTTTCCAGTTTTTCTCCCTTACTGTAGGGCTGCTTTCTTTATGAGTCATTTCTCAATAACTGACACATTGTATAGCTCAATTTTCTGTGCTGTTTAACTCTGAAATTATCCCAGACTGGCACAATCACTTTAAGTGCCAGGCACGAGATTTGGTTCTTTGTATACATTGTCTCTTTAATTTCCACAAACATCGTGTTATACAGGTACTAGTGCAATCCTCACCTTATAGACGAAGGAACTGAAACTCAGCCAAGTTGAATGGCCTGCCCCCGTGGTCACGCAGCCACTAGTTGTATATCCAACTAAAGTCTAGGCATATTCAATTCCAGAGTCTATGCAATAGTTCAGGAAGGGATATGTTAACACCAGAGATAAACCGGACTATGCTCCGCAAAACACTCATCACAATATATAGGGCCTGGTGACCACAGAAAAGAAAGAGGCCTGGAATAAAACCATAATCCCCATTTTCTAGAAGCAACATGTTGGACCTTGGCTCGCCCTTGAACATGGACCATCATGACCATCAAAAGAACTGATAAACTAAACTGAGTGGTCCACCACAGCAGCAGAGCAGCGTCATGGCTGTTTAGTTCTCGTCTCCTGGGACGCATAACTATCAGGGAGAAAAATCACGAAAATGGGCTAAAAGAAGTAGCTGGAGGGAAAAGTCCATGGATATCTTGCAAACGTGGAAAAGCCAAGGAACTGGTACTCTAATTTTTAGCTATATTAATAAAGTCAAGTATGATAAAGACATTCAAGACTACTGAGTAATTAGATGGATTCAATGAATCCTAAAATGAATTCCTTGTCTACGACAGTGATAGAATTTCGGAGGAGAATTGAGTATCTAAGATACATTGGAAAGAGACTTTTTTTGACAGGTGAATCACAGGATAGTAAAAGATCTTCAGGATAGTCTCTAAAACAGAGAAATTAGATTGAAGTCTCAAGGGGACACTAATATAAGTAATCTAAGTGAAGAGCCTCAGTCATGTTATCAATAACCCAAATACACATCATATTCTCTTTCTCCTAGATAATTAAGAATAATTGTTAAACAAGATAAGTGAATTTCCACTATGCTTCAGTTGATGAATATATTATTCCATGAGCCAATTTAAAATGACTTAGAAAATAAACTTAAATATTTTCCCATCTGTCAAATGACCATTTACATTTCAAAGAATACACTAAAAAAGGTAACGCTGAATAAGATAGTAACACTTAAAAATCCTTAATAAAACGAGGTATAATAATTACTTAAATATTTAAGTAAAGTTTAACTGAACATTTTTACAAAGGAAACACCAGGGGAATCTGAGAAAATCAAGAATACAATGAGTTCAAAGCATATCTGTTATTTTGATTTCAGCAGAAGATATTTACTGTAAAAAAAAGAAGAAAAAATATTACTGATAACAACAGATATTTTTAATAGAATTTACTTTTTTAGAGCAGTTTAGGTTCACAGCAACATTGAGCATATACAAAGATTTCCCATTTTCCCTTGCCCCACACATGCAAAGTACCCCCCATTATCAATATCTCCCACTAGTTGTCTTTTGTTACAACTGGTGAACCTACATTGATGTATCATTATTCCCAAAGTCCGTATTTTACATTAGGGTTCACTCTTAGTGCTACACATTATAGGTTTTGGCAAATGTATAGTCATTTATCCACCATTAGAGTATCATACAGAGTAATTTCATTGCCCCACAAACACTCTGTTCTGCCCATTTAACCTCCTTCCCTACAGCCTCTTGCAACCACTGATCCTTTTGCCGTCTCCATAGTTTTGCCTTTTCTGGAATGTCATATAGTTGTAGTCATACAGTATGTAGCCTTTTCATATTAGCTTCTTTAACTTAGTGATGTGCATTTAAGTTTCCTCCATGTCTTTTCATCACTTGATATCTCTTTTTTTTAAGCACTGAGTAATATTCTTTTGTATGATGTACTACAATTTATTTATCCACCACTTACTAAAGGACATCTTGGTTGCTTCTAAGTTTTAGCAAGTATGACTAAAGCTGCTATAAACATATATGGACCTAGTTTTCAACTCCTTTGGGTAAATAGCAAGGAGCTCAATTTCTGGATCATATGATGAGAGCATGTTTAGTTTTGTAGTCTTTGAGGGGTATCTGAATGTATAGTTTGAATCTCTTTTGGTCAAGGGTGTCTTCTCTATTTTAAATTCATGGAAAAATTTTAGTAGTTGATTTTTGTGAATGATCTTACTATTATTACATTTAAAGGACATTTAAGAAAGTTTGAAAACAACAGATACCCTTTACTCTTATTTATCTCATAAAATGTGAAGAATAAATGTACTAGTATCTGTAATGGCTTGTCATGTGCACAAAACATAGAAAGTGCTCAATAAATGTTAATTATCATTGTGATAATTATTTAAAGATATTTTCATGCTCTTGGAGAATATGTCTGGTTTAAGTCTTGTTACTATTTTATTCTATTTAACAAAGATGTTCCATGAAATCAGATTCACCAAAGAATCCCTCTAGTACTTTTTAAAGGGAAAACAAGATGTCTAATGAGATCCAAAAGTGTTCAACATCATTTAGAAATTGCACATTACAGTACTAAATCTATATTAAAAGCAGGTGCAACCTTAGGTGGACAAGCAGAAACTTTGGCATCATTCCAGTGGAGGAAGTCAACTAAATAATCACTACTAACCCACGTGGGAATAACAGAGCAAAATTATAGCCCTGACAATATTCCTTGCACACACATATACCACACATGAATAGGAAAAAGAAAGGAAAAAAATAAGGTAAGCATGCTTCCTTAATCCAACTGTTCAATTTATCAAAAACTGAAGCCATTGTCTTCTTGGGAGTTATGGTTTCTATTGTGTATACAATTTTAAAATATAATGTATCACTGGCTTTTGCCCCCAATTGCTCTCCCAAGACCCCGGTCTTCCAGCAAAATTCACACTCATACTTATGGATGTCCTAAGGAATCCATCACATGTGATAACAAAAAGGACCAAAGACTATCTGCAACCCATGTTGTTTTGCCTGTTGTTTCCCATAAAAGAAGTGATCTCTACTGAGCGCCTCCTACTGGATGGTACTGCCTCCATCAAGCACCACTGCCAACCTTAGTTGGATATCTCACTATCTTCCAGGCACTATCTCCCTAGGTCCACTGCCATCTTCGTCAGCTAGGCATTTTTTACTGATTTGCAAAGGCATCACTTTCTCCCACCTCTGGTACTATGATTTGCCTCTAAGAAGTTGAACCATGCTGCAGAGAATTATAAAATCATGAATATTGTTCTACCACCTAAAGTACAATTTCTAAGTTCAGTCAGACCTCTTAAACCTCTCATTTATCTTTAACCATCAGTATCTCTCCTTCTATGATATATTACAAAAATGGATACACATTCTCTCCCTCCCTTAAAGAAGTGGAATCATGATTTGCTTTGGCCAGTGAAACATTATAGCAAAATAAGTAAGCAGAGATTCAAAAAAACACTTGCAAATTAGGGCTTGGAATGATGTTGTAATCCTGTAGCCATGTGAACCAGTCATGAACTGGTTACTAGAGTTTGAGACAGATGACCCAGTCCCCCACATTACTCCAGTTGACAGCTGGCCTAACACTGTACATGTGAGTAAATCCCTCCAGGACCATCCAGGACCAGCTAGTCGCCTGCCAACCAACCAGTCACAAACCAGAATCAACTGAGTCTGACCCAGATCAGAAGTATTACCCAGCAGACTTATGAAAAATATAAATTATTATTGTTTTAAGCCACAAAGTTTGGGGTATCTTATTATACAGCAATAGATAAATGATACACTCTATAATTAACTTCAGTCATTAGTTTATTCAAAACCTTTGCACCCTAAAAAAAAAAAATGTCTTTAAGTTGAGTTGCAGACACCTCTACCCTTAACCCTTAACCCTGGTTTGGCAGATATTATAACACCAAAAAAAAATCCTAAAAAAAAAAAAAACCTTTGCACCCTTCAATGACCACCCCCACTACCATTCTCAGCACTTGATTTTACCTCCTGTCTCAATGAGAAAAATAGACATACTTAACTCCCTGCCCTGTCTTAACACCACACTAATAGCATAGTGGTAAAGTATTGATTCTGAAGCCAGACTCCCAACTCTTATCTTATCTCTGACACAGATAAGCTGTAAAACCTGGAGAAAATTACATATTCCTCCTTTGCAAAAGAAGAGATTATGATAATACCTACCTCACAGGGTTATTGTGAGAATTAGAAATAAAATTAGGTCATTTCATTGCATATAATGAAGCTCTAAAAAATAAGCTACTCTTATTTTTATTGTGCACTGGCCAGTGATGCAGTTTTTAAGAGCTTTATTCACATGCCATATTTATTTATTCATCTACCATAAAATTCATGCTTTGAAAATGTACATTTCAGTGTTTTTTAGTATATTCACAGAGTTGTGCAACCATCACAATCTAAGTTTAGAGCATTTTCATCATCCCAAACCAAAGCTTGCTTTTGAAGCCTGAAATACTAAGGTGACTCTGAGCCCCATCCTTGAGGAAAAGCTGAGAGTCCACCAGGGAAACCAAACACTGATGCCAGTGCAAAGCAGAGCTGTAATTAAGAGGTGAAGCCAAGAATCAGGGTCAGATGGAATCAAGGATTCAAAAGTAAATGAAATTCAATACATAGACACGAACAGCAGTAGACTGTCTACAGCTAACATGTTCCCAGATGCCAGACTGGCTTAAAGGTAGGTACCATCAGGGGAAGCTTCTCACTTCCCATGTTCAGACCTATCCTGACAAGGCTGGCAAAGCCAGGGCTTGCCCTAGATTTCTGCCGTTTAAAATGTCCTAACATATCCTGGGATGTCTTAGTCAGAGTTCTTTGGGTTACAAGTATATAAATGCCAATTGACCCCCAAATGTTCAGATATTCTCCAAGAGGTCCAAAAATTTAGAGGATTACCTTTCTCTTTAATGTCCAGCTAACATAGTCTGACCTTCCATCCTATGTGGCCTCAGGGAGTTTTGTCCACTCCCCAGGTATTTCTAAGATTCCTTGGAAAATGCTTACATGTTCCACAAATATATTGTTATTGTTGTTTTTTTTTTGACACCCACCTCGCAATGTTATTGTTTCTTGCCATCTCTTTCTCCAGACTGCTGCTCTGTGTTTCTCACAAGATCAATTCATACTATCTCAAAATCATTTCTCCATCTTGCCTGGGGTATCCCCCTTACATTTGTCCCAAGAGTAGACATAGACCCCTCCCTAAAATCCCAAAGTACAGCTACCCTAACTCTTTAGTGTTTATAAATTTAACTATTGACTTAAAAATAAAAGAGACTACAACATAGGAAAAGATGATTATTTAAAACAAAATTTCAGTTATCACTACCCTAGAATCTACTGGCGACATTTTACCCCAAAGGGATCCCTACCAGTAAGCTTTCTCCTTATCCTTCATTTGGCTAGTGTTGTAGAGTGACTCCTCCCGAAGTTAGGAATCCCTCCAGCACTACCTTTTCCTTGCCAAGCCATAGGCGCTCACTCTTTCCCAGACCCAGCCAGAGAAAAGGCTGGCCTTCTCTACCTAGGAGCACATTTCCTCCTTAAGGAAGTCTGATGGTGGGAACAAGCATTGTATTCAGGAAAGATCTATTTCCCACCATGCCAAGTATGATACAGACACTGGCTCCAGGAAGCCAACCCATAATAGTTGACAGCACAATTTCCAAAGTCTGACCTTCGGCCTTAATCAGAACCATGTGTGGTTCACTGACTGTCCTGCCAGACATGTTCACATCAGATCTAGTCCAATTCCTTTTCACACTTTCCCCTAGCTTACAGTGAAAAGAATTTCAGAGCTTCATGTTCTTGTGATCTGTTCTCTCAATCTCTTATAAGCAAATATCTATACCAAAGACATGCACATCCCAAAGAAAAATAGTGGTTATTTTTGTCATAGATCAGCCTAAGTCTAGAATGTGAAGAAAATAACTAACTATAGGCAGCCAGTTCTAGATTAAAAAAAAAAAGATAGATAGCTCCCCTCTGTTTAGGCCACCAAATATGCAATTTATCTTCTATGCAATTATACATAGAAAATGCACATAATTCATACTATAAAGTGTATTGATCATCTCACAATGAAGCATATTAGTTTGTTTTGTCTCACTGAATAAGGACTACCCCCAAAACAGTAGATAGTATTACTCATGACTCAACATCTCCTAGACTACAAGGGATCAGCAAAATACTTAACTGAACAATTCCAAGCTTCATCACACAGTATAGATACTGCCTACTGTGCTTAAAATGGCATTCTTTCCAGCTCAGGTGATTTTTCCAAATCTAGTTTGATCAGCTGTGGTCAGGGGGAATAATCATAAGAGTCCATAACCCCTTATATATTCTTCCAAAAATCTAAAAATCCCTGAAAGTTTCAAGCTTTTCTCATAACTCATTTGGCAGCAAACCCGACTGCCTCCCATCATATATAAATATTAACTCAAAATGGATGAGACCTAAGTGTAAGTACTAAAACTATAAAACTCTTAGAAGAAAAAAGGAATACATTTTTGTGACCTTGGATTATGCAGTGGTTTCTTAGATGTAACACCAAAGCAAAGCAAATGAATTAAAAATAGGAAATTTGGACTTTCTTAAAGTTAAAAACCTTGTGCTTCATTAAGTACCATCAAGTGAAAAAAACAACCATAAAATGGGAGAAAATATTTACAAATCATATAGTTCATAAGGGATTTGAATCTAGAATATACAAAGAATACTTACAACTGAGCAAAAAGACAAATAACCCAATTTCAAAATGACAGAAGGGGTTTTATAGACAATTCTTCAGAGAAGATATAGCAGTGGCCAATAAGCACATGAAAAGATGCTTAACATCATCAGTTATTAAGGAAATGCAACTCAAAGCCACAATGAGATAACACTTCACATCCCCGAGGATGGCTCTCATAAAGAAGATGGATAGCAAGTACCGACAATGATGCGGAGAAACTGGAATTTTCATCTATTTCTGATGAGAATGTAAAATGATGCAGTTATTTTGGAAAATAGTTCTCAAAAATATAATAATTATTATATTTATTATTATAATAATAATGTCAATAGTTACCTTATGACCAAGAAATTCCATTCCAAAGTATACATCCATGCAAATCAAAAACATGTTCACAAACAAAAAAATGTTCATAGCAGCATTATTCATAACAGCCAAAAAGTAGAAACAACCCAAATGTCCATCAATTAATGAATAAATAGATAAAATATGATACATCCATACAATGGAACATTATCCAGTCATAAAAGGAATGGGGTTCTGATACATACTACAACATAGATATTATGTTACTATGCTAAGAGAAAGGAACCAGACACAAAAAGGTACATATTCTATAATCCTGTTTATATGAAATACCCAGAACAGGCAAATCCATAGAGACAGAAGATAAATTAGGGTTGCCAAAGACTGGGGTAAGATGAAATGGACAGTGACTGCTAATGGTTATGGGATTTGATGTGGGGTATGACTGTTCTAAAATTAGATAGTAGTGATTAATGCATAACTTTGAAAATACACTAAAAACCACTGAATTGTATGCTTTAAATGAGCGAACTTTATCATATATAAATATCTCAATAAAGCTAGTATTAAAAAGTAAAAAAAGAAACAAAAATACCTGACCTGAATATTTTTGGTGGCCAAAACAGAGGGAAGCTATGTATAGATTTTAATATCCATATAAATGGATATTAGTTTGTTTGCTGCAGAAATCTATGTTTAATTTTGAGTACTTCCCCAGACCCTGCCAGGAGTGTTATTTAGTATACATATATGAAACTTTTTACATTCTAAACTCTTAAACTTTCTGAATCTCATAGCACATTGTGCTCTAAGGTTTTGAACAAGGAATTATGAACTTGTACAATCAAAAGCTGACTTAAGGAAAGTGATCAACATCAGAAAAGAAAAGTTTGAGCTTGATAGATAATACTAAAGCTCTCTAGCATATAAGGCATCATTTGGAAGAAATAAAAGAATCCAACGAGTAATTGTAAGGATTAAATATTTTAATTAATATAAAGTCCTTAGAACAGTGACTGGCACATAGCAAGTACATCTATAGCAAGTGCATCTATAAGTACAAATATTGCTATTATTTTTGTTGATTCCATTGAAATCTCTTCTAGATGTAACCCTTTCCATTAGACCAGATGTTAGAGACGGTTACAGTACCATAGAACTAGTATATCTCCTACTGTAAACTTTGGCTTCCCTTGTCAGGAGAACGTGAGGAAAGGTCAGGATCTAGGCCTCCTATGGCATAGCAGGGAATGGCAAAGGAAAAAAATGTACAAGATAGCAATAAGAAGTAGAATTCAATAGAGCTGATTTACTCTGTGGTTGTGAATGGGCCTAAGAAGTCATCTTCCATATTTCAATAGGAACAAACTGTATAAATGTAGCAAGAAAAAAACTAGGGGGTTTGACTGGATTCTCTCTCCTCTGGGCCACTGCCTGTTGTGCATGCTTAGCATCTTTCCTTTGCATAATATAGATATCCTACAAGGTCGTGGCTCAGTGCTTGGGAAATTACAAGAAAGCACTAATTGTGCTTTCTCACGGAACCTGTGTTGCTTTTGTCAAGTTACAGAGAAATTTCCATTTGCCAATTCTGGCTACATTTATGATATGAAAGTTAAAACTTTAATAAAACAGCCCATCTTTTTTTAACTGAAGTATATATAGTTTGTATACAATGTTATATTGGTTTCAGATGAACTTAGTGATTCATCAATTACATGCATTACTAAACGCTCACCAAGATAAGTGTAGTTACCGTCTGTCACCATACAAAGGTACTACAATATTATTAATTGTATACCCTATGCTATACTTCCACCCCTGTGACTAAATTATTTTGTAACTTGAAATTTGTACCTCTTTATTCCCTTCACCTATTTCACCGGTCCTCCCCCACCCCTCTGGTAACCAACTGTCCAATCTCTGTGCTTATGTGTCCATTTTTGCTTTGTTGGTTGGTTGGTTTTGTTTTGTTTTTCAGATTCAATATGTAAGTGAAATCATATGGTATTCATCTTTCTCTGCCTGACTTTTTTCAATTAGCATAATACCCCTTAGGGCCATCCATGTCATCACAAACGGTAAGATTCCTTTTTTATGACTGAATGATATTCCATTGTATATATGTATCACATCTTATTTATCCATCTATTATTTTTGTGTGAAATTTTTTGTTTTTCTTTTAATATTTTTTATTGAAATATAATTGATATACACATTCATCTATTGATGGACACTCAGGTTGCTTCCATATCTTGCCTATTGTAAATAATGCTGCAATAAACATAGAGGTGCATATATCTTTTTGAATAAATGATTTTTTTCTTCAGGTGGATTCCAAGAAGTGGAATTGCTGAGTCATATGGTATTTCTATTTTTAGTTATTTGAGAAACCTCCATACTGATTCCCATAGTGGCTGCACCAATTTGCAGTCCCACCAGCAGTGTGCAAGTGTTCCTTTTTCTCCACATCCTTGCCAGCACTTGTTATTTCTTACTTGCTGATACTAGCCATTCTGACTAATGTGAGGTGATACATTTTTGTGGTTTTGATTTGCATTTCCTTGATAATTAATGATGTTGAGCATATTCTCAGGTGTCTATTAGCCATCTGTATGTCTTCTTTAGAAAAATGTCTACTCAGGTCCTCTGCCCATTTTTAACCAACTATTTGTTGCTTGGTGTTGTGTTGTATGAGTACTTTATATATTTTGGATATCAGCCCCTTATTGGATATATCATTTTCAAATATATTCTCCCATACAGTAGGTTGCCTTTTCACTTTGTTCATGGTTTCCTTTGGTGTGTAGAAGCTTTTTAGTTTGATGTTCATTTTTGTTTTTGTTTCCCTTGCCAGAGGAGACATATCCAGAAAAATAATTTCTGATGTTGATGTTCAAGAATGTACTGCCTATATTTCTTCTAGGAGTTTTCTAGTTTCAGGTCATATATTTAGGTATTTAATCCATTTTGAGTTTATTTTTCTGTGTGGTGTAGGACAACAATACAGTATTATTCTTTTGCATGTAGCTGTCCAGTTGTCCCAACACCATTTATTGAAGAGACTGTCTTTTCCCCATTGTATACCCTTGCCTCCTTTGTAATATATTAATTGACCGTATTTGTGTGGGTTTATTTCTGGGCTCTTTATTCTGTTCCATTTGTCTATTTATCTATTCTTGTGCCAGCACCATACTGTTTTGATTACTATAGTTTTGTAGTGGTTTGAAATCAGGAAGGGAGGTACTTCCAGCTTTGTTCTTCTTTCTGAAGATTACTTTGGCTATGTGGGGTCTTATGTGGTTCAATACAAATTTAAGGATTATTTGTTCTAGTTCAGTGAAAAATGCCATTAGTATGTAGGTAGGGATTGCTTTGAATCTGTAGATTGCTTTGGGCAGTATGGACATTTTAACAATATTAAATTCTTCTTATCCATGAGCATGGAATAGCTTTCCATTTGTTTGTGTTATCTTTAATTTCTTTCATCAGTGTTTTATAGTTTTCAGAGTACAGGTCTTTCACCTCCTTAGATTTATTCCTAGGTGTTTTATTCTTTTTAATGTAATTATAAATAGGATTGTTTTCTTAATTTCTCTTTCTGCTATTTCATTATTTGTATATTGAAATACAACAGATTTCTTTAAATTGATTTGGTATCCTGAAACTTTTCTGAATCCATTTATTAATTCTAATAGTTTTTTGGTGGAATATTTGGAGTCTTCTATATATAACAAGTATCATGTCATCATTAAATAATGACAGTTTTACTTCTTCTTTATCAGTTTGGATGCCTTTTATCTCTTTTTCTAGTCTGACTGCTGTGGCTAGGACTTCTGGACTATGCTGAATAAAAGTAGTGAAAGTGGACATCCTTGTCTTGTTCCTGATCTTAGAGAAAATGCTTTTAGCTTTTCACCATTGAGTATATTAGCTGTGGATCTGTCATATATGGCCTTTATTATGTTAAGATTTGTGCCCTCTATACCTATGTTGTTGGGTCTTTAATAATGAATGTATATTGAACTTTGACAAATGATTTTTCAGCATCTATTGAGATGATCATATAGTTTTGATCCTTCCTTTTGTTAATGTGGTGTATCATATTGATTGATTTATGGATATTGAACAATCCTTGCATCCCTGGGATAAATCCTATTTGATTGCAGTGAATGATCTCTTTAATATATTTTTTAATTCAGTTTGCTAATTTTCCATTCAGGATTTTTTGCATCTGTGGTCATCAGGGATATTGGTCTCAATTTTTCTTATTTTGTCTTTAATTTTCTTATTTGTCTGGTTTTGGTACCAGGGTGATGCTGGCCTCATAGAATGAAATTGGAAGCTTTCCTTCCTCCTCAGTCTTTTGGAATAGTTTGAGTAGAAGTATCAATTCTTCTTTAAATATTTGGTAGAATTCATCTTTGAAGCCATCTGATCCCAGATCCTTATTTGTTGAAAGTTTTTTGATAAGCAATTCAATTTCATTACTAGTAATTTGTTCAAATTTTCTATTTCTTCCTGGTTCAGTCTTGCAAAATTATGTTTCTAGGAATTCATCCATTTTTTTTCTAAGTTGTACAATTTGTTGACATGTTATTTTTTATAAATCTCTTATAATAATTTGTATTTCTATCTCCTCTTTCATTTATGATTTTATTTATTTGAGTCCTCTCTCTTTTTTTCTTGAAGAGCCTAGCTAATTTTATCTTTTCAAATAACTAGCTCTTGGTTTCATTGATGTTTTGTTGAAGGTTTTATTTTTGTCTCTATTTCACTTATTTCCACTCTGATCTTTGTTATTTCCTTTCTTCTACTAACTTTGGGCTTTGTTCTTCTAGTTCCTTTAAGTATCAGGTTAGATTGATTATTTCAGATATTTCATGCTTCTTGAGGTAGGCCTAGGCCTGTATTGCTATAAACCTCCCTTTTCAGTCTGCTTTTCCTGCATTCCAAAGATTTTGAACTATTGTATTTCTATTTTCATTATTCTCCAAGTATTTTTTAATTTCTTCTTTGATTTCTTTGATGACCCATTGGCTGTTAAGCAGCATGCCGTTTAGCTTCCTTGTGTTTGTGTTTTTTCCATGGTTTTATTATAATTGATTTCCAGTTTCATACCACTGTGATTGGAAAAGAAACTTGATATGATTGGAATCTTGTTAAATTTACTGAGACTAGCTTTGTGGCCTAATGTGATCTATTCTGGAGAATGTTCCATGTGCACTTGAAAAGAATGTGTATTCTACTGTTTGGGATGTAATGTTCTGTATAAATCTGTTATCTCAATTTGGTCTAATGTGTAATTCAAATCTGTTTCCTTATTGTTTCTCTGTCTAGATGATCTGTATCCATTGGGGTGTTAAAGTTCCCTACTATTATCATATTTCTGTCAATCTTTCCCTTTATGTCTGTTAATTATTTGTTCATATATTTAGTGTTGAATGTGAAGATATTTATAATTATTATATCTTCTTGCTCGATTGCGCCCTTAATCATTATATGATGTCCTTCTTTGTCTGTTGTTACTCTATTTTGTCTGACATAAGTATTGCTACTCCAGCTTTTTTTTTCATTCCTATTTGTATGCAATATCTTTTTCTATCCCTTCAGTTTCAGTCTGTGTGTTTTTAGGTCTAAAGTGAGCTCTCTTTAGACAGCAAATTGATAGGTCTTGTTTTTTTATCCATTTAGTCATGCTCTGCCTTTTGATTGTAGCATTTCATCCATTTACATTTAAAGTAATTATTGATAGGTATGTGGTTTTGCCAATTTGTTTTTAAAAAGTCCTGTTTGTTTTTGTTGTTCTTCTCTGATCCTCTTTTCCTCTCTTGCTCTCCCCTTGTACATTATGACTTTCTTTAGTGTTATGCTTGGATTCCCTTATCTTTTTGTTTGTGTGTACCCATTATAGGTTTTTGGCCTGTTGTACCATGGGGTTATGTGACATCTTACATATATTGCAGTCTATGGTGTTGATGGTCACTAAAATTCAAATGCATTCCAATAACACTACATTTCTCACCCCACCTTCTCCATATTTTATTTATATGATACCTTTTTTTTTGCAACTTTTCATCTAATAATTTCCTTAACTAATTTTCAGATGTAATTGATTATACTACTTTTGTCTTTTTGACCTTCATACTAGTTTTTAAGTAATTGATCTACTACCTCTAGTATATGTTTGCTTTTACCAGTGGGATTTTTGCTTTCATATTTTTTTTGCTTCTACTTAGGGTCTTTTCTTTTCCTCTTAAAGAAGACCCTTTAACATTTCTTATAAGGTCAGTTTAGTGGTGGTGAGCTCTTTCAACTTATGTTTTTCTGGGAAACTCTTTATCTTTCCTTCCATTCTGAATGATAACCTTACTGGATAGAATATTCTTGGTTGGGGATTTTTCTCTTTCAGCACTTTAAATACATCATGTTACTCCCTTCTGAACTATACAGTTTCTGCTGAAAAGATCAGCTAATAGCATTATGGGGTTTCCCTTGTAGGTAACTCATCGCTTTTCTCCTGATGCTTTTAAGATTCTCTCTTGTCTTTGATCTTTGACACTTTAATTATGATGTGTCTTAGTATAGACTTCTTTGGGTTTATCCTGTTTGAGGTTCTCTCTACTTCCTGGATCTGGATTTCTGTTTCTTTCCCTAAGTTAGGGAAATTTTCATCTATTATTTCTTCAAATTAGTTTTCTACTCCTTTCTCTCTCTCTTCTCCTTCTGGGGCTCCTATAATGCAAATGTTTACATGTTCAATATTGTTCCAGAGCTCCCAACCTATCATTTCTTTTTTTTTTTTTCTATTATTAATGTACAGTTACATGAGCAATATTATGGTTACTAGACTCCCCCTATTATCAAGTCCCCACCACATACCCCATTACAGTCACTGTCCATCAGCATAATAAGATGCTACAGAATCACCACTTGCCTTCTCTGTGTTATACTGCCTTCCCCGTATGCCCCCACCCCCGCTACCCTATCATTTCTTTTTACTGTTTTTTCTTTCTGTTGTTCAGCTTGAGTTCTTTCCATTATGCTATCTTCCAAATCATTGATTTGTTTCTCTGCGTCTTCTAATCTGCTGTTGATGCCCTCTAGTATATTTTTCATTTCATTTATTGCATTCTTCATCCATGATTAGTTCTCTTTTATATTTTCTATCTCTTTGTAAAGGTTCTCAGTGAGTTCCTCCACTCTTCTCTCAAGTCTGGTGACCAACTTTATAATCATTAATTTGGACCTTTATCCAGTTGATTGCTTAACTCTATTTCATTTAGCTCTTTTTCTGAAGTTTTTTCATGTTCTTTTGTTTTAAGCATATTTCTCTATCTCCTCATTGTGTTTGACTTTCTGTGCTCAGTTCTATGAATTAGTAGAAAGGGCTACCTCTCCCAGTCTTGAAGTATTAGATTTTTGTAAGGAATGCCTGCTGGGTAGACTGCTTATGCTTGGTGGTTTTGGCTGGTTGGCTGGAGGCCTAGTGAGTATGAGTAAGGGGTGTCCTGGTGTCAGAGCTCTCAAGGCATGGTTGGAAGAGGGTGGGGTCAGAATGGATACAAATGGGGTCCATACTGGTGGGGAGACAGTGGGCCCAGGTGCAATCTCCAGGAAATCCCTGCCTGCACGTACTGGCTATGTACCTGCAGTGCAGCAGCAGCTAAGGTACACTTTCCAGGGGTGGTTAGCAACTGGCTCCATACTTGCAGTGCAGCCACAGGCTCAGGCACAACTTCCAAGAAGCCCTGCTTCTGCAGCTACTGACTGCACCCACGGTACAACAGTGGCCCAAGTGCCCTCTCCAGGGGTGGGTGGTGACTGGCTTCACACCCACAGTGCAGTGGCTTACAAGCCCAGGGGCAAGCTCCAGGGAAGCCCCACCCCCACTGCTACTGTCTGTGAGTCTGGGGTACAACAGGTGCTGAGGTGAGCAGTGCCAACTGTCTCAAGAGAAGCCAACTTCCACAGCCACTGATGCAGCAGTGACCAGGGTGTACTCTCCAGGAGTTTGGGGCAACTGACTCTGCTTCATCAGGGCAGTCGCAGCCTGAATGCACTCTCTGGTTAACGTGTCTGGGTGTGAGCAGGGGCTGGAAAGCTATCTAGACTAAGTCAGAAATTGATGTGTGTGCCAACCATGCTCCCTGCGTCACCCTCAATGTGGGGAAAGAGTGAAAACAATGCCACTCACCAGAGCTCCTGGCCAGAGAGAATTCCTGCCATCCCCCCACCAAATGATGTGTGCTTTAGTTCTATAAATTGGGTTTTTTCAGTTATAGTCTAGATGCACTTTAACACACAGCTTTTTTTCTATGCCCCAAGAAAAGGGAATCTGTGTCCGTATCCCCTTTTAACAACTATGAGATGGTCAAGGCTCAGTCAAGGGTTGGCATTTACTGCCTGCATTTGGCTTAAAAAGAGAGGTACAAAGAAATTAGGGGTAATCGAGAGACAAAGGTTCAGTTTGCCAATGATAAGGACCCAGTCTGGTCAGGGGAAAAAAGATTAGAGTGCAAGAAAATAATCTAATGGGTAGGGAGAATATGGATATGTTCAGAAATCAAATAAATGGATGACATCAGAGAGACAGTAGTGGGAGAAAGGGTTGCAAGAATTAGGTAGATTGAAACAAAAGTGTCAAACAAATAATTGGATATAAAAC
>JAQQAC010012408.1:10858418-10883030 GCA_029783875.1 Phataginus tricuspis
CATGAATGTCACCCAAGATGAGAGCACAGTACAAAGTAACTGAAATAACTATAAGCCAACTCCTCAAATCTTCTACGAATAAAGGAGTCAGTAATTGTCAGCAATAAAAAAGAATAGAAGTTGGAGAGCCTCAAGATGGTGCAGTAGGAAGGCCAGACAGAAACCTCCTCCCACACACCCAAAAGGAAACAACTACAGCAAATACAACTAAACCTGAAAAAGAAATGAAGACTGCAGAACACAGCATCTACACCTGGGGAAGAGGAGACCACATAGAAAAGGGTAAAGGGGAAGAGCCACAACCAAGTGGGACCCCATCCAGCCCACCATCCCATCCCAAGTGGGAGGAAGAGGAAAGAAGCAGGGAGGGGATAGTTGCCCAGGAACTCTGCACACCTGGTGCTGGAGATCTGCTCCAGAAACATAAGTCCACATTGCACTGGGTTCTGGTGATTAGTGGGACTAGACACCAGGGACAGTTGGAAAACTCTGAGAGGCTGACATACCAGCCACCTATGGAGGACAGGCACTCTCGGCTGGTTCTGCCAAGACCTAACACAGAGGCTGCAGTTTGAAAGACTTGACAGTAGTGAGAGGGGAGCCAGAGGGGTTGGATGGAGCTATCTCTGAAGGAGAAAGGCACGTGGATGACACTTCCCCAGCCCTCCCTCAGCCCAGTGGGTGGAGCACTCTCAGAAGCCCCAGGTGCTCTATCCACCTTGCTGGTGGCTTAGCCCCAAGGCACCTCCAGGCTCCCACTGAAGCACCAGCCCATTCAGCCCAGCAGTGTCAGACTTTACTGCCTGGCAGGCACAGAGAGACTCTCCCAGCTTTCACAGCCCTGTTTCAGCCCAACTGGGGAGACTTCTGCAGAGGGAAACTCCAAAAGCTCCTTCCTCCCCATGGGTGGCCAAGCCAGGTACTGCACACCTCACTACTACTAAGGAACACACAGGAACCTGTTGCTGCAGCAACTGTTCACTGCCCTGGCATGACTAGCTGCCTCTGTCACTGGCAAGGTCAGTCACTGAGCAAATCACTACTGCCACTTGACCTTGTGTCCACACTCCCTCCCCACCACGCATGTTACACCACATCTGTGAGCCCATGTGCCCATCCAGCATGCCATTCACTGCCGCCACTGCATGCCCCACCACCACTGCAGCACACGCCACTGTGCCCTCCCACAGCACAAGTTGCCACCAATGCCAAGCACCCCTGTGCTCCACAACTGGACACCTTTCACCATCCCAAGTGGTATGCATCCTGCCATTGTGTAACTTTCTCTGAGACTTCCTCATCCACCCCATTAACCCAGCAGCCCCACCATCACTGCAGGGCAAGTAAAGGTTGGCCTGCACACAACAATCCCAGCAGGAACCACTGTTCTGATCACATAGGCCCTGCTGAGGCAAACCATTGACCTCAGTAGACAGATAAACTACTGCCCACAGACAAAAAAGCAATACCGCCCATTGTTCATCAACAGCAACTGGGGCTCCACAGCAAAGGAAAACCAGGAACTGGAGAGGGAAGAGTCTTGGGCTTCTGGGCAACACAGGATGCCTTCTTCATAAAGCCTTTACTCTCCAGACCAAGAAGCACAGCAGATCCATCTAATGCAAAGGAAGAAACACAGAAACCCTGACAAAATGAGGAGTTAGAGGAATATATTCCAAACAAAACCACAGGATAAGACATTGGAAAGAGGGCTGAATGAAACAGAATCTTCTTGATAAGTATTTCAAAGTAAAAGTCATAAATATGCCACAGATCTTCAGAAATGTATTAAAGATCTCAGGGAGGATTTCAACAAAGAGATACAAGAGCTGAATAATACAGTAAATGAAATGAAAAACAAAATGGATGGAATGATAACAGATTCCTGCAAGTAGAGGAGACAATCAACAAGATAGAAATTAGAAAACAGGAGCACAATGAAGCTAAAGAACAGAGAGAAGAAAGGATCTCTAGGGATGAAATAATGATGAAAGCTTTATGACCAATCCAAAATGAAACAATATTCTCATACTAGTGGTACCAGAAGTAAAAGAAAGACACAAAGGGAAAAGAAAGTCACTTCTAGGAAATAATTCTTGGAAACTTCCCCAGTATGGGGAATAAAATGGACACTCAGGTCATGGAAGCTTAGACAGCCCCTAACAAAAGGAACCCCAGGAAGACAACACCAAAATATATAATAAATAAAATGGCAAAGATTAAGGATAAGGAGAGAGTATTGAAAGTGGCCAGATAGAGAAAAAAAAATTACTTATAAGAGAAACCTTATCAGGTTATCAGCAGTCTTCTTAGCAGAAACTTTACAGGCCAGAAGGGTGTGGCATGAAATATTTAATGTAGTGAAACAAAAGGGCCATCAACCAAGAATCCTCTACTTGGCAAGATTCTCATTTAAATTTGAAGCAGAGATTAAACAATTTCCAGATAAATGATGGCTCAAACAGTATTACAAGATATGTTAAAGGGACTGCTGTATATGGACCTGATCCTAATGCTAAATAGTTTTCACTAGCTAAACTAAATCCACAGTAAAGGTAGTGGACCAATTAATTACCAAGCAGGTTAGAAATTAAAACAAAAGTAGCAAATCCATCTATACACAAAAACAATAAAAGGATACACAAAAAGTGCAGATTACGACATCTAATACATAAAGTGTGGAGGAGGAGGAAGAAAAAAAGTGCTTTTAGATTGTGCTTGAAATAGAGTAATCAACAACTTAATATAGACTGTTATACACTCAGGAAGCTATCCTTGAACACTTGGTAACCAGAAATCTAAAGCCTATAATATATGCAAAAAAAATTTAAAAGAGAAATCCAGCAACAACATTAAAGAAAACCATCAAATGACAAGAGAAGAGTTTAAAAGAGGAGGAAATGAACAAAGAGGAGCTACAAAAACAACCAGAAAACAATTAATAAAGTGACAATAAGTATATATCTATCAATAATTACCTTAAATGTAAATGGACTGAATGCACCAATCAGAAGACATAGAGTGGCAGAATGGATAAACAAGATCCATCTGTATGCTTCCTACAACAGATTCATTTCAGAACCAAAGACATACACAGACTAAAAATGAAGGGATGGAAGAAGATGTTTCATGCAAATAATAGGGATAAAAAAGCAGGAGTAGCACTACTTCTATCAGATGAAATTGATTTCAAAACAAAGGAAGTAACAAGAGACAAAGAAGGACATTACATAATGATAAAGGGGTAAGTCCAAGAAGAGGATATAACCATTATAAATATCTATGCACCCGACATAGGTGCACCTAAATATGTACAACAAATACTAAGAGAATTAAAGGGTGAAATATATTCCAACACACTCATTGTAGACTTTAACACACCCTTTACATCAATAGATCAACAAGGCAGAAAATAAATAAGGAAACAGAGGCACCGAACAATACATTAGATCAGATGTACCTAACAGACATCTATAGAATACTCCATCCAAAAGTATCAGGATACACACTTTTATCAAAAGTACATGGACCATTCTCCAGAATAGATCACATACTCAGCTACAAAAAGAGCCTCAATAAATTTAAAAAGATTGAAATAGTATCAAGCACATTCTTAGAACAAATGGTATAAAACTAGAAATAAATTACATGAAGAAAACAAAACTGCCTACAAATACATGGAGGTTAAACAACATGCTTCTAAATAATCAATGGATCAATTGCCAAATTAAAACAGAAATAAAGCAATACATGGAGAAAAATGAAAACAAAAATAACAGTCCAATATTTGTGGGACACCGCAAAGGCAGTTCTAGAGGGAAGTACTTAGCAAAACAGGTATAGTTCAAGAAACAAGAACAACCCCAAATAAACAATCTCAATTTACAATGAAAGAAACTAGAAAAAGGAACAAATGAAACCCAAAGTTAGAAAGAGAGACATAAGAAAGATGAGCACAGAAATAAACAATATAGAGAAGAATGAAAAATAGAAAATATTAATGAATCTAAAAGCTGTTTCTTTGAGAAAATAAATAAAACAAAATAGAAATCCCTAGCCAGACTTATCAAGAAAAAAAGAGAGTACACAGACAAACAAAATTAGAAACAAAGAAGAAATAGTCAGAATGGATACCACAGAAATACAAAGAATTATTAGAGAATACTATGAAAAATTATGTGCCAAGAAATTGGGCAACTTAGAAGGAAAGGACAAATTCCTAGAAAAATACAACCTTCCAAGACTGATCCAGGAAGAAACAGAAAATCTGAACAGACCAGTTACCAGCAACCAAATTAAACTGGTAATCAAAAAACTCCCAAAACACAAAACTCCAGGACCAGATGTCTTCACAACTGAATTCTACCAAATATTTAAAGAAAAGCTAATACCCATCCTTCTTCAAGTATTCCAAAAAGTAGAAGAGGAGGGAATAATTCCAAACTCATTCTATGAGGCCAGCATCACTCTAATACCCAAACCAGGCAAAGACACTACAAAAAAATAAAATTACAGAACAATATCCCTGATAAACAATAGATGCAAAAATCCTCAACAAAATATTAGCAAACCAAATTCAAAAATACATCAAAAAGATCACCCATCATGACCAAGTGGGATTTATTCCAGGGATGCATGGATGGTACAATATTCATAAATCATTGAATATTGTACATCACATCAACAGAAAGGACAAAAATCACATGATCATCTCAGTAGATGCTGAAAAAGCATTCGACAAAATTCAACATCCATTCATAAAAGCTCTCAACAAAATGGGCATAGAGGGTATATACCTTAACATAGTAAAAGCCATATATGACAAGACAACAGCTAACATCATACTTAATGGTTAAAAGATGAAAACTTTTCCTCTAAGATCAGGAACAAGACAAGGATGTCCATTCTCACCACTTTTATTTAACATAGTACTGGAGGTCCTAGCCATAGCAGTCAAACAACACAAAGAGATAAAAGGCATCTGATTGGTAAGGAAGAAGTTAAACTGTCACTATTTGCAGATGACATGATATTATACACAGAAAACCCTAAAAAATACAACAAAAACCCTCTTAGAACTAATAACTGGATTCAGCAAAGTTGCAGTGTACAAAATTAAAACACAGAAATTTATTATATTTCTATATACTAACAATGAACTATCTGAAAGAGAAAACAAGAAAACAATTTCATTTACAATTGCATCAAGAAGAATAAAATACCTAGGAATAAACCTAATCAAGAAAGTGAAAAACCTGTATTTTGAAAACTATAAGACACTTATGAGAGAAATTAAAGAAGACACAAAAAGTGGAAATCTGTCCTGTGCTCATGGATAGGAAGAATTAATATTGTCAAATGGCCATCCTGCCCAAAGCAATTTACAGATTCAATGCAATCACTATCAAAATTCTAACAGCACTTTTCAGTGAACTAGAGCAAACAGTTCTAAAATTTATATGGAACCATAAAAGACACTGACGAGCCAAAGCAATCCTGAGAAAAGAAGAACAAAGTTGGGAGGATTACACTCCCTGACTTCAAGCTATACCACAAAGTTACAGTAATCAAAATAATATGGTACTGGCCCAAGAACAGATCCATAAATCAATGTGAAACATAATAGAGAGCCCAGATATAAACCCATGCAAATATGGTCAATTAATATACGATAAAAACACCATGAATATACAATGGAGAAAAGACATTCTTCAATAACTGGTGTTGGGAAAACCATACAGTTACGTATAAGAGAATGAAACTGGATTGCTGCCTAATTCCATATACAAAAGTAAATTCAAAAGGGACCAAAGATCTGAATGTAAGACATGAAACCATAAACTCTTATATAAAAACATATGCAAAAATCTCTTAAAAATAAATATGAGATGTTTTTTCCTGGACACATATCAGGCAAGAGAAACAAAATTAAAAATGAACAAATGGGACTGCATCAAACTAAAAAGCTCCTGTACGGCAAACGACACCATCAGCAGATCAAAAAGGCAACCTATAGTATGGGAGAATTTACTCATAAATGATCTGATAAGGGGTTAACATCCAAAATATATAAAGAGCTTATAATCCTCAACACCCAAAAAACAAGTAACTGATTAAATGTTGGGTGGAGGACCTGAACAGACATTTCTCCAAAGAAGCCAACAGGTACATGAAAAGATGCTCCATGAAAAGATCGCTAATCATCAGGGAAATGCAAATGGAAACCACAATGCGATATCACCTTTCACCAGCCAGAATGGCCACTATACAAAAGATAAGAAATAACAAGTGTTGGCTAGGATGTGGAGAAAAGGGAATCCTCCTGCACGGTTGGTAGGAATGTCAGTTGTTGTAGCCACTGTGGAAAGCAGTAGGGAGGTTCCTCAAAAAACTAAAACTAGAAATATCATTCAATCCAGCAATTCCACTTTTAGGAATTTACCTGAAGAAAACAAAATCCCTGATCCGAAAAGATATACGCACCTGTGGCTCCACGAGGAAGGCAGTTCCCTGTCCAGGCCAAGTTCCCTGTGAATCCAATGAGACTGAAGGAAGACAACGGAAAGGGCGGGTTTGGGATTAAAGGTTTGTTTCTCACAGCTCAGTTTCTCTCCTGGTGAATTCTGCTCCTCGGCACTCTCCCTCTCTCCCAGCAGGCTCCCAAGTCCTCCCTTTCCAGCCATGACACACTCTCCTTCCCCCCGCCCCTTTTGGGAGGGACTCCCTGGGTGGATCCCTGGTGACTGGCAGGTGCTTGACCAATGATGTACCAGGAACAGAGGGCAGGAGAGAATGGCTGCTACTCTTCATCCCTTACCCCAGACTGGCAGTCCTATGTCAGCGGCTCTGCCGCAGTAACCATCACATGGACATGCAAATAGGCCCTTATATGCATATCACTATCAAGGCCAGGTGGGGACTCTGGCTGAAAACTTCCATTTACTCAACAGCACCCCTATGTTTATTACTGCATTACTTACAACAGCCAAGATATGGAAGCAACCTAAGTGTCCATCAATAGATGAATGGATAAAGGAGATGTGGTACATATACATAATGGAATATTATCAAACCATAAAAAGAAAAAAATCCTGCCATTTGCAACAACATGGATGGATCTAGAGAGCATTATGCTCAATGAAATAAGCATGCAGAGAAATACAAATACCATATGATTTCACTTATTTGTGGAATACAGAAACAAAGCAAAACAAAAGGAATGAAACAGCAGTAGACTCAAAGACACGGAAAAGGTACTGGTGGTTACCATGGAGGAGGGGTTGGGGCGGTGAGGGGGATAAAGCGGCACAAAAATTCTCAATCATAATATAGCTTGGTCAACCAATGATTCTGCAACATCTTTCTATGTTGACAGACAGTAGCTGTACTAGTCAGGGGGATGAGGATTTAATAATATGGGTAACTGTTGAACCACTGTGTTGTATACTTGAAACAAGTGTAAGATTGTATATCGACACTACTTCAAGTAAAATAATTCTTTTATAAGAAGGATAAAAGATTCTTCCACTGGATGATAGAAAACTTCAAATAGAGGTTTTACACAAGCAAGTAAGAGTAATGGTTTGGCAGTGTCACTGGGGAGTTAAACTAGTCCAGTTCTCAGGCCTAATGTGGATAGGGCATAGAAGAATAATTAGTCACATTTAAAAGGGCAGCAGGGTTTGTCGGGTCCGTGAGAGATAGCTATTAGAGGAGGAGAAGACTTGAGATAGAGAGAAGACCAGTCGGGTCTTCTGCTTTATCTGGTGAGAAAGGATGATGGCCCAACCTACCCAGTAGCAGCGAGGATACAAAGAAGGAAATGTTCCCTAAAAATATAAAAGAGATAAATTGCTTTGGTAACAGTGTGAAGAATAAGTAGGAAGAAGAAAGGATGACTTCCAGGATTCTGTTTTGGGCAAATTGGTGTATGAACATACTCTTTACTGCAGTAGGAGGAGGAATAGATTTAGAAGCAAAGAGAATGAGACCAGTTTGAGAATATGGTGAATCTGTGGCTGGCTCTATTGTAGGTTTTCCTATAGAAACATCCTATGAGCAGCCAAATATAAACATTCTAGGCTCATCAAGGAACTTTGGGCTACAGAGATAGATTTGAGGATCATCATTCCTGATTGGAAATCAAACACAAATAAGCGAAAGAGATCCCTTAGGGAGGGTGTTTTGCTCAGTCTTAATAAATGGCTGAAACCTCTTTACTCTGTGGCTCGGCATTAATTTTTTTTTCTTGTTGGTCGGTGGTCCTGATTTGTTATTTCTGTTGAACTTGTTCCCCATCTCCCTCTTGACAATTATGGAATGGCTCAGTTGTGCTAACTGCTTGGAGTATGGAGGTAAAAAGCCCATTTCTCACCCCTCTGCTCTCCGACCTCTCACTGCCACTCTGACACCCTGGCTTCTTCACCAGGCTCCTAATTCTGCCATTACCTTCAATTATTTACAAGAGTATTGCAAAGTAAGCCTCACAAGGTAACTCTTACAAATCAATATAAAATATAGCACAAAAGTCGTCACTGTTCTGGTTAAATCTATTTTTAATTTTCCACTTTTTATCTGAATTAAAATAGAAAAAAATAGGCAAGCAAAACATAACAATGACCTATCACGCGCTCATTTAGAGGGCTATCAAGAAAAAAAACGCGCTCATTTAGAAGGCTATCAAAAAAAAAAACCAGGACTTAGCAAGTGTTGGCAAGAATGGGAAGAAACTGGAATAGGAAGAATATGGATATTGGATATTGGAAGTATCATTCATAACCAGTAATTTTTCAAAAGTTCTTGCAAAACTGCCTAACTTCACAAAAAGCCACATCTTGTATGCACTGTTGCAGAAAATGTAAATTGGTGCAGCCATTATGGAAAACAGTATGGTCCTTCCTCAAAAAAATTAAAATAGAATTACCTTATGATCCAGCAATTCCACTTCTGGGTATGTACCAAACAATTTGAAGCAGAGACTCAAATAGGCATTTGTAAAACCATTTTCATTGCAGTATTATTCACAATAGCCAAAAGGTGGGAGCAACCCACATGTCCATCAATGGATGAATAGATGAGCAAAGGTGAGTATTACCCAGGCTTCAAAAGGAAATTCATATAGGCATGGCTGAACCTTGCAGACATTATGTTAAGTGAAATAAGCTACTTGAAAAACGGTAACTATGATTTATATGATTCCTCTTAACCTGAGGTACCTAAAGTAGTCAACTTCGTAGAGACAAAGTAGACTAGTGGTTGCCAGGGGCTGGGAGGAGAGCTTAATAGAGAACGAACATTTAATGTGCAATAGTTTCAGTTCTGCAAGACTTGGAAAAGTGTTCCGGAGGTGGATAGTGGTGATGGTTGTGCAACCATGCGAATGCACTTAATACTACTGAACAGTACATTTTAAAATGGTTAAGTTGGTAATTTTAACAATTTTTTAAGCTATTATTTTTTAAGATGACTGTAACAATCTACATCAATCAAAACCAGTAGGAAATGGAGAGGCTCGAACCCGCCCAGGCATAACTCGGCTCGACCACCACACTGCGGGAACAGGAAACCAAGCAGGTGGCAAGGACACCCTTTGAGGTCTGCGCAGGGAGAGGCTCGCTGGGAAGCCGCAGGTTCCAGCGAGTCACCTCGCACTAGGCTGCCACTGCGCAAGCGCATGACGCGGCGCCGTTGGCGCCTTTTAAACGTAACGGGGAAGTGACGTCAGTAACTTTGGGACGGGTTCCGGGAAGATCTATATAGGTGAGCGGGGCTGGCTCTGTAGTTCTGCGGCAGGTATGAGCTGTACCATCGAGAAGATTCTCACAGACGCTAAGACGTTGCTGGAGAGGCTGCGCGAGCACGATGCAGCCGCAGAGTCGCTGGTGGATCAGTCAGCGGCTCTGCACCGGCGGGTGGCCGCTATGCGGGAGGCGGGGACAGCACTTCCGGACCAGGTCAGGCGGAGGGTAGGGGTCTGTGCCCTCAAGTTCTGGGCCCTGGAAGGGTGGTGGGAGAGGTGAATTGGGCACTCGGCCTGGAATTTATTCCTGGTCTCAGAAGGTGGCAGTGAGACCTTTCTGCGGGTGTCGGGGCTGAGAATGCTGCCCTGCAGCTCTTTGACTCCTGCTTCTTCACTTGTATCTGCGGCTGTTCTGTTTACGGCGTGCTGAGTCTCTCTGTTTGTCCAGTGTCAAGAGGATGCATCCGATATAAAGGACATGTCCAAATACAAACCTCACATTCTGCTGTCCCAAGAAAATACACAGATTAGAGACTTGCAGCAGGAAAACAGAGGTTAGTCAGGCCTTTTTGTGTAGTTAAGTAATTTTTCAAAGATTTACAAAACTGGCTAACCGTACACAAAAGTGCATGTCTTATATGTATTTCTAGATTAATACTTTTAATTAATAAAGTTATCCTGTGCTGGCCTAGTAACAAAGTTTGTTACATTACCCTTTTCAAGGTCAACTGACCAATGTTATATTTATAGGCAGCTTATCAAAGAGGTGCTTAGTAGAGTTCAGCTATTGTACGACTTACTTCGGCATTTTCCAGGTTGAAGCTTTAATAATGAATTAATATCCTCAAGGGCTTAACATTTAATGTTTAATATTGAAATAAACACTAAAGTTAAGATTGAAGGGTTTTTCAGAATGAACAAAACAGCAGTAGACTCATAGACACTGA
Source organism: Phataginus tricuspis (assembly GCA_029783875.1). Lineage (NCBI taxonomy): Eukaryota > Metazoa > Chordata > Mammalia > Pholidota > Manidae > Phataginus > Phataginus tricuspis. Next base: position 10,869,105 of record JAQQAC010012408.1, read on the forward strand.
GAAGTGACTAGTAGTTACTAAAGGGGAGGGGTTGGGGTGGGTTGGCAGGGAAGGGTGAGGGGGATAAAGGGGCACAATAATAGGCAATCACAATGTAAGTTGGTCACAGGACGGTAGTACAGCATGTAGAATAGTCATTGGTTCTGTAACATCTTTCCATGTTGATAGCAATCACACTAGAAGGGGTGAGGATTTAATAATATGAGTAATTGTTGAACCACTGTGTTGTACATTTGAAACCAATATAACATCATGTATCATGATTACTTCAATTTAAAAAAAAAGATTGAAGGGTATTTTTATGTTCTTGTGCAATGTGGAAGAACTGAATTTTGTCCTTGGGCTATATATTCTTAGGTTTAATGAATACTTCATTAATGATAGTAGAATGAATAGTTATTTGTGTATTGGTTTACGGAGTTTTTTTACATGTATCATCCCATTGTATTCTCTTATCTCCATTTTAAGATAGATAAGCTGAGTACTTACTACATGCAGATAAGAAATAAGCCCAGAGAGCTTGCTTGAGAGTATTAAATTAGTAACTCACAGAACTGAAGTCAAATGCAGGTCTTCTGAGTCTGTATTCCATGTTGTTTCTACCAGACTATGCTGCCTCAACCTAGAAAGTTCTTTTTCACATAGACCCTAACTGTTGAATTTTGTGGACTTAAACCCTGATTTACAACTTGGGATTCACAGTATCTCATGGTGTGTCATAAAATTCCAACTATTGAGAGCTTGGCTTTGGGAGCTGTTAGACATCAGTGCCAAGTTATTTTGTTTTTTGATAGAGCTATGGGTTTCCTTGGAAGAACACCAGGATGCTTTGGAACTCATCATGAGCAAGTACCGGAGACAGATGTTACAACTGATGGTTGCTAAAAAAGCAGTGGATGCTGAACCAGTTCTGAAAGCTCACCAGTCTCACTCTGCAGTAAGAAACTTCGATGAATAAATTCTAAATGAACTGAATTGGAATCTTGAAATTGTTTTAGATTGTGTGCTTGTTTTTGAGGAAAAGCTGGTTTTTCTTTCATTTGCTTTTGATTTTGTTACAGCTTTGTAAAGATATAAATAGAAAAGAGGGAGTAAGGGGCTACTTAAGTTCTTTGATTTCAGTGGGACTAATGCTCCTCCCTCTCTCCTTCACCAAGACGTCTTTTCATGATGTTAATGAATGCTTCGTTCTTCCACCAAACATAATGCCAGTTAGTGTTGAAGGTGCTCATTAAATACTTAGTTGGTTATTATTGTATATTTCCCTGTACAATAATAAGCTCCTTGATTGTAGGGAGCATGAGTCCCATCTTTTTTCCTAACATAGTACCTGGCACATAGCAAGCAGTCAGTAAACCTTTACTGAAATGAACTACATAGCATCATATTATGTTGTTAGGAAAAAGTATGATGTTTTTTAAAAGTACATGGCATACTTTCTACACTTTGGTGGCTTGTGATTTAATTTGGGAGACCCAATAATTGTGCTTATGTTTATAGAGTGCTTCATCATTGTCATTCTACATTTACACATAGTATATCATTTAATTCTGGATTCATAAGTTGGTACCTCACTCTTTGCTATATGGAATTTGAAAGATAAATATCATCTTAAATTCCATAGAAAGCATTTTACTAAGATAACAAAAGTCTTAGGGAACAGAGATATTTTAAATACATGAAAGGCTTTCATCTGAAAGAGAAAAATAAACTTTTATTTTCTATAGTCTGGAGGAGAAAACTTGAACCTTGAAGGAGTCAAGAGTTTAGCTCATATGAAAAACTTGCTAACAGCTATGTCCAAAGATAGAATAAGATAACCTTGGAATGTGATGAGCTTCCTGCCAATAAAAGTATTCAGATTTGTTCAACACCTAGTGGGTGGTTAGACTAGAATTGATGTTTCAGAAACAAATTATTTGGAAATACTATGAGATAACTTTACTCTGCTTTACCTCTGAGGACTCAGATTATAGTGAAACTCCTGTGTAAACCTCTGTAACATAGATTAAGTGAACTTTTTGACATCATAATGCACATATTCTCATGAACTTCATACCTGTAGAAAAGATTAGTTTTTTCACCTTTTTTTCCTTAATATCTTCACAGGAAATTGAGAGTCAGATTGACAGAATCTGTGAAATGGGAGAAATCATGAGGAAAGCCGTTCAGGTGGACGATGACCAATTTTGTAAGATTCAGGAAAAACTGGCCCAATTAGAGGTAAGATTGTTGCTATTTTAGGTTCACAATATTTTAGGAAGTTTTCATAGACTGGAAGGTATTCCACTGCTATCCCGTCACTGCAGTGTCCTGATGTTTTCTGTGTGCTCATAATTTACAATTAAAACTTCTCCATACCCTTTTCAAGAAAGGAAATAGCAGCAGCAAAGAATGAAAATGCCAACTATGTATTAGCTAGAAATTGAGAAATTTCCAAATTGAGAGAGTAGAGAGAATGGAAGGAGCAGGTTACACGTGAGCTAAAAATCCCTTACCTGCCATAAAAGGAAGTCAAACAGATGACTAAACCTGATGATCAAGAACTAGAAGTGCAGGCATATTATTTAGAATTATGGAAGGAAATACCAAAAGAAATAGATAAAAGTATTAAAAGTGGCTGCCTTTGGAGAACAAAGCCAAGGAACTGATGTTTATTTTATAAGCCTGTAGTCTTAATTATTTTAAAGCTATTTGCACTTGATATTTTGATTAAAATAGGAATAATTTACAAATAAAGGCTTGGGGTGTTAGTGCAGTCATAAAGTTGTTAAGGAAAAACGTTATAATGGCTTGAATGCTGCTTATTACAGGATGCTGTCATGGGCCTTTGAGAAATACCAGAGAGAAAAAGGTGGGGTCCCTGTTCAGAGTCTAATGAAAGGAATAATATTAGTGCTTATATCAAGAGAGATACAAAGTACAGGAAAGCGTTTTTTTTTATTAAGGTATTATTGTCATACACTCTTATGAAGGTTTCACATGAAAAAACAGTGTGGTTACTACATTTACCCATATTATCAAGTCCCCACTCATACCCCAATTCAGTCACTGTCCATCAGTGTAGTAAGATGACACAGATTCACTGTTTGCCTTCTCTGTGCTACACTGTTTTCCCCGTGATCCCCCACACCATGTGTACTAAACATAATACCCCTCAATCCCCTTGTCCCGCCCTCCCACACCCCTCCCCTTTGGTAACCACTAGTTCCTTCTTGGAGTCTCTGAGTCTGCTACTGTTTTGTTTGTTCAGTTTTGCAGGGAAGCATTTTTTATGGTAGAAAATTTAGTGGCCATGTGGTCTGACTCTTGGTGAAACCTGAAAAATGCTATGGTTTACCAGAATTTCTTGCAGAGAGAATAATGGTGAAGAGTGAAGCTGCCATATCTGGAAATCAAAAGGAGTGACAAGATCACAAGAGGAATTAGGAGTTAGTTAGAATGATAGAACAACCTTGTCTACACTATCCCTGATTTCCCTTACTATGGAAACAGCTCTAACGAAATGTGGGACAAATTTTACTTAATATGGAAATGTAAAAAATGGGCATCACATTAAGACCCCAGCAATATTACATCGGAGTGGTCTGAGTTTGGACAAGTCTTTAGACTTCTGTGAGCCAGTGTCTTCATCTTAAAGAGAATATGGATGCAGGCAATGGTACCTATTCTACAGATTGAGAATAATGAAAGACACCCACATGGTGTCTAGCTGTGTACCCAGTAAGTACTTTCTTCTCTCCTTCCTTTCTCCAAAACTATAAGGCATCTAGGAGAGAAGGTTGAGCAGAGTGAAAATACTGTCAAGAATTTAAAAGATAAACAGTAGTGAACTGTGGAAATTATGAGAGTATGACAAGCAGTGAATTCTCAGGTGGAGAGGGACCTTGTTTTTTTCTTTGTAGTCCTAACACATGGCATATAGAAATTACTCAGGAAATGTTTGTTACATGAATAAATAAGTAACGTTTTAGAAATTTTGAAGTTCTGTTCTTTTGTTGCCTTAAAGCTTTTAAAATTAAAATAATATGCTTTCCTAACAGTTACCAAAGGGAAAGACTCTGGGGAAGATGGGTGGGAAGGGAGGGATAAGGGGGAAAAAGGGCTATTATAATTAGCACACATAAAGTGGCAGGGGTGGGAATGGGGTAGGGGATACGAGGAAGGCAATATAACAGAGAAGACAAGTAGTGATTCTATAACATCCTTCTACACTGATGGACAGTGACTGCAATAGGGGTATGTGGTGGGGACTTGATAATAGGGGGAGTCTTGTAACCATAATGTTGCTCATGTAATTGTATATTAATAATAGCAAAATAATAATAATAATAATAATATGCTTTCTGTCCAGGCCCAAAACAATGCATTCTGATGTGGTTTGTCAGTCAAATACCTTAAATAAACATACACCTTTTTTTTTCTTTTTCCCAGCTTGAAAATAAGGAACTTCGAGAATTATTGTCCATCAGCACTGAGTCTCTTCAGGTCAGGAAAGAAAACTCAATGGACACTGCTTCCCAGCCATTAAATAACTGAGCTGCTGAATGACAACTGGAGATTATCAAGGAAGGAAGTTGTTATCTTTCTATTCAAATATTGCTCATTCAGACTTGATTTAGTGTTAATTAAAGGTATCAGGTGGCAGTTTATAATTCTAAGTCAAAATTGGCTGTCCAGGAAACAGTTCTGGGATGTGTTAGTGAGAATACACAAAAGTTTTGCCATTCCTTTCTCTAAGAGAGTACTTTTAATTTTCATTTCTGGTACCTCAGTTTATATAAACTGTGTTTTCAGTTCATTTCTGTTTTTTTACATCTGTGAAACTTAAAGCATTTTATTATAAATCAACAGTTTTATATAGAATTATAAATTGAAATTCTAAAAATTTTTTAAAGCGATTAGCTTTTTACATCTATTTGGCATAAACCTGGGTGTTTTTTCCATTTGATAAAAATGATACTATTTCCCAGAACGAGATTGGCAGATTCTCTGATTCATAATGTAATTCGCCTTTTATGAAGTTTTAAGTCTCTCTGGTGCTAAGAGTTGGCACTTTGTGCCTCATGTCTTTAGTCTTAATTTGAGAGAACCTACTGCTAGTCCTCAGTAGGTCCTAGTGGTAGTACAGACTTTGTATTGTTCAAAGAATGCTGAGAAATTTGTCCTGCATACATGCACACACACATGCACTCTTAGTTCAAATGCTGGAAGTAGCTTTTATTTATTATATTTGGTGTTGGTAGTTAATTTTTCAATTTTGTTCTACTAGGAAATCTATAACCTGGGTAGAAATGTAAAGAACATATAATAGGTTTATTTACATCATAATTCTTAGGTACTACATTCTATTTAATTTATATGTAACCTCTGTTTTATGGTTAAGAACTGTCACTTAGTTAGATGTCTTTCATTACTAGTACTAGTAGTTGGCTTTCTTTTTATATCCATTTTTCACAAGGAAGCAGTTTTTATCACCTCAAGAGAGTTGTTAGACTCTTAGTGCTGTGTAGACAGCAAAGCAATGTTGAGAATAAAATACGAGTATTCAAGTAGGCTCACCCATCAACTCATTCCCCTATCTGTTTACTAACATTTCAAATTTTCAAATTATTTCATGTTATACTGTCAATTTAGGTTTACCCAAAATAATTGAAATAATGCTGAATCTGTCAATATTTTACAGTAGCACTGAGCACCATACTGCACGGGAGAGACTCAGTGTTAAAAAGAGTTTTGTTAGTGCTTTGTGTGGCATAAAATTTCTTTGTACTGCCACAAAGTATTAACTTCAGTTAAAACAACAATCTCTCCAGGATGTCCTAAAAGCATCTGATCCCAGTGATACTAATGGAGTTTGCTGACAGGTGCGGGCTTTAATGAATAGATGTATGTCATTTTAGAATTTGTCAAATTTCTTCTCAAAGTCCTGCATCACCTCAAAAGAGTAGGCATTTTTAACTTGTTTCCCCAACAACCAGCTAACTTTTAGTCTTTGCCTTGAAGTCTATGCCTTAAGTGCCACTGTATGTCCCACAGTTCATTCGGAAGACATTTGTCAGTTGCCGTGGCCAGTTTTCAGTGAAAATGATAATGTAGTCAAATGGCCCGTTGAAGTATAACATGGTGTCCTTTTATCTGCCTTATGTTCCTTCAGAGTTGCTTATAAAGTTCTTTATATCTCAGATATCAGGATAAACCTCTGTTAACTTTTACCCCCTAGCAAATCAAAAGCTTAAAGTATGAGTCTAAAGAGCTGTCAGTGCCCTACATAATATATGTTCTGGCTAGTGTTAATGCTATGAAGATACTGTGTAGTTAGAAAGTTGAAGTAGGGAAGGAATGTTCTTTGATTTGAGTGGATAGTAAAGTCTCTTGCAGTGGATGGAGGCATTTGACTTATTTGCAAAATCCTAGCGCAAATGTGTCTTTTCCAATAAAAACCTCATTTTGAGAAAATCAGCCAATTTTAACTCAGTAATGAGTCTATAAAGAAGTGCAGAGTTTGTTTTTCACATACACAGGAACATGTCAAGTAGACAGGGATTTTCATAACTATTTTATAATTAGCACAATGTAGTCAGTATAACTTTACAAATATTTGCTTATGAAATGGTTTTCAAGATTTCTTCCTGATTAGAAATCATAAATTACATGATTACAAATCAAATTATAAAATTAAAACTGAATTTGGAAATATCTTGAAAAATGCTTAAAAACGATCAATATTTACCTTTATTACCTTGACATATTAGTATTGTATGCATAGTTTGCGTCAGACACTGAAAGTCTATTTCAGTGTTTCTCAAAATGTGTTTTGGTGACTTACAAAATAGAAATTTGGGATGAGATCAAGGAATTCGTGTTTTAATCTCAGATACATTCTAAGGACACTAGTTTGAGAGTGTCTAAGTCTGTTATGTACTTCATCTGGAGTTATGAATAGAAAAAAGGGAGGGAGAGTTGTTGACATTGTTTTCAAAGAAAAAATCTGGTAGAGGAGACAAGTGTATATATAATTACAAGGCAGTGTGATGAATCCAATATAAGACTGTATAGGATGCATAGGAGGGACTTTTTAAACCTGAGAATCCAATAGAGACAACAAATGGGTAGGAGAACGAAAGCTTGGTGCTTTCTAATTATAGAATCTCATTTCAACTATACCTCATTTTGTCAGATACTCAGGCACAAGGAGGTTGTGTATTTGTGCACAAACTGGAAATAAGACTGAAACCCAGAGAGACTCTTAAACATATTCTTAACCATCAAATTAAGATGCTTTAATGCCAAATACTGTTCAAAGTGGTTTTTGATTAGCAAATCTATTTTTATGAATAGTGCAAAAGAAGCACCACAGTCCATAGAAGAAAATACTGTGAATTTAATAAGTGGAATGTTAACTAATGAAACATAATTGTCATCTGTTTTCTAGAATGGTGTAGCTGAGCATATGTGGCATGCAACTGAAAGGAGTAATGCCTAATCAGTGGCCCTTACTATATGCAGGAAAGAGTGCAGTTCTGTCTTTCAAATCTGCCTCCTTAGCGTTTTTCGTCCTTCTTGCTTTTCTTGTTTGCAGGAGTGTTACTGCTGTGCCAAATGTCATGTCCATGTTGAAGGCAGGTCTGTGCCAGCTCTAACTACACTTGTTTATGAAGAAAGGCATTCCCAGAAATTCCAGATGAGTTTCCCCTTTTTATTTGCCTGGCCTGTTAAATGCTCACTTCCAGCTACAAAGGAGGCTGGGTGTGTAGCCGCCCCAAATAAAATCAGTATTCTATTAACAAAGAGAAAAGAGAATTGAGAAGGCACCTAAAGTCTGACACAGATCTTTTTACATTGAATAATTTTTAACAGGCTTTAGCTGAAGGGCTCTGTTGATGTTGAGTAGCCAGGAAAATGGGCTGTGGCAGACATATGTCATTTCTTTTTTGGCTGCCCAGTATCCTAACTCCTACATTCAGGGAACCCCTCACCTAATGAGGCAGAACCTTCCTCTCTCCTGAAAAATTTGAAAATGTCAGATGTATGTCTTCCCAGCCTCTTTTGCAACTAGGGAAGATACATCTGCCTTAAACATTAGTCAAAGCAGCAGGAATGCTGCAGAATTCTTTGAATAAAGTGGTGACATGCTACTGCATTCAGCTCCACGAAGGAACAGCAGAAGTGCTTTAGTGACAACATTCAGTATCCATTGTCAGCAAAGTCGTGTAAGCTGCAGAGTTTCTGCCCAACAGTGGACACAGTGGGATCTTCACTGAAGCAGCTTACCTCAAGTGATTAGAGGCTGTGTAGCCTCTAATTCTGGTTTTCTGGCTATCCTGGAAATCCTGATGATTACTTATTAGCCTTTCAATAAACCACTTTTTGTCAAAATTAACTTGAATTGCCTATATTTAAGAACCTTGACTGATAAAGTAAGCATAGTTTAAAAAACAGCCATGCAAATAGAATTTTGTCAGTACTTTATGCATAATTTGCACTTTTATTATATGACACGAAAAGTTGTGACACTGCAAATTATCAACCATAATAATTCATCATGTAATCTAAGAATAAGAACATTACCCATATTTTCCACTTATCTGAGCTGTCTCTCCCAACCTCCTCCCCCTTTTTAATAATTTTATCCCATGTAAAAAGAGCTAAAATATGTATGTATCCCTAAGGTGATGTATTTTTTAGTTTTGTTCCTTTTTGAACTCTACAAAAATGGTATCATATTTTATGTTGTCTATGGGTATTTGATTTTTTCACTCAACACATTTCTAAGATATATTTTTGTTGTATATAGCTGTTATTTTTATGTACAGTATTTCATGGTGACTATATGATATATTGTTAAGGGATACATATATAGTTAATAAAATTAAACATTTTTAAAAAGCCTTGCTAATATCTAACATCCTAATTTTTAATTCTTAATGTGCCTCATTTATATTAGACACATTGCATGATAAGCAGTCATATTTCATATTTTGCAGTTATTTCCCTTGCAGTTGTCTCATCACAACTTTCAGAGTGAACTAAAGCATATTATCCACTAATATTTGTAGTGGGAAGCAGATACCACTCTCTAAGAATGCTCAAGAGTGGGCAGAACATTCAGAGCTTCAATGAACTACAATTCATTTAGCATTTCATCTGACCTAGGAGTTGTGAGGACTTGGTTGAAGTGGGTTTCTGTATGTTATTGATCCTAAGATTCATTTTTATTTCATATTCTAACATATCTAAAACAGGAATATAGCTTACACATGGAGGGGTTGCGGTATGGTGGATCCTAAGCATAGGCATAACTGGTTTGCATTCCTGGTGGCATGGCCAGACGAAGGCAAGCTCTTGATGTTTCATTAATAAACTGTTTAAGGGCCAGTTGAGAAAGGAATAGGGGAGGATTAGCTGTTTTTGCTGAACTTTCCATTAATGCCTTGTATAAACACGTGGGGTATGACTATATGTGTTTTCTGGTGCTGTATAACAAATTACCATAAAGTTAGTAGTTTAAAGCACATCCATTTATTGTCTTATATTTCTGAACAAATCCATGCAAGGCTCAACTGGGTCCTCTTAGAATCTCACAAGGCTAAAATCAGTGTTAATCAAGGATAGCATCTCATCTGAGTCTCTGGCTCCTCTCCCAAGGTCACATGGTTATTGGCAAAATCCATATCCTTGCAGATACTAAACTCATAGGCCTTCAAGGCCTGTCTTAAGGGCCAATAAGAGATCATATGTCTGACTTCCTTTGTTTCCTACCTTTACATTTCCTTCTAAGATCTCACCTGATTAGGTTAGACCCAACCAAAATAATCTCCCTCTTTATTAACCCAACTGATTAGAGATCTTAATTACATCTGCAATAATCCCTTTTGCTATAAAGGAGACATGACTGATACCCTTACATACACACAGGTCCAGCCAATGCTCAAGAGGATTATACAAGGCATGTACAACAGGTGGTGGAAATCTCGATTGCCTTAGAATTCCTGCTGCAATGGCTTTTAGCAACTTGGAATAAAATCCTGGATACAGCAATGAAGTGCTCTTAGGAAATAATGTATTAGTGGCCAAGAATAAGCCTGTGTGGAAAAACCTGCACATCTATAAGCCAAAAAGAGATCTCAACAAGACCCACCAATGTATGCTAAAATTAGTGGACTAAAGTTAAAGCAGAAAAAGGATATTTGCATAGTCTCTGTTAGTTTCCTAGAGTTGCCATAACAAGTTACCACAAACTGGATGCCTTAAAACCCACTTTCTCACAGTTCTAGAGGCCAAAAATCTGAGATCAAGGTGTGGCAAGGTTGGTTATACAGAAGGTTTGAGGGAGAGCGTTCTATGCCCATCTTCTAACTTCTGGCAGTGCTTGGCATTCCTTGACTCTAGATGCATTGCTGCAATCTGCCTCAGTCATCACATGATGGTCTCCCTGTATGTTTCTGTGTACAAGTTTCCCTCTTAGAACACTAGTTGTTGGATTAGGGTTTACCCTAACTCAGTATGACTTCATTTTAACTTGATTATATCTGCAAAGATCCTATTTCTAAGTAAGGTCACATTCTGAGGCTCTGGGTAGACTTGAAGTTTGAGAGGATATTCAATCAATTATGGTCCCAAAGTATATCCAAATATTTAACAATTATTAAAGGACAAATAGTAATTTACTATGGAGAATCCTGGCAGAGACCATTTCAGCCAATTGATTAAACATTATTACTACATTTCAACATTATATACCCCCTGATGTGATAAATGAGAGGAGTCCATCACCTCTGGAACATTCTTACAAATACAAAAACTCAATCTAATCAAGAGAAATACCAGACAAACCAAACTGAGGGATATTTACAAAATAACTAATGTTCCAAAGCATCCAGGTCATAAAAGACAAGGAGACTGAGAAACTCATAGAATGGAGTAGACAGAACAACAAAATGAAAGTCGGATCCTGGATTTGATTCTGGAAAAGAAAATAGATATTAGAAAAAGAAAAACCTGGTGAAATACAATTAATTTTTGTAGTTAATATTGTGTCAAAGTTAATTACCTAGTTTTGAAAATTGTTCTATGGTTAGGTAAGCTAACATATTGGGAAAGTGAGTAAAGGGTTTATGGGAATGTCTGTGCTATTTTTCTAATTCTTTTGTAAGCATAAAATTATTTCAAAACAAATATGCATCACCCTGATTACTAATGAGGCTAAGCATAATTTCAAAGTTTTTTATTTGCCTGTACAGGTTTTTTTAAATAGTTTTTCAAGTCATTCCCCCAGTTTTCCTTGACGTTTTCTTACTGATATGTATTAATTTAGTATATATTCATAATACATGGTCAATACTATGTGTTGCAAATATTTTCCTAGTCTGTTTGTTTATTATATTTTTTATGCTGTCTTGAGGAATGGAATTTTTAAAGTATGGTCAAATTTATTATTACAAAGAAAGATATTCAGGAGAGTGGGACTTTGTGGAGAAGTTTTGGAAATGCCTTAACCAATTTATGTATTTTTTTCTTTATATATACATGAGAGTGATATATGATGAAAAAAATCTAGGTCTAAATAAGTTTTAAAAAGCTCTTTTAATAAATATAAAATGAAAATTCTAGGTAATAAAAGTATTATGATATAGTGAAAATTGCACATTTCTTCATGCTAGTGCATAAATAATGGTGTGTCATAACCAATACTGCCTGAGATTTAGTTAAATAAGTGTAATTCTTCAGTAAATACTTATTAAGTACTTAACTGTCACGTCAGTCACTCTCCTAGGTTTATGGGATACAATGGTGAACCAAACGGCAGCTTACTCTGTTATTCAGGAAGAGCAGTAAACAAATTCATACATGTGTTGATTTTGGGAAAGCAATATATAAGACAATAAAGCAAGCTAATTATATGGAAAGTGATGGTGATAGTGGGTACTTTGACTTTAGAAAAGATCCTTGTGAGGCCGTAACCTTTGAGTTGAAAGCTGAATGATGAAAAAGTGCCCCATGTGTGATGATATTAGGAAAAGCATTTCAGGCAGAGGCAAATGCATTTACTTGTATTTACTTGCTTCCAGGGTTCTGAAGAGGAACAAACTGGGAATGTTGGAGGAAACAAAACAGCAGTGGACTGAACCACGGTGAACCAGGTTCTCAGTGGGGGCCAGGTCATTTAGGACCTGTAGGCCATGTTTTAAAAGAGTTTGGTTTTTATTCTAAGTGCATTTGGTTTTCATCAGGATCTAATTTAAGTTTAATGAAAAATATTCTTTTGCTCCACCCTTCCCTCTGGCTGATTCCCAGAGTTAAAATGTTATTGGTGATTACTTTTGACACAGCAACTTAGCATGTCTGCATAATTCTTCCATTAAGTCCAATGTTGACAACTGAAAGGGAAACATTATACAAAGCTTCTGCATTGTTCATATTTAAATTCTAATCTTTTATTACATAATTGTCATTCTTAGTATATTATTATTTATACAATGCATTCTAACTGGGGTCTTGCTCATAAATAAAAAGCTTTAGATTGAAGGGTTCTAGGAGCTCTAAATTATTTTCCTGTTCTGAAATCTTGAACGTGGATCCCTTTACCATTCACTATTACCATAATTTTATAAAAGAAGTTCTGTGTAACTTCCTTAAATAGGAAGGACATAATGTCAAAATAAAAAGTCCTTAACAAGAAATAACATGCTGGTGAGATGCGGAAAAAAGAGAACCCTCCTACATTGTTGGTGGGGATGTAAATTGGTTCAACCGCTGTGGAAAGCAATGTGAAGGTGTTCCTCAACAAACTAAAAATAGAAATACTATTCAACCCAGTAATTCCACTCCTAGGAATTTACTGGAAGAAAACCAGATCCCTGATTCGAAAAGATATATGCACCCCTATGTTTATCGCTGTACTATTTACAATAGCCAAATATGGAAGCAACCTAAATGTCCGTCAACAGATGAATGGATAAAGAAGTGGTACATGTTCACAGTGGAATATTATTCAGTCATATAAGAAAAGAAATCCTGCTGTTTGCAACAACATGGATGGATCTAGAGGATATTATGCTCATTGATATAAGTCAGGCAGAGAAAGACAAATACCAAATGATTTCACTCATTGTGGAGTATAAAAACCAAGAGAAACAGAAGGAACAAAAAAAGCAGATTCATAGACACTGAGAAAGGACTAGTGGTTACCAAAGGGGAAGAATTGGGGAGGGAGAAGGGAGTAAGGGGTAGTCTAATTGGCAATCACAAAATAGGTAAGTCACTGGGATGGTAGTACAGCACAGAGAATACAATTAATGACTCTATTAACATCTTACTACGTAGATAAACAGTGACCACAATGTAGGGGGTGAGGTCTTGATAATATGAGTGAATGCTGAGCCACTGTTTTGTGTACATGAAACCATCATGAGATTGTATATCAATGATACTTTGATTTTTTTTTAAGTCCTTAAAGTCTTGAATAAATTTAGCCTTATTTTTTAAAATATCTCTGCATTGACCTAATTTTTTCTCATCTCACAGAGAACTGACAAAAATCTCATCTGTCACTGCTCATAAATGTGTAAAGGATGCTTCTGATTCTCAGACTCCAGAGATATGTGCTTATTGATAAATATAAAAGAAAAACACAACTATAACCAATTTCATTGTGTAATTTTCTCAGAGAAGAAAAATAGTGTGATAAATAATCAAAAATAATATATGCAATTTTTTTGTTCTCATGATTATTCCTTTTTTTATATAATATATTTTGGTATCATTAATCTACAATTACATGTGCAATATTATGGTGATTAAACCACCCCCTTCATCAGGTCCCCCCCACCAACCCCATTACACTCACTGTCCATCAGTATAGTGAGATGCTACAGAATCACTACTTGTCTTCTCTGAGTTGTACAGCCCTTCCCATGCCCCCCC
>JAQQAC010012408.1:10883430-10963807 GCA_029783875.1 Phataginus tricuspis
TGGGTTCTGGGAGTCTGCTGCTGTTTTGTTCCTTCAGTTTTTTTCTTTGTTCTTATACTCCACATATGAGTGAAATCATTTGATACTTGTCTTTTTCGGCTTGGATTATTTCACTGAGCATAATACCCTCTAGCTCCATCCATGTTGTTGCAAATGGTAGGATTTGTTTTCTTCTTATGGCTGAATAATATTCCATTGTGTATATGTACCACATCTTCTTAATCCATTCATCTACTGATGGACACTTAGGTTGCTTCCATTTCTTGGCTATTGTAAATAGTGCTGCGATAAACATAGGGGTGCATCTGTCCTTTTCAAACTGGGCTGCTGCATTCTTAGGGTAAATGCCTAGGAGTGGGATTCCTGGGTCAAATGGTATTTCTATTTTGAGTTTTTTGAGGAACCTCCATACTGCTTCCCGCAATGGTTGAACTAATTTGCATTCCCACCAGCAGTGTAGGAGGGTTCCCTTTTCTCCACATCCTCGTCAACATTTGTTGTTGTTTGTGTTTTGGATGTTGGCCATGCTCACTGGTGTGAGGTGATATCTCATTGTGGTTTTAATCTGCATTTCTCTGATGATTAGCAATGTGGAGCATTTTTTCATGTGCCTGTTGGCCATCTGAATTTCTTCTTTAGAGAAGTGTCTATTCATGTCCTCTGCCCATTTCTTAATTGGATTATTTGCTTTTTGTTTGTTAAGGTGTGTGAGTTCTTTATATATTTTGGATGTCAACCCCTTATCAGATACATCATTTATGAATATATTTTCCCATGATTATTCCTTAATAGATGAAATATCTTCCACAAATCCGTGATTACCCTGTTGTATAGGAGATGGTTCTCAAGTGACTCCACAAGTACCTGCTTTAATTAACTTTGGTTTAAAAAAATAAAAAACATAAAAAGGATAACATTTTTTCAGTTTTTTATTTGACTTCAAAATTATTCTGAAAAAATATTGCTTTAAAATGTAGTGATCTTCTAAAACAAATCCTACCATTTGCAACAACATGGATGGAGCTAGAGGGTATTATGCTCAGTGAAATAAGCCAAGCATCAAATGATTTCACTCATATGTGGAGTATAAGAACAAAGAAAAAAACTGAAGGAACAAAACAGCAGCAGACTCACAGAACCCAAGAACGGACTAATAGTTACCAAAGAGAAAGGGACTGGGGAGGATGGGTGGGAAGGGAGAGACAAGGGGGAAAAAGGGGCATTACAATTAGCAGATGTAATGTTTGGGGGGCACGGGGAGGACTGTACAACTCAGAGAAGACAAGTAGTGATTCTATAGCATCTCACTACGCTGATGGACAGTGACTGTAATGGGGTTGGTGGGGGGGACCTGATGAAGGGGGTAGTTTAATAACCATAATATTGCACGTGTAATTGTAGATTAATGATACCAAAATAAATAATTTTAAAAAACGTGGTGATATTCTAAAAATGGAACGCATCTCTAATTATGGGTAGTACTTATACAAAGAACAAATCATTTAAATGAATGATTTAATCAAATTACTCCACTGTGTACTTTCTTTAATGCATTGGAAGCTAAAATGTATGTGTTGCCAGGCAGCTGCATCTGGAGATGACTCTCCCTGTGCTCTAGGTGAAACCTCAGCCTGGATTAGGGAGGGTTTTTCGCTCTGATGTAGAAAGAATTCACCAGCAGGTCCAATGAATGTAGGTATGTAAGGAATTCATTAAAGCGAGAGTGGTAGTCAATGGCAGCAGCCATGCAGGCAGTAGAGAGCAAGGAAGAACAGAGGAAGGAAAGGGAAGTTCACTGAACTCCTGCTCAGCATGGGGTAGGTCCCTTGTCAACTCCCAAGCCAGGAGCATCTGGCATCCAGCATCTGCTTGAATCTGAACAGTGTGGGACCTAAGGCCATAACCCCCCAGGATTTGGGGGAGCTATAAAGCACTGGATGGAGCGAGATTCTGTTCTGAGAACTTCCCAAAGCAAAGAAAGGAGATTTTCAGGCAGGCTCCTGGAGAGCATGAGCATAAAGCGGCAGTCCCATCCTGGTCATCCAGGCAATGGGAATCAGCCAGCCCGAATCAGAGATCTTAGTAGCCCTTCCCAACTCGTCTGATGTAGAACAAAGAGAGTGAAGACTTGTGCTTAAGTCTAGAGAACTCAATGAAATAGCCAAGTAACAAAGACCCTTACCATTGGGAAAAGGTAAAAGAGGGTTGGAAGAGGGCAGAGACAAAATGCAGTAAGTTGGGCAGCAAGAAACCTTTTTTTAAGGCAAAGTACACACTCAAAGAAAGAGAACTGCGGGCTGACTCAGAAAGGAGTTGCACTTTAAGGCTTAGGATTCCTGTCTGTTAAGGATTTCAAGAATGGGGCAAAGGGCCAGTGGGTCATAGGCTTGACATGTGGTCTGTCTGTAGTGAGAGATATTATGTCATCATCCATAGTGAGTCCTTTAGATATTCTGTAAGATAAACTGAACACAAGGAATTTATTGATCCTATTCTTCTCCAAGATAGTGGTTACCCTCAAGCAGTGGGAACATATTTAGGACGACTTGCCCTGCCTTAATATAGGGTCCGTTGTTGGCTACTTACCATAAAGTATGTTACGAATATACCTCCTGACTCCCAGCTTTTTAAAATGGAATCTTAGCCTTAAGATGGAGTTCCTCTGTTCTTACTATACTATTTATATCTTGGCATTTTTCATCATAGGCAGGGAAACTTAATCCTGATGCTTGTCTCATGTCCCTTCTCTATCTCATATGATTCTGGGTTTATACATATTTGCATTTTGTGTTAAATGAAAATTGATACTAATTTTTTATGGCTCAAAGAGGAATTTAAAATCAAGACATTCAGAATGAGGATGAAGAAGTGGCTACATGGTTAAAGAAAGTCTTTAGAAGCTGTGTGTAGTGGTAGCAAATCAAGACATTCTTCCTTATTAATAGCAATTGTATTTACAGAATTCAGTGAGACTATTATTTTTTACATTTCCCATTGCTGTGATATTTGAGAATGTGTGCTCTTAGACCTAATCCTACTTTTAGCCCAGCTTCACATGACCTGTTTCTAGCGCAAGAGCCCAAGGCAGTTTCTCTGTAACACCGGATTAGAATACCCAGACCAAATACATTGCTAGAAAGCACAAATACCAATTTAAGAATTGGACAAAGGAAACAAAACAGCTGGTTTGATGTTTACAGTCTGTACTTCCCCAACAGAACATTCCAGTTTCTAACAACTTCTTGCACAGCTGTTCAATGTTATTCATTTAACAAGCTTTTGAGAGTTGTCTTTGCTAGGCACTGTCAGGAACCAGGAAGCAAAGATGAATTTCACAGGCCCTGTCCTAAAGTATCACTAGCTGGTATAAACTAATAATTACGATACAGCGAACTATGAACACATTGAAAATGAAACAAGTATCTGTAAGAAAGCATGGGAAGGCATCAAAGAGAATAAAGAGGCAGCTTGGAGGACTGGACCAAATAGCAACAGAGGTGGAGAGAAAAATCTGTGAACATCAGAAGTAGGATACTGCCTCCTCTTAGAATTCAAGATGGTTTGGTCAGAATTGGGGGTTACATACTCTCTTAGTACCGTTCCTTCATTGTACTTATTTCAATGTGTATGTTTAGATTTGTTTTGTGATTATCGAATGATGCCAGACTTAAAGTTCCTTAAGGATAGAGCCATGTTTGTTTGTCTTTACTACTGTATGCACCCCAGAGATGACCCAGAGGTGCATAGTAAGTACGTGTTAAAAGCTAAAATCAAGTGAGCGGGAGAGTTCTCAGGAGCATGACAGGTCATTTTTTACACAATTACTGTCAAGTGAGAGAGCCACCGAATCTGGGAAAAGTATTCCTCTCACCAGAGGAGACTGTGCTGTTATTTGGTCAGGGATAATCACTGAACTTTTCTTGGCCAGAATTAACCATTTTCCTCCTTCCTTCTTAACCCCCTTGGATGAATCATCTTTTCACCCGGATTTCAACCTTTTGGTTAGTGCTTCAGCCTCTAGAAAGGTCAGTTGAGTGAGTGAGTGAAGTGTGTGTGCGTTAATGATTCTGCTGTCTTGCTCACTCCTGCCCGTAAGTCAAAGCAGTTGTTTCTGGGAGACAAAGGTCTCACTTAAGCCTTTCAAATTATCTTTACTAAGAACGGAGCTTCTGGATTATCGCTGGGAAAAGTGAAATCCTTTATATGACATTCCTGGATATGTATTCCAAATCGTTGGCCTTCAAGGTTCACCCTGGTCTTGCTGCGTAAAGCATACAGGTTTGCAAAGATCAGACTCCTAAAGTCATTGGCCACCCCATCCCTTGCGTCCCAGAGGAGTCAGTAAACACCCAGACTGCTTCCTGCAGTTCAGAGGGATGCAACATAAGGTAACGTAGCCACCATGCTGGTTGTGGTTAAGCACAACACACCGGTTGGCGTCACTCGGTCCTTGTGCGCAAGCGTATTAGGAGTACCCACCCACCTGCCTCCTGTGCACGCGCTCGGAACCCGGAACTCTCGCGAGAGAAGCGAGATTTATTCCTACGTACCGGGCCGTGCTGCTTATGGCGGCGCTGGAGAGGGGGCGCTGAGCTGTTGGGGTGAGTACGACCTCCGGGTCCAACTGTGGGTAGCAAGAAACCAGGCTAAGAGCATATGAGAAGACAAAGACTAATGAGAGAGTCTTCTGAGTCAAGGTGGGCACTCCCAGAGCTCCAGGTAGGGGAGGTCTCATCCTGAGTCCCTATCTCGGGCTTTCCCACCTGGCCCCTATTCAGCTGTCCAGGCTTCACGTCAGGCCGCAGAGCCGGAGGGAACAGTTGAAGCTAGGCGGCCGTGCGTAGTGGTGGCGGTAGTGACTAAAGTGGGGGGAGGGAGCGAAAATGGAGGCTCCGACCGCAGCCAAGATGGAGGCAGGGGTGCGGGGCTCGGGCGCTGAGACTATTGGGAGTTGTAGTTTGGCGTCTTCCTCCTCTGCGGCTTGGCGAGGCAATCGGGAACTACAAATCCCGGCGGGCGGGGCGAGGGGGGTGGTGGCGCGGTCCTTTGTGTGAAGCTGGAAGAGCCCGAGGCAGAGGAGAGGGGCCTACTCTGACTCTGGACCCTATAGTTTCCTGGCCATCACCTCTTTGGGGCTCTGACTACCAGTACCAGAGCGCAGTGCGGCATTGGCGCCTGCTTTGTGTATGGACTGAGACACCGCTGCATCTAAGTGCTTAGAGACATCTTTTCCTGGCCCCTTCCGACACTGTAGCGCGGCCGAATTTTCATCCTTAACTCATCTAGAGCTGTCTCTAGTCTCAAAACCCAGCCTCCCCCTCTCTGCCTCCCCTTCGTCTTAGAAGGGGAACCAGCTTCTGAGCTTAGACATGAGGCTCTCACCTCTATCCTGTGGTTAGGGCGTGCTCAGTGAGAGCTCAGTGGAGTCCTCCTAACCACCTTCTCTGGCTCTTAGTGGTGCAAGACTCTGGCCCACACTGTGCATTGAACGGCTTGGCTTCGTCGTTTTATGTAGAGTAGGTTTGCAGATGGTCGAAGACACTTTCCAGGGTTTTACTATTCGATGTTTATCAATACGAAGTCTCTAGTGCCACGGTTCTTTTGCATTAAGGTTTTCCTTTAGAAACACCCAGATGGCCCCTCTATTGCTTGACACACAAGTGAGGCAGGGAATGCTCCCTAAAACAGCCTTCAGTATGCAAACACAAATATGAACGTTGTTGTATGAGGTAATTTCCTTTTTTTGCACCTAAAATAAGTGAAAGAATGTGGTCCTCTAAAGAGTTGGAAGATAGGGAAAAGGGAGGGAGGACACTCAAAAGCAGTGTGGTAGTTAAATCTGTTTCCTTTGAGTTAGCTTTTTATTAGGATGGTAGCTCCCCTCCAGACCTGTAGATATATTAAATGCAGGCACGAAACTATAGCCCACTGGTATAATTTATTCTATGTCAAAATGCTGAGTAATTCTCATTTTGAGTTATTAGAAGGCAAGCATTCTCAATACTACATTGAAGGCCAGTATAATAGTGTTTTGGGTACTAACCAATAACGGTATTCTTGGTGTGGGTAGGAACAGGAGTTATATACTTGAATAAGCATATGCCTGAGTCATAAAGTCTAGATAAAATATTCGCCCTTGTTTCTTTTGCTTCCTTTAGCCCTAGGCCCAAAATAAAAGAGATGGTAGTGGCTAGAGTGATTTTGCAGCTGCTCTGGATGTTTACCCTCGAGATGAGTATTTATAGCAGCTGAGTTGAAAAGTAAAGTATTCCAGGCGCAGAAGATAGGTTTTCTGTTTTTGTAAATAAGTTCTGACTTAACAAGTATGACCTTTAGACTGTGGTTTAAAATTCTGATAAGTTCCTAGCAAATAAAAAATGAGAACATGAAAACTTGACATGTAGTCCTGCTTTATCCCACTCCAGTTTTCTCTTCCCTGGATGTAAAGACATCCAGCGGGGCCATCGACGTTTCAGAAAATCTTTTCTTCTCTGATAAAATATGCCATTTCAGCCTTTTTTGAAGTGTATGGTTCAGTGGTATTCACATCTTGTGGAGATCTGTCGTTTTGATGAGATAGTTAAACCATGCAAATACTTGAACAGATTTTTAAGGAGTTGAATTTTAGGACTGTATTACAAAATAAAAACCTTGATCTTATTAAATAAGATTGGCCTGCTTAACTTTGTCTTTTCAAAAAACAAGGGGAAACTACTTCGAGACGTTTGACCAGAACTGTCCTATGGAAAGCTGTAAAACTTAGGGGATTTTCATAATATAGACAGAAGAATTATAACTGTTTTTAAAGAAACAAAGGATGTCTTCGTGAAACTGCTCTGGTGAGAGTGACTTGTTTTCTTGAATCCTATCACTTGTTAAATCCTTTTTTGCCAAATCAGGATTTTACAAATTCCTCTCTGTTGGCATTAGAATGTTTTCAATTTGCATGTGTGAATATCTAGTTAAAAAAGCAATACACATTTTTGTTCACTTCAAACTGCCAAGCCTGAGGACTTGTTTCTATTGTGCTACGTTTTTATTAGGGCTGTTAAACTGAATATTGTATTCTAGGCAGTATTCTGTTCAGAAGTATTGAATGGTAATTTTATCTTAAGAGCATTTTTATATTTAATAAGTCCTTTTATGCTGAAGTAAGACATTAGTGTGTAGTAATGTTGAAAGTAACATGATCAACAGTTTCTTCGTAGTGAGCATGTAGGCTGTCCACTGGTTTGCAACTGCTAGCTAGTACATAACCAGTTTGGTGTTTGCACTTCTAAAATGTAGTGACTGCAAGCTCCTGCTGTGGTCAGGTTTGCTTGATACTGCCTCCTTTTATCAATCAAATTCTTTGCCCAAAAGCCTTACATTAACTGTTGATTTATTGGACTTTCCAGTGCCTTTTTCCCTCACCTGTCTATACCTGCACTGACCAATACAATAACCACTAGCCATGTGTGGCTGTTGTGCACTTGAACTGTGCGCAGTTCTGAATTGAAATGTGCTGTAAAAATAAACATCGTATTTTGAGGAATGTAAAAACTTAACTTTTTAATTTTGATCTCATGTAGACTAATAACATTTTGGATTTATTTGGTTAGATAAGGTACTTAATTAAAATTAGTTTCCCCATTTCCTTCGGCTAGATTACTAAATTACTGATGATTAAAAAATACTAAATTACATATGTGCCTTGCTTTATATTTCTGTTGGGCAGTGCTGGTCTACACTGTTTTCTGATACTATGTTTAGAGCCTTTCTTCAGCTTCTTCCCACATTGACATTTGCCCTCTTTCAAAGTATTAATGTATATAAAAGTAGTGAAGTGATAATGTCAAATTTACCTTAGTAGATGTTCCAGTAACAATCTGGCATAATTATTATTACTAAACAAAAAAATTCTAGAGTAAAAATTAATTAAAACTTGTTAAGCACTTGAGTTATACAGGTTATAGCAAAATTGATAAATTTATCTGAAGTTAATGCATCAAGAAATATGAACTGGGAAGTTAGGGCAAGAATGTTGTTCGTACAAATCAACAATAAACCTTTTAGTCCTGTGCTCCTATTTGGGTCTTTGCTCTTCTCAAAGGAAGAAGGTACTCCCTAAAGAAAGTGGGTTAGGTGGGGAGATATTTGTAGACCGATTAGCCTTCCATTAACATTCTCCCCAAATGAGTGCTGTACAGAATTTGAAAATAACTTGTCAAATGATAAGCTGGGTTACATGGTATATTTTAAATGGGTTACCGACTACATAAATGTATTAGGTCAGCATGTATTTAGTGCCTACTATGTGCCTGAATTCTGCTGTGCTTTTAATAAGGCAGCAAAGGGAGTTGGGGAGAATAACAAAATAGGTGATGGTAGTTTTTTTTTTTTTTTTAAGGGCGATAAGATACATGTTTTAATGACACCAGCATAGGCAAATCTTGTCCCCCAGGTAGGATACATGCTAGAGAGTGGTCCTATGACAGGACAGTGGCAGGAATGGGATCTCGTCCTGGTCTAGCACACCAGACTTTCACTCCCTCCCTGTGGGAGTTACAGACGGGTCCATATATAGGGCTATGGGAGACACATGCACTGGCCATAAAGATAAAACAAAACTTCCCCGCAAGATGCTCTTATCTCCTGGATGTTTTGGGTACACTACCGTGACCTTTGGGGGCCTTTCAGCTGTTACCCCAGGAATACACAGGAGGCCAGCTTCCAGGCCTTTCCCCCAAGGTACCAGAAGGGCCAGCCTTCGCTGGTCCATGTGTCAAAATGTCCAGGGTCAGGTCCATTCAACAGCGTCTCCAGGGTTTAGCACAGCAGGGTGTTTCTCTGCTGACTATATCCTGGCTTCAGTACCTCTTCTTTGGTTTGGACGTACAATTGTGTAGGAGAGGCAGCAAGGTGTGTGGGCACATCCACAGGGCTCAAAGCTCCTTTACGTGGCTTCTCATTCAAACGCCGCAGCACCATCCATAGGCGAACTGACCAACCCTGTAGACTATTGGTGTCTGACTTCAGGCCAGATTTCAACAAACCGTTGTACCTCTCTATCATGCCTGTCCCGGTAGTATTATATGGTACATGAAATTTTCACTTTATTCCTAATTGCTGCACCCATTCTTGTAACGTATGTTCACAGTAAAGTGGGTGCCTTGACGGCTCTCTATCACCTGCAGCCGGCCTCATGCTGCAAAGAGAAGCTCCAGGCCCTTCTGGGTGGTTTGCTGATCTGCACGACATGCAGGAAAAGCAACAATAGTCCAGTAGGGGTGATGGTAATTTTAAGACAAGTGAAATAGGGGATAATGATTTGGATTATCAGTTGAGGTAAGGGAATTAGCTTTAACTCCTAAAACAATGTGACCTAATAGTTATAATGGTGATAGTGTTTCCATACAAGCAAATGAAAAAGGTAATTACTAGCATCAGGGAGATTGCATGTAAATTGTTACTTAGTTTTTTTTTTAATTGGTACTCTATTTCATGTGACTAAGAAAAGTGTCTCTACCTTTGGTGGTGGAGGGGGGATGGACTTAATGATTAGAGGGTTAAGGCAAAAGCTGCCAGTACTCCCCATTAATGTTAATAATTTTGACATGAGTAGATAGCCAATTTTAAATGTGTGAGTACCTTTTAAGTTTTCATTATTAATTTGACTGAAGAACATTTAGTTAACCATAGAAATCTCACAACTCCAAAGATACTAATGAATCAAATTTCAGCCGCTCTCAATTATTCATGATAGTTGATGGGCTTATTTGGGCTTTAAATAGATCCTAATGGGCTTCATTAATTCCCAAGACTGTCCCTGCAATGCTCTAGAATTTTAGATTTCTGAAAGTCTCTGTGTTACTAAGTGATAAACCTGACAGTTCTTAACATAAGAAGGCACCCTAGACTGGCTTAATCCAATTCAAGATTTTCAAGGTAAGTTGTTTCTCTTGAGTTTTTTCCCCTATAATACACACAGCCTTGTCCTCAGCAGTTTGATGAAATTCTCACCTATTTTATCAGATAGCAATTTTGAGGTCCTTGGGTTCATAAGGTATTAAAGTTAAACCAGTACACCAGGTCTATTTTTAAAGGAAGAGATTATTTTTTGATTGGATAATTATGACTTAATACAGTTAACCAAAACAGAAATTTTAAAAGTTGGTAGAACGGTCTACACTTGAGTCATGATGTCCTTTGCTTATTATGGATTAATTGTCTTTTTGCTCTATCAGTTTCTGCTGTAGTTAAGTTTAGCAGTACTGGGTCAGGCACTAAAGGGGGCTGTAATAAAGAAATAGACTGGAGTTTGTCTCTCAGATATTTGAAATATAATTGGAGGAACAAGATTCATAAACATTAAGTGTGAAGTATAAAATAAAAGTGTAAATGAAGTGTAAAACGAGGCAGTGGGAGTTACTGCCTCATATAGTGGGAATTAAGGTAATCTGTGCTGGAATGGTCAAAGGCTTGTCACCTTGAAGATAGTGCATTTAGATTCTTTGTGGGAAGACCCATATGCACAAAGACTAGAATTCAGAAATACCCCCCAGGAGTTGTGTTTATGGATTAGGGGGGAAAATGGACCTGTATAAGAGAAGAACTGGAGAGCAGTAGAAGGTAAAGATGGAAAAGTAGAATAGGAACACCTTGAATGGTGGTTCTTAAATCCTGGGTGCAAGTCGGAAACACTTTCAAAGAGGAGAGAGAAAATAGACCAGCAACTAGGACCTAACCCTAGTGGAATTAATTAGAATCTGAAGGTGTGGGATCCAGGCTTTTTTTTTTTACATTGCTCTAGTGTTTGGGTTGTATGTGCAATCAGAATTAAGATCCTCCCATCTAAGAGTGCTAGAAAAGTCACTGAAGATTTTAGACTAGGAAATAATATGAAATTGGAGTTTTAAGTAGATCAGTCAGGCAAGTATTATATGACAGAAAGTGGAAAAGGTTGACACTGGAAGTTTGCCAATGTGCAAGACACCTGGACTAAAATGTGTCATTTAGAACAAAAGCTTGAACAAAATATTGATAAGACTTGCAGCATTGAATGTAAGGGTGGATAGGGAGGAATCAAAGATCATTACAGAAGTGGCCGTACTTCAGGCTGTTAAGGCACTCATTGAGTGGAGACTGGGCATAGGGTTTTTTTTATTACGGTATCATTGATACACACTCTTATGAAGGTTTCACAAGAAAAACAATGTGGTTGCTACATTCCCCCATATTATCGACTCCCCCGCCATACCCAATTGAAGTCCCTGTCCATCAGTGTAGTAAGATGATACAGAGTCTCTCGTCTTCTCTGTGCTACACTGTCTTCCCCATGATCCCCCCACACCATGTGAACTAACCATACTACCTCTCAGTCCCCTTCTGCCTCCCTCCCCACCCGCCCTCTGCCACCCCTCCCCTTTGGTAACCGCTAGTCCCTTCTTGGAGTCTGTGAGTCTGATGCTATTTTGTTCCTTCAGTTTTACTTCGTTGTTATACTCCACAAATGAGGGAAATCATTTGGTATTTGTCTTTCCCTGCCTGACTTACTTCACTAGCTCCATCCATGGGCATAGGTATTTTTTAAAGCTTCCTAACTGGTTTGAAAACCGTTGCTGTAAGAATTATCTAGTCTAGGTAATGGGTAAATGATCTAAATAAAACTGAAAGATGGGACAAATGTGATGTTTTGTATTTGAAATAAGATGATAAAATCATGGAATGTAACATACAGCCACACAAAAAAAAGCCACAGGTCAGCTATTACTGATTTTTCATTTTTCATATGAGAAATTGAAACTTAGGTAAAATAACTTGTTTATGGCTTTTACTAGTATCAGTGATTAAATTGAGCTCTCCTACCCTACCCTATTTCACCAACTCTGACCTCTCACCTTATAGCTGTTCTTACTTCTGATGTTTTTCACATATACTGTTCCTCTCTTTCATATCTAAAGCCAAATCCACTTTTTTCTTCTCGCCATATAAATCATTTTAACTAACAGCACCATTTTAATTAACACTTCAGGCAGTGCTAAATAATTTTTAAAACTGATGTAAAGCACAATTCTGTGGTTTTATTTACAAATATATTTCTTGCCCCATCTCGTTTCTCTTGTCTATAAAAGAGAACATCTCAAATGAGATTTCTCTTTTCCTTCACTAAGCCATCTCCCATACAATGTCATGACTTAAAACCCTTTCATCAAGAACGTTTCCTTGTATATCAAGTTGAAATATTTCATAATCTGGCTCTACTACACCTGTGACTCGGAAATAATTCGCTTTAACCCAGACTTGTGTTCCAGCCAGTCTAGTGCTCCTCTGAAACAAGTCATACCTGTTTACCACAGTCATCATGCAGTAAGCTTCCTTTGAGGCCAGGCATGGAAAATTATATACGTGGTCCCTGCTTTCAAGGAACTTAGACCTTAGTGGCATACTCTGGTTGGCTTATGTTGTTACTTTATGCCTAGAATAATAAGTTGTTCTCTTCCCCTTAAAAATCTGCCTCTTCTAATTAAGCTCAAATTCCATCTCTTATTAAAAACCTCTGTGCTCACCATGTTGTTTTGATGCACATATACAGTGATGAATAAGCAATAAGTAGTATGTTTAGTATAGTATATGACATACTAGATACCTGATATTTGTTAAGCAAATTAATTTTGGTGTTTTGTTCTATATTCTCGATTTTGTCCATGTGTAACTCTTACCTTCTCATAAAGAGTGTAAACTCCCTGTTGGCAGGAACTTCTTTTATATTTTCCACAATAGCTAACCAGTGCTGGGTGTTTATAAAATGCTTGTACTAAATTGAATGTTATGCTGCGTAATTTAGAGCTTATTGGGGGAGGGGAGTGTCAGTAAGGACTGGAAGTAATTTCCTAATTTGAGTGTGTGATACCAAAGGAGGTATCCGTTAGCACTTGAGAGATTAACATCAACTAACATCAAATGATTATGCTTCCTCTATCCACCCTCTGTCGCTAATTCTTTTATGTAAGTTATACTTAGTATCTTCCATTTTTTATCTTTAGTATGAAGTGTAACAGACCAGACTTTACCACCTGAAACTGCTGCTTCAAGTTCAGATCAGGCAAGGAACAAACCTCGAAACAACCAACAAGACCAAAGAAGAGTACACCTAAATTGAAGACACAACACTTGATCTGAAACAAGAAGTTTGTGCCTACTCAACAGCTTCGAAAGAGCACTTCCCAACGCTGCTAGTAGTCTTTGTTTTCTTCAGTGCTGTACTGTGAGATTGCCCAGTGCGGCAGCAGTTGTATTCTTTATTAGCTTGATAGATCATTTTCTCTCGCTCTTTTTTTTAATACTAGCAACTTTCATCCTTTGAAACGTGTGCTGAAAAAGAAGAATCAGCAAATACTACTGAAAGTGCAATATTTGATTATTACTGCGAGGTAGGTTTGTAGTTCCTGTTGGCAAGAATAACTTTATAATTCTGGATTTCCTAATTATTTGGTCAAATTCTTAATCTGTTCTCTTCCACAGGTATTCAGAAAACACTTTACATCCTCAAGTTTTTAGTCAGAAAATACCAAGTTTTATTTATTGTCTCTTGTCAGATGAACCCGATATTTATGGTCAAAACTATGGGATTTTTCACACAAGATTATATTTACATGCATATCTCTTAATTTATTGGTCTCTTAGAAAAACTGTACTGTTTAGAAGTTAGGGTTTCAGATAGGAATCCCCTTTGCAGTCTTTGGGGGTGGGGGGGTGTCTTTGTAACCTAGGGTAAAGAAAGTCTGCAGAGAAGGGGAGAAGTATATTGTAAAGAGATGAGTCTTCTGGTAGAGGTGTAGGGGTATCAGAATAAGCAGATTGAGGGAGATGAGAAAGCACAATGTATATTGAGTAAGTCCGTTATGAACAACGTAGAGAACAGTCTTGTGGGATGAAGAGAGTTAACTGTAAAGGGAGGCTTGCTGGAGGCAGCTTCTGAGGGTCCACTGTATTTGACTTGTGTAGGAAAGTTGTCAGATGTTTATAAGCAAGAGCTTAATGGATTTTGTATTTCAAAACTGAGATAGCTTTGTTGCTTCAGATTTTAAAATTACATATTCAGAAGTGTATCTTTGAAAGACCGCTGGTGCCACTTTTAGAGATAGGCTGAGGATGGGAAGACATGTTAGGAGCGGTGGATAAAGTGTAAGGAAGATGAAAGCTAGGGTATAAGCTGAGAAAGAGGTAGGCACTAGGTATTTTAATGGTAGAAGGCTTAGGACTTGGTGACCAACTGAATGTGAGGGAACTGAGCTTAATTTGCTTAACTATGTTGTCCAAGCTAGAAACCTTTGTTGTACATAGGAATAGGGAAGTTTAGGTGGGTATTTGCTGAAATAAAATATATTGTGGAAATCTGGGATGTTGATTGATAGTGGTCTAGAGAAAAGTTGAGAAAATAGGCCAGTATGGAATGTTAAACTGGTTATTTTGGGGAGGTGGGATTACAAAGGGCAATTCCTTTTTAATCTTGAGTTCTAGAGTTTTCTAAAATGGATAGAAGTAAAGGCTTGGAATTCAGAAGGAGTCTATTTATAGGTAAGAAAGGAAGAAGTACCAAAGAAGAGAATGTTCAAAGAAATAGAGGTACTTGGGAGAGAATGCCAAGGAATACAATTTAAAGAAGTTGGTGCCTTATTTAAAATGCTGTAGCGATCAAATAGAACAAGGAATGACAATAGGCCATTCCTGGATTGTTGTCATATAAAAGCTTCATCATCATTTCAAGAAGCACTCTGGGCCTTAATTTCCACAATTTATTTAAAGGTTGATGGACCTTACTCTGGAGTAGAATTATTCCTTAACTGAGAACTACCAGTATTAACAATTTATTTAAATTATGTGTTCCATAAATAGACCCTCAGTTGCTCATTTTAAGGTTACTGTATCATTTGCCTCTTCTGTTTGTTTCCTTCTACTTCCTTATCTGATCTTTTAAAGATAATTTGTTTTCAGCTGTAGGTAAGATGATGCAAATTCAAACTACAGTTCTGTCTGTACTATTCAAGAGTAGAGGACTAGACACTAGAGCTTATACTTCGTTTCACTGACATTAATTGTAGAAATGGATATAAAGTGGAAGTGCTTTTTGTTTAGCCTAATCTTTATATCCTGAATATCAGTTTGCTGCATTACCTTTTTTAATATATAAATAAATACACACGTATGCATGCATAGCTGTCACAAATTAAGTTACATACATTAGTTCATGTATTTATAACATTAATAAAAAATGGGTGGGATGGGGGATATTAATGGTAAAACATGCTCTGTTTGTACATCTGTGAATTACTCAGGTTAAAAGGGGCACAGCTAAGGAAATAGATTTGGTAGTGCAGTAGAACCCCAGATTTTAAAAGGGATTTCAGTTAAAATGGTAAAAGGAATACACACTTAGGAAGGAGTAAATATGGACGAGTGGGATAGCCCTAAAAAATCCTGGCCGTGGGTGGTTTGTTGGTGTTTCGTTCAAGACAGTCTAAAGATGACAAAAGGAAAGCAAAATTAGGAACATCAAAAGAGAATGAAAGCCCCAGATGAATGAGAAGATAACAGGGTAATTTACTTAAGGGTGTGTTAGTGTTAATGGATACCAGTGACCAGGAACTTGTAAATGTCTTGATTGGTTTTTTCCCAAAATCAGGTGTGGAAAATTTGGAGCTTGCTCTCTATCCCTAGCAAAAATCCAGGACTAAACAAATGAAAAATAAGGTTTTTCAATAAGGCATCTGACAGAATATCTTATGATAACGTAATGGTCAATATGGATAAATGTAGGTTGGGTAATAGTACATTAAAGGTACTGGACTGATTTCAGAGAGTTCTCCAGGTGTGTGCTGCCAGATTCTATCCTTGCCCTGCTTTTTAAAAAGACCTGATTACCTGTGCGCTAAGCACTATTCTAGGCTTTTTATATAAAGCAACTAATTTAACCATCACAGTATCCCTGTGAAGTAGATATTAAGGAAGGACATAGAATACCTAAAAGATATATTACAAAGCCTAATAATTTAAAATTATCCCTATAAATTATAACTCTAGGTTAACTAGCAAAGGATATTTTAAAGCATTAATTAGTTTTTTCTGTAGGAACAAATAAATGATTACCAGAAGGAAAAGACCTGATTTTACTAATTAATTTGTTAAGAAATGATCTGGAGGTTTTTTTATTATACAGAATTTCTGAAACTAGTCCACAGAATCAAAAAACATAATCACTCATTACTCTCTATATATTGGTCAGGGTACAATAAAAATAATAGTTAAATGCACTTGAATGACTGATTGGTACATCTGCAGAAGATGACAGTATAAAAATAGTTGCATTCAGAAAATGGAAAGGAACAGTGGAAGTTAAGGGAAGATATGTTTAGAATAAGAGTACAGTGTCATTTTCTAAACCTCATGGTGAAGTAGGCTACCTTTTCTAGATTCATTTTTCCTGTCATGTCAGAAGCCAGGCAGACTACGTTAAAATAAGGGAGGGGTAAGGACAAAGGTGTTACAGAAGAAATTAGGCACAGAATTTTTATTTATTTTTTTACAAGAGTATTTGAAAACTTCTTAGGCCCTCATATTACATTTGAGGAAACAATACCAGTCAGCTGTAAGTATGAGAAGCAGGATTAAAAACCACTCTTTTGATTCTGATTCTCTGTTCTTAAGGAAGTTAAGTTGATTTCTTGGATTAAAAGTTAAGTTTAAATTTGACCTGAGAATCTTTGCAATTCTTTTTTAGAAGGGTTAATTTTGCTAATGACTTCCCAATTTTAAAAATAAATATGTAGGAAGGTGTAGAAAGTCTAAGTTTGATGAAGATGAAGTTGGTGTTTCTTTGTGTGTTCACTAAAGTATGAATAGAACTTAGAACAGTGCTGATACATTGTAGACTCTTAAATTCTGGTACAAGGTTTGTTTAACAAGGCAGTGATTAAGAATGTGAGCCATGCAGTCAGTACAGGATTCTGTTCCCATTTACCATTTTTTTTTAGCATTGTGCCCTTAGTACACTTTCTAAGGGTTTTCTCATCTGTGAGCATTAAATTTAACTTTGCTGATCTTCCCTTTTTAAAATACAATAATTGAAATCATAGTATATAACTATCTTTTTTATTAGTCATTTCATATTACAACATAAGCATTTTTTGCACATCCTTTCTAAAGACTACATAGTGTTTATATAAATTACTATGACTTCTTGAACCAGTGTTAGGCTTTAGATTGTTTCTAGGAATTTGTTATTAAAACATTTCAGTGAACCTATTTGTGCACAAGGCCTTGTCCATATTTCAGATTTCCCCAGGACAGGATTCCTGCTCTGGAATTAAGGGAAATACCTTCATATTTTGATACCTGTCAACTAAACTAAAATTCATTAAGGTTGCACCAGTTTGCCACCATAAAAGTAAATGAGCATTTTGTTCCTAGCCAACTTGCTCAATATTTTTAAATCTTTTATTTTTGGCAGTTAAGTAATTCATCTAAATTTTTGATTGCCAAAATTGAAGTTTTTCATATGTTTTGTGTTTAATGAATTAGCTTTAAGAGTAATTTGTCTTACTGTCTTTGAGTAATTCAGCTAGTGCCTGCTATGCAATAGGCACTATTTGTCTAAACACTGTTGATTTAGCATTGAACACAAGGTCCCTGCCTTCGTGGAACTTACATTCTAGTACTAGTTTAATGTATATTGATTTTGCTTAGTCTTCAGTAATAACACTGATAATCTTATGTGCATCTGTTTTCCTTAGGTTTGAGTATAAAAGCTTGTACTTTTTTATATAAACAAATATTGATCCTTTTGCAGTTTTTTTTCCATTCATTTCAAACCTAGAAAGTCCTGATCCAAAAATTCTGTTAATACCATATGTGCATTTTTGTCTAATATTTGTTTAGGCATTTAACTCTCTGGAATCTAAGTTTATTTTCCCCCTATTTAAGAAAAAAAAAGCCAAATATTTACGTAGTGGTCCTTTCTTCCATTCCCCTCACCCCCTTTTTTTTTCTGGTGGTATCTTTATATCTTCAATTTTTTGTAAACAAGCATCCATTGAGCTGTCTACTTTTTCCATTGAACTTCTTATTTATGTAACTGGTGGAGTTTTTTATGAATTTCCATTTTGTTTAATGGTACTTCTTGAAAGTTTTGGTTGTGCTGGCTTAAAAAAAATTGGCAATTCCACAGAAATGCAGTTTAGCCAAATTATTAGGAACTCTTTGAAGGCAAAGGTGTTAACATTTTCTTACCTAACGTCCCTTGAGTGGTATATGTTTTTGCCTTTTAAAAAAAGCCCCCAAAATGGATAGAGGCTAGAGAAAAGTCAGGAAAGATGCTAGAAGGGAAAAAGCTTTTTCAATTCTGTTTTGATGTGCACATAGAGGTGAGGTGAGACTTGAGCCTAACACCCTTGTTGAGGAACTATTTAGAGTCTTAAAAGGAAATGAAATAGCTGTAATCCCTTCTGATTTGGTTCATTTTCCCTTAGGGTGAGAAAAACAGTCTTAATCTCTTGCCCTGCAGGTATGTGTGGTGAGACTGGAGACTTGAGACTGGTTTTTGCAGCTTCCTGGCCTTTGTTTTGCATATCATATTATTGTATTCTTTTTTGTGTGGTAATAAGAACCTTAGTCCATACACGGAAGAAGCACAACTTGAAAGTCATGATCTGAGTCATTTATCTTGAATAGTGGCCTTCAAATTAATGTGATCATACTGTTGTAAAAGCATGTATGGTCAGTATATATGTGTGTATACATTTATAAATTGTGTGATTATATTACTGCATTTGTGTTTGTGAAACATGGTACAAAGAGGGCAGAGATGAATGAAATAAGCAGTATTACAAAAGTTTACCTGTTAACAGTGCAAAAATCTCTGTCACTAGAAAGATGTCTGGATGCTTAATTTCTAAGTGTTTAAAAACTTCATACTATCATGGATTGATACCTGAAGAACAATATACATGTGTGTTTTATTGTTACTAGTATTATGAATTTGGTCTTAAAAATTTGGCAGACTTAATCAGATCTCATTAAGTGGCCATTTATTTCATAATGTCATGGTTAAAGAACTACAACTAGGATTACAAGCGTCAGCTCTCAAACTCTTATTAGTATTATTTTCTCTAAGATTATTCTATAGGAGTCTTTTTCAGCCATTTGTCTATTTGTGAGGGCAGTTTAAACTAGATAGGTAAATTTGTCTGCTAATTGGGCAGATATAAACTGTAATAAGCTGAAAGCAAATCAGAGTGCTTCATGTCAGCCTCTTGTGGAGTTTCTCCACTCTTCTTCCCTCAGAATTCCTTAATGTATGTGACATGTGATGTGAACTGACATAACAACCCAGCAAGGCCTCTCTTGTAAATACATAATAAATATTTCTAAAAAGCTAATTTTTGTCTTTTGGGGAAAAATATGTAGTTCTAATGTTTTCTTCCCACACTCCATTGGGTTACCCTGTTTGTACCTACTTTAGAGAGACAAGTGATTGAGAATATTGGATTCGTTGTAAAGTGGTAGGACATTGAGAAGAAATTGTGTTGCATTGTCTCCAGTGATCACCAGAAAATCCTTATGGCATTTTAAAAGTTGTAATTATTGTGGATTAGGGATTGTGTTAAGGCTTTAAAAAAAATTTTCAGTTTGACCTTTTTAATGTTAATACTTTTTTCTTTCACCAACAGAAATCTGATTAAATGAATTATAATTTGCTAAAGTAACCTAATGGTGAATGTGTGTTAAATTGTTACTGATCATAGTTGTAAACATTATGCTATGTTACCACAGCTGTTTGAGATGGAGAACATTTTTACTGTGTCATCAGATCCTCATCCCCCTCCTGCAG
Source organism: Phataginus tricuspis (assembly GCA_029783875.1). NCBI lineage: Eukaryota > Metazoa > Chordata > Mammalia > Pholidota > Manidae > Phataginus > Phataginus tricuspis. The sequence continues at coordinate 10,903,298 of JAQQAC010012408.1, forward strand.
CCCCTCCTTCACTTTCTTTACCTTTATCTTCATCTTCTACCTCATCTGGGACTAAAAGACAAAAGAGGACCCCCATGTATCAGAGATCTGTAAGTCAGGGAAGCAGTCATCCCAGCTTGTTTGGCTTTGTGTTAGAGCATGACTTAGGAGGGCCGCTGAGTTTGGTTGTAATACCCTGAAAATTCACTTTCTAACTTCTAATCATTTCCTTCCCCTTAAATCTTAGAAGTTTAGTAGTTCAGGGCCTTGCTACTCAAAGTGTATCCAAGAATCAAAAGGATTGGTATCACCTTGGAGCTTGTTACACTGAAGATTCTCAACTCCCTGTCTCCACTGAATCAGATTTTGTATTTTAACCAGACTGCTAGGTAAACTTAAATTTGAGAAGCAGTAGGTTAGAGCCCAGATTGTAGGGGTAGGCCTTCTTGGTTTGAATCCTCTGCCATTTGACTTTGGCAGGCTATTTAATCTCTGTTTCTTCATTTGTAAAATGGGGATAATTACACGTTTTGTAGGCTTTTGTAAAAGTCAAATGAGATAATACATGTCAAACACAGTAGTCTAACATGAAAGAACTAGAACTTTACTACCTATAGGTTTGTTGGCTTTGATTTGCATGATTTGGCCATCCCATGCACACTGTTTAAGTACTCATACTTGGGTTTATCTTTCTGGAATTTCAGTCATTTTTTTATCCTAATAAAAAATGTTTTTAATAGTGCCCATATTGCATTTAAATAAAAACACTTATAAATCAAATTTCAGTGGAAAGGGTCTAAAACTAGTTGTAAATATGTAGATATGTTGCTGCCATATTAAATCAATTAGAGGCCTAACCTTTGCTCAATTTTGTCCTATTGTATGCTTCACTTAAACTAATAAAATAATTTGTTTTTATGGTTTTACTCAAGGAAAAAGGAAATATCCAATATGATATCCAATTTGATGATCTAAACAGGTTCCATTGCATTGCGTTTAAGTAGCTCCTCTTCACTAAGAATGTTCACTAAAGAATGCTTTATCTGATCATAGAAACAAATGACAACAGTATTTAGAGATTTCATCAATGTCTGAAGCATGTGAAAATATTTACTTAAATGTACTTGTGAAATGATTGAACGTTGTTAGAATTAATGAGCTTTTGTGATTTTGGAGTTTTGTCTCAGAAACACTTATTTTCTAACTCATTATTTTGGGTTGTCTTCCGTTATTAAAGAACCTAAGCATGCATTACTTACTCTTGGTATTTTCTATTTTGAAATAAGTACAGTATAGAAAGTTTCTGTTACTGTTTTAATCTCTACTAAAATAATTGCCTTTAAGATGCATGGCTTACCAAATAATATTAATGATTCTGTTTAAATTTCAAAATAGGTGTTAATAAATTTCTTAAGTTGGAGTCCTGTTTTGGGTTGCCATTTCTTGACTGTTGTTAACCTTTGTATTGAAATTGTTTTAGTAATTTAAAGTTAACAGAAAGGCAGTTTTTAGTTTTGTGGTTGCTTTACCTTTAACACTAAATAAACTCCAGAAATTCTATTTGTCTGGTAAGTGAAAATTCTACCATAAATTGGGGTCGTTCCCCACATGAATTCAATTCATTTGCCCTGGAGTGTTTTATTAGCTAAATTAACATTTTGATAATAAAAGCCCATGATCTTCTCTTTAACTATTTTACCTTCATTTTCTTTACCTATTTTACCTTCATTTTCTTTGCCTTTCTATATTAAAGATTTAGTTAATCAGACCTAGTATACTGTGAGGATAATGTACAAATCTGTATATATTGAGTTCGTTTTCTTTTTAAAACAGATGAGCTTTGATCCAAACCTTCTTCACAACAATGGACACAATGGGTACCCCAATGGTACTTCAGCAGCACTGCGTGAAACTGGGGTTATTGAAAAACTGCTAACCTCTTACGGATTTATTCAGTGTTCAGAACGTCAAGCTAGACTATTCTTCCACTGTTCACAATATAATGGCAACCTGCAGGACTTAAAAGTAGGAGGTAATCTGTCAGTTCTCCTTTTTAAAAATAAAAAACAGTGAAATTTCTTTTGCATTATCAACTTGCTCTTGAGAGTTACAGTTTTGGCCCTTAAATTGTACCAATTACTGAAGTATGTTTATATGAACTAGCAGAATCCTGATTTCTTTTGGGGTAGTATTTTTGAGTGATGAAAGACTAATTGGCTAAAAAGTATTTTTAGATATTTTTTAAATAGTTACTTGGATGACTTGTTATTCTCCCTAATGACAGTTCAGCTGTATATTAGATTTTAAGTCACTGTTGAACTTTGAAAATGTTAGTTTTGATTTTTACCAAGTATTATTTTTGGTAGTACCTAAAAAAAATTAAAAACTTCCAATGTCACCACTTGGATGCATTTCAAATGCTACATTAAATTTAGCTTCAAGTGAGGTATCCTTTAACCAAAATTAGCCCAAAAACACAGCACTTCCTTTATTTTAGATGATGTTGAATTTGAAGTATCATCTGACCGGCGGACTGGGAAACCCATTGCTGTTAAACTGGTGAAGATAAAACCAGAAATCCTCCCTGAGGAACGAATCAATGGACAAGTTAGTGACTTTGATGCTTTGTGTTTTCTTAGGGCCCTGCATTTGCATATCTTTCACTCTAGAAAAGGAAGATTTCCCCCATCTCCAGTTTGCACGCAAGAGAGCTGTAGTATATAAAAATTACTATTTTAAAATTATATCAGAAGCACTGGCATTTCTTGACCTGAAATAAAAATATGGTCAAGACTTGATTTGGGTTTCTATGTATAACCCTAAGTCTATACTTACAGTCAATTTATGTACTGTAAGTTTGAAACTTGGCAGCATGACATCCTCTTGTGGATCATATTAAATGCATCCCTGTGTATAGTATAGAGGATATTAAAATTCAGTTTATATTGCACAGTGCTGCTCCTGAAATGATTAGCAATGGAAATTTTTTTTTTTTTGACTGGTAGGTTGTGTGCGCTGTTCCTCACAACTTAGAGAGTAAATCTCCAGCTGCCCCGGGTCAGAGTCCAACAGGGAGTGTATGCTACGAACGTAATGGGGTAAACTTGTGTATTTTTCTTAAACCTTTGCCTGATCCACCATGTGATCTATAAACATACTTTACAATTCAAAGTAGAAAACGTAAGCTGCAGTTGGTAAAATCAGTTTTAAATTTGGTTTCTAAGAGGCTTCGAGTGCAGCTTAATCAGAAATTTTTTTTAAATCCACAGAACTTCCAAATGTCTTAGCTTGCCCAAAAGTGTGACCTTAGTTAGAACATTAAGGAAAAATGCTCCTTATACTCACTTTTTGGGGGGTTGGGGAGGGGATCTTTTTTTTTTTCTGGTTCCTTTTAAGCACTAACTTCAGCTTTTTTGTTTGGAATGCCTTATATAAAAATTGTGTTTTTTTTGAAATGTAACTACAGTCTCTGGGCAAATGCTTCCAAGTGTATAAGCTTTTTTGAAGTTGGATTGCTGCTCAGCTGTGGACTCGCAGAAGTCATCAGCATCATGGAGGGGAAGTGTGTGTTTATAAATGAATAAAGCAATGTACTTGTCATAAAGCACTTAATTTTAAGAACTTTGGCTTAAAATGCCAATTTAAGAGAGATTTAACAAAACAAATCACAGTATACAGTGAATGTGCATCCTGCCAATATAGTGATAATAATTTATTAATTCACAGGAGGTGTTTTATCTGACTTACACCCCTGAAGATGTGGAAGGGAATGTTCAGCTGGAAACCGGAGATAAAATAAACTTTGTAATTGATAACAATAAACAGTAAGTTCTTTTTTTCCCACCTACATAAGTTTTTTCTTTTTTTTTACAATAAGAATTGTGAAGCAAGTTAAAAACCTAACTTGTAAATTTGGATAATTTTCATGATCTTTTAAACTTGCATTCATCAGCTAAGCATTTGAGGGTCTGTTCTATGGCAGGCACTGTGCAGAGTATCTATCAGAAATAGGAAGATAATTAAAACATGATCAGAGCTTTCAAGGAGCTGTTCTAGAGGTCAGTGAAAGTTTTGCAAAAGCAGCCGTACTTGAGGTAAGTTTTTAGGGATTCTGGGAGTCATTTTTGGGGAAATGGCCAAAAGTTTGACTTGATTAAATTGACTCCTAGGAAAATGAAGTTTGAACTTCCCATAGTCATAGGAATCTTTGAAGGATTTTAAATGGGGGAGTATGACTGGTCTAGACCATAGGACGTGATGGAGATGATAGACTTTTAGAGAGTAGGGATGCTTTCTACTAGAGGCAGTGATAGGAGTGCTAATATGAAAGATGAGGCCTAATGTACATTGGCCAGAGGTGGTGGTTGGGTGGAGAAGTCAAGTCACATTGAGAAGGTAAAATCAAGTTTTATAATTGATTAGAGAGAGGTGTGTATTGGAATTAAGGAAAAGGAAGTCCCAAAATGTCGTGTTTCTGGCTTGGGCTTCTAGGCAGATGACGATACCATTAACTGGACTAATGAGATAGAGCAGAAAATATTAAGGGTAGAAGAAGAATTAGACTTATTCTGGCATTGTGAATCTGAGGTGTCTATGGGTATTTCTCAGTGAAGATACTGTTGCATGTGGAAGTCTGAGGCAGCTAGTATGGGCAGGAGATAGAGCTATCAAATTTATTACCGTTTACTAGTTAAGGAAAGTAGTTAAAACCCAGGAATAATTATTTTTATACCATTACAGAAGGAAGTTAAAAATAGGAAGTTGGAGAAAGTGCTAGTAATGCACTTTGCAGTGGCATAAGGAAATAAAAGTTCCAAGAGCATATGCAGAATTATTAGCCTTTACCTCTTGTATGACTAGAAGGGATCAGGTTGAGTTGTGGGTGTGGATGTTACTAATTCCAGTCTGAAAGCCTATTTAATCTCCAAGTAGGAAATTAGGAGATAGGGCTTGAGTTTGAGGGTTGAAGCCAATGAAAGGGCTTTATAAACTTTAGTTCTTACATACTAAATCCTTTGTGTATAGTTACTAATCCTCAGAAGAGCCTAACCTCTGTAAAAAGAGGTTATATTACCATAAAGCAATTTGTCTGAAGCCATACAGCTTTTAAATAGCAGATATTTAAATCCCAATCTAGGTTATAAATCTTTTCACTGTAGTAAGTTGCAAAGGCAAGTAGGATTTTTCCAGTGTCTTAGTTAATCTGTTAAATTTTTGAAATAAAAGGCACAATTGGGTTACAAGTTGTCCATGAAGAAGTAAGAGACACAATTGCTTGGTCTGCACCTCTTAAAACAACTATACCAGCAAATACTGCATGTTACACAGTCTGTGCTATCTTTAAAATGAAATCAAATTTACTTTCCTGTTACTCAAAGATGGGAACAGTATAGCAGCATGTGGTATATCTACCTAATTTCAGTGAAGGTGAAGGTCTTTATTTTTAAAAGAATGTCATTGCTTTCCTTTTGTCACTGCATTTACTCAGCTTTCTTTTATGGCTATTTAATCAGAAATAATGATTGGGATAGCTAGATTCATCACTCATTGTAAACAGGAACCATTTCTTACTAATCTGTCTATCCCCAGTACCTTTGTGTGCAGCACATAAGACCTCAGGTGTTCAATGCATGACCTTCCTGAAACTTGAGTATTCGCCAACATTAGTCGCATACAGTTTGTAGCCTTATTTCTACTGTTGAATAGAAAAACATAGGGTAGACATGGCGTTTATTCAACAGTTCAAGAAAAAATGTGTACCCAATTAAGAAGGCTAGGGAGTTTGAGCAGAAGTCCTTTGCGTGTGAAGCCATATGAAAAGAATCAGGGGTCATAAACCTTGCATTTGCTCTTAATGATGGCATTGAATTTTTCAGGCCTCAGAAAACTATTGTTCTTCTAGACTCATCATATCTGACCAAGCCAATGCATTTTATATCCTCCTTTGATCTCCCCATCCCCACCCGATTATTCCTTTCTAGTACTGGTGCTGTAAGTGCTCGTAACATAATGCTGTTGAAAAAGAAACAAGCCCGCTGTCAGGGAGTAGTTTGTGCCATGAAGGTAAGTATCATCAAATTTGAGAAAATTGAGTTTTTTCTTTGACTATTTTATGTCTTTTATACTTCAAACCCAAGCCTTTTGTTACTACTCTGTGTCTTTAAAAATATTTCCCTGTTAACCTCGAAATAATCTCTTAAAATTCCTTGGTTACTCATTTATTCTGTTCTTTAAAATGGGCCATTTAATTGATAATATTGGACTACACCAAATATAATGTTTCCACTGTAGTATAATTTATGAAAGGCTTATTGATTGTATATTGTAATCATAAGTATGTACACTGAATAGTACATAATGTTCTTGTTACTTTTTGGGTTTTGTTTGGTTTTAGGAGGCGTTTGGCTTTATTGAAAGAGGAGATGTTGTAAAAGAGATATTCTTTCACTATAGTGAATTTAAGGGTGACTTAGAGACCTTACAGCCTGGAGATGACGTGGAATTCACAATCAAAGACAGAAATGTAAGATAGTTAACTAACTTAATCTTTGGCCTTTTAAGATCAGTAGTGAATTACATTTTTAGGAAATACAAAATTACATGGTTTCTACCCCCACCCCCAAATTCCCTTCTGATTTAGGGTAAAGAAGTTGCAACAGATGTGAGACTATTGCCTCAAGGAACAGTTATTTTTGAAGATATCAGCATTGAACATTTTGAAGGAACTGTAACCAAAGTTATTCCAAAAGTACCCAGTAAAAACCAGGTAAACATCTTTTTCAGGAGAGTCTTCTTTTGCCTCATCAGTAATAGAATAATATGATATATGGATATTTCATTCCATTCATTAATGTAATTGTTTGATAGTGGGACAATTAAATATTTCTGGAATATGTATAATTAAATGAGAAATCATTGATGTCCATGAATGTGGGTCTTTTGGTTTTGTTCTATTGAGTGATAAAAAAGAAAGGGGAATAAGGAAGAAATGCTGGTTAATTTGGGAAAAAAACAATTTCAGTGTGCATTTGTGTCCATCCATCCAGCCTCCCCTCCCCCCCCATTTGTTTTGTGTGGGAGGTGAGAAGATGAGACCAGTGGAGTCAGTGCTAAGGAAATGTGAAATAAAAGGACTGAAATTCTTTTCCTTAAATAAAATCTGTCAGTATCAGGGTGCAGGATCTTAACTGTACTGTTGTGATTTTATGGTTATATCATGTAACCATAGAACACAAAGCTTTCAGATTGGTGTTATGTTGTGAACACCTTTTTTCCCTTTAGGGAACTATTATAAATAACGTGGGTTTGGTACATGTTCTCGTTTGACTTAGAACTAGAAAGGATGAGAAATCTCCAGCTAAAATAGCTTTTCCTTCTCATCAGAATGACCCATTGCCAGGACGCATCAAAGTTGACTTTGTGATCCCTAAAGAACTTCCCTTTGGAGACAAAGATACAAAATCCAAGGTGACCCTACTAGAGGGTGACCATGTCAGGTTTAATATTTCAACAGACCGACGTGACAAATTAGAACGAGCAACCAACATAGAAGTTCTATCAAATACATTTCAGTTCACTAATGAAGCCAGAGAAATGGTAAGTGTTGGATAATCTTAGGTATGTATCCAATATTGTGGGGGTGAGAGGGCAATGTTAATTTAAGTTCATAGTACTATTTAAAACAATTTTTAAGTTAGTGATGATGTTGGGCAGTACCTTGTTAAGGTGATTAAGAACATAAGACTTCTGAGACAGTCTGGGTTTGACATCTAGCTCTGCCAGTTATCTTTAAATAGATGTGAAAAAGTTTTAGAATGAAAGCCTGGAAGGATGAGTCCTGAGGTCTTTAGTCAAGGATTGTCCCTTGAATGTGAAGAGTGAGAATATTCAAGCCCATCATTGTCAAGGTAGATTTTCCCAAATTGTTTTGTAGATGTTTACTAAATACTAAGTCAAACAAAGTTAAGTAGGTTTTCTTTCTTTTGTTGTTACAGCAGGACTTTGCAAATTCTTCTTAGTGGTTTTATGTCTAGGAATGACATAACAGAATTGTCTTCCAAACATGTTCTACAAGCTCACTTTTCATGAACTAATTTTCTCTGATGTTTTACATTTAGTTCTGTTTGGGGTGATAATATCTTTACAGTATTTCTCCGTTTTGTTATTAGTGGAATTGACTACTTCGAATGAAAATTTAAGCTTCTTGAGGCTTTTTTTTAACCTTTACCTTTGGGGAACTGATCTTGTTTGACACTTGCAGTGTGCTTTTAACTTGAAAATTTTTGAGATCCAAATGTGTCATTTAAAAAAAAAATTCAGGTAGGATATATTTTGCTTTAATATGGAGTGCATTGTTGAGTAGCTTGGCTGCCATCAGGATTTTAGTAATAATATTCAGACTGCATTCAAAATTGGTTATAGAGTAATCATTTTTGTAATATGTAAATATGCAATATGTAAGTCATTGGTAGGTTGATGATAATTGTGTTTTAGTAGACATTTCTGTACCTGCCAGTTACTCTGGATATAATGCCCTCACAGAGCTCCAATAACTTACTAAGAAGGAAAAAAAAAGATGAGCAAAGAATTTCCTGTATTTTACTCTTTTAAGACCTAAATTTAAGTCCTTCCTGTGCTTAAATACTGATATGTAGATTGTTTTAATTCCTGGAAGTTATGTTGTCATAAAGCTTGGGCCCTTGTTTGAAATCCTGGTTCCTGCCACTCACTAGCTGTGTGCTTTGTACAAATTGCTTTACCTCTCTTGGCCTCAATTTCCTCATCTTAAACAAAAGTGGATAATGCGGTTGGTGAGGGGGACCTGATGAAGGGGGTAGTTTAATAACCATAATATTGCACATGTAATTATAGATTAATGATACCAAAATAAATTATTAAAAAAAAAAGTGGATAATGCTACCCAGTTCACAGAATTCAGAATGAAGTGGAATACATTGTGTGCATGTGTTTACATTCAGGTATAACTTTTAGGCACTAGGGCATATTGGGTAAAGAGCATCTGGAGAGTATCAGACAACTGCTTAGAGATTAATTTACTAAGAAAGCAATGAATTTGTATTTAAATGCAAAAATTTTAATGTGGATACAGAATGTGGGTCTCAGTCATTAATACAGAGAATTCCTAATGAATTTAACTTGACAATGCTTCCAGACTTAAATATTGTTGTCTTGACAAGCTTTCACAGCAAGTGAAAATATTATTTGGGTTTCAGGGTGTAATTGCTGCCATGAGAGATGGTTTTGGTTTCATCAAGTGTGTGGATCGTGATGCCCGTATGTTCTTCCACTTCAGTGAAATTCTGGATGGGAACCAGCTCCATATTGCAGATGAAGTAGAGTTTACTGTGGTTCCTGTGAGTAGTTTTTGAGAAAAGCATGGGGTGTTTTCTTGATGCTTTCTTACTCAGTTTAAAGTTACTTTTGTTTATCATTTGTAGGATATGCTCTCTGCCCAAAGAAATCATGCTATTAGGATTAAAAAGCTTCCCAAGGGCACAGTTTCATTCCATTCCCATTCAGATCATCGTTTTCTGGGCACTGTAGAAAAAGAAGCCACTTTTTCCAATCCTAAAACCACTAGCCCAAATAAAGGCAAAGAAAAGGTAAGCTTCACATGCTCAAAATGACTTTTGTTGCTCTTTATTCCTGTTCTACTTGAAGGCGACTGCTGTCCACACAGTGATGGAGTGTTGTCTCTTTCAGAATTCCCTGTAATACTAACAGTGAACTAATGTAAAGCAAGATGGTTTAGCCTCTGCATTACTGATACTTTGGGCTGGGTGATTCTTCAGGAGGCCCGAGAGGGTAGCTGTTGTGTGTATTGTGAGGTATTATTTAGCAGCACCCCTGGCCTTTACCCATTAGAGTCCAACATGTGACAGCCAGATGTTTCCAGATGCTGCCAAATATTCCCAGATGACCCCCAACTGAGAACTGCTCATCTAAAATGATAGTACTTCTAGGCAGTTGAAGACTTTGAAATCTGGGTATACTCATTTCACATATTTGAACTCCATTTAATGAAAAGTCCACTGTATAGGAAATATAAAGATGTCTAAGATGGCTTTTTCTGTCAAGTAAATAACAAATTGAGAGTTGTATAGAAACAAGAAATTAAGAATATAATGTTGCCATAAAAGGTCAGTGAGAGAGTTCTAGTGAAAAGCAATCCTAAACCGGCAGTAACTGGGATGGTTTCACTAAGACAATAACAATTAATAGGTGAAGATAAATAGGGGAGGGAAGGACATCTCACAGAGGTGAGGTAGGTGAGAAAAAACAATTAGCATTTCTTCAGACAGCACTAAGTAGTTTGACAGGAAAATTGGGTTTCTTTTTCTTTGGTGGGGATGCATTGGGGAAATAAGTAAACATCAGGATGCAGCTAGATGGAGACAGTGTCGATTGCTGCTCTAAGGAGACCTTGTTCAATACTCAGAAAAGTATTTTTTTGTTGGAGAGTGACATCAGGTGTGTACTTCAGGAAGATAATGCCAATAATATGAACCCTAAATGTGGGTGGAGAAAAAGAAAATATGAAGAGACTGGAGAGGAAATTAATAGTTCAGATAGTCCTTGAACTAGGGACAGAGGTAATGGATAGAGACATAAGAAAGTAATGTAATTTTAGAAGTAACTACTTAGTTACCTGAAAGAGCAGGGATAGTATCTTATTACCACTTGCTTTGCAGCTTGAGAAATCACTTTGCTTCTGAGCTTTAGTTTATAAACTTAAAAAATGATTGTCTTCTGTTTTGTTGCAAAAGCCCTCACAGGGCCTGGGCCGTAGTAGGAATTTAAGAAGCGAGAGATGTGCTATTAACAATAAAAAGAAAATTCACTGGGACTTATTTCTAAAGACTTCTAGCTCTTGAAATCAATATCCTGCTTCCCAAATTCTGTGGCAGAACTGTCTTGATCAAGACAGCCTTTGTGTGAGACTTCCTGCTCTTCTATTATTTTTTTCTTAGGCCAGCACTGTATCCTATCCTACAATTCTGTGATTGTGCTTATTACAGTGTATTACACTTAACCTGTTGATGAATCTGTTAGATCAGGCTCTTGTGAGCAAAGATTGTCTTGTCTCTAATATACTTAGTGTATAGTATTGTCAGATATTAACTGGATATTGAGGTTAATGGGTAGAAAGAGTTGAGAGGAAAACTGAATGCTAAGATTTTGGTTGACTTCCAAAAGAGTCGATGTCATTGGAGTCAGACCTGAATTCACTAAGATGAATCACTCTTAGCCAAACAAATCTTTAGCACCATTTTGTACTGGCTGTAAAGTTGGTCAAGTTTATTGTAACCTCTAAGATGTTCCTAACTTGTAAAATGAGGAGAGTAACTGTGAAGATGTTTTTGTCATACTTTAATTTGATAATACAAAGTGCCTAACATAATTTCTGGTACATTGTAAATGTTCAGTAAATACTATATAGCAGTTACAGAAGGAGTATAAATGGTAGAGGAGTTTGAATATTAATAGTTGGTAATGAGTTCTGGAGCTTAGGAAAGGAGTCAGCTAGATGAGGGGTTGTGGGCATTAATTACCATAGAAATAATAGTTGAAATCATAGAAACTATAAATTATGTAGTTGCTGTACAGTGTCATTGTATGGTTCTATATGATGTACTGGAAATTTCTTAAGGACTTTTGAAGAACTAATCTCATATGAGTGATTTAAATGTTCTTGTGGAAGCACTGGTGTATCATAACTTAATCACCTATTTGTATATCAAATGCTTTGAATCCTGCCAGATCAGTACCAGATTAAATTCTCATGCATTGGTAAATACATTGATTAACATTGTGAGCAAAAATACTTTGAGGTACTGTGAGAAATTCAAAGTAGGTGATAACAGAAACTTCTTGCAGTACAGAATTTCCACCTGGTTGAAAATATATCCCTAGCCGGATCTCCAGTTGGCTATGAGAAGTATAAAAAATGGGCGTGTTGTGAATATTCATTAAGCCTCCCCTCAGCAGCAAAAACTAGATTTTTAAGACTTAAAAGACCCAGTTATAGCAGATTAAATCCTAGGTTAAATCCAAACCACCTTTTATTCATTAAAAAATCTGTTATTGTTACAGAACCCAGGAATAGGAAGTTTATACCACTGTGCCAATTCTTTGACCCAAGGGTCTTGGAAAACCGTAGTTCCTGCTTTTTTGTTCTTGATTCTTGGTGTGTCTTTCTTTAGGAGGCTGAGGATGGTATTATTGCTTATGATGATTGTGGAGTGAAGCTGACTATTGCTTTTCAAGCCAAGGATGTAGAAGGATCTACTTCTCCTCAAATAGGAGATAAGGCAAGATAATTCTGCTTATTTGAGAAGGGGGTAGTTAAAGGTTGTTAATCAAATTCTGCAAAATGGTTGGTTGATGAAGTTTCGCTAAAACAAGTTTTCTGCTTATGAGTTAAATAATATGAGCATTTTCCTTAAAAGCAGCTTACTCAGAACAGAGTCTAGCATGCTCTTTGTTAAAGCTTTTTGAGTCAGTAAGCATTAGATAAGCTATGCCTAAATCACTTAGTTTAGATAAAATTAATAATATTGGTTAGAAAGATAAAACAGTCACTGAAACATTTTCAGAGTAAAAACCCACTAAAGATTTTACATTGCTGTTCATTTTTGTCATGCACAGTATCTTTGTTTTTCTGATAGCCCACCTTTTGGATCTATAAAGAACACACAGGGGAGAGCAAAACTTAATCCTTTGTGAAGAAAAGTGGAATGAGACACAGAAGTGTTAGTCTTGGTGAAAATCTGTTCCATCAAAATATTTTACAAAGGACATTTAGAGTGGAAAGCACAGTCTGAGGGAGTTGTGGGTCAGAGTTAATGAACTTGTGTGGAAAATACATGGTATTAATGAGCATACTTACTTTTCACAGGTTGAATTTAGTATTACTGACAAACAAAGGCCTGGGCAACAGATTGCAACCTGTGTGCGACTTTTAGGTCGTAATTCCAACTCCAAGAGGCTCTTGGGTTATGTGGCGACTCTGAAAGATAATTTTGGATTCATTGAAACAGCTAATCATGATAAGGAAATCTTTTTCCATTATAGGTGAGGAATACCTTTTAGGAATTTAGAGCTTAACTACTCACTCTTCGGTTTTGGAGTTAAAAACATTTAGTATTGTTGAGTGGTTATATATTTTTTTATCCCAACTTTCATTCTGGTAAAATTACAGCACAGTATAAACTAAAGTTAATCATCTGCTTCTATATAGAGAACATGTGGCCAAATGATAAGGAAAGGCCTGTGCTTGCTTTGAACATTGGATAGGAAATGTTCTGCTTCCATGAAAGAATATCATTTTACATGTTATACCAGAGAATTTTACATTTGATTTGTTATTACAATACAGCATAGTGTTTAAGAGCATGGGCTCTTAGAACTGGACAGTTTAGGTTTAATATTATTTATGTAACTTATCAAATAAAATTAATCTCCTGATAGCTTAGTTTCATTGTCTTAAAGCTGGGGCTAATGGTACCTCTTCATAGTGTATTTCTGAGGATTGAGTGAGTCAGTACATACAATGTGCTTAAAACAGTGTCCAGCCTAAGTAAGCACATCATGAATGTTATTACAGAAGAATACGTGCTACTATTGATGTTTATGGTAACTGCTTCTTCAAATGTCATTTCCTTTCCCCCTAGTGAGTTCTCTGGTGATGTCGATAGCCTGGAGCTGGGGGATATGGTCGAGTACAGCTTGTCCAAAGGCAAAGGCAACAAAGTCAGTGCAGAAAAAGTGAACAAAACACACTCCGGTAATGAACTGTGACTTCTACTTACTCAGCCTATGCTTTGGGTGGGAGATTAAGAATAGGGTGAGAGGAAGCAGAAACACGCTTGCTCTAGGTGTGATCCCCCAGATCCTGAGCATCACCTGGCCACTTGTTAGAAATACAAGTTCTCTGGCCCTACCCCAGACCACCTCAAAGTCTGGGATGGGCAGTCTGTTCTAACAAATCCTTCATGAGATTCTAATGTACACTGAAGTTTGAGAACCACTGTTCTAAATGTTTTAAGTCATTTGCTTTAAGTTTACTTTTTAATTCTATACATTTCTTTATTTAAAAAACAAAACAACAAAACCCAAGATAAAAATCTCCATGGGGATGGTGAGAGGAATGCCCTCCCCATCATTCCTTAATTTAAAATATTTTGGAGAAGAGTGAGTTTAAAGGGGAAAAATAATGGGTACTTAAGAAAATCATTGCTTTTTAGGATGTCCAGCTTTTAAAAGACCTGCACCTTGCATTTGGCTTTCATCTAAACTCCCCAAGTAACATAATCTCTTTGTGAGACCTAGAGAAATGACACCTAACTATGTTCATTTCAATTCAATAAATATCTAAGTGCATTCTGTGTTTCAGATACTGAGGGCACAGCAGTGAAGAAATCAGATAAATCCCTGCCTTCATTCAGTTCATTGTTTTAGTGGAAAGTCAGAATGAACAAAATACTGTATGTAGTATGTTTAGGAAAATAATAACAACATATTATTAAGATAAAGGGAAATACACAAGTATTGGGGTTGCAAGTTTAGAGAACAGGGAAGGTCTCACTAAAAAGATGCTATTTGGTCACCTGGCAAAGGTGAGAGATCAAGACATGTTTTAAATATAAATATTTGGTAATTCCTTAAGCAAATTAACTTTCTTTATTTTAATGATAGTTTAGAAGTATTTCAATAGGATGTAACCAGCCATTATCCTGTTTACACTAATGTAGAATGAATGTTAACATTTGTTCTGTTAGCATTTGTTTTGATGATTTTTACTCTTTTCCGGTAGGGTAGAGTTTAAATATAAGTGTTGAGAGGTGTGTATCTTTTGTTTTGTAGTGAATGGCATAACTGAGGAAGCTGATCCCACTATCTACTCTGGTAAAGTCATTCGTCCCTTGAGGAGTGTTGATCCAACACAAACTGAATACCAAGGAATGATTGAGGTTGTGGAGGAAGGTAGGAACACCCCTGTCAGATTGTTTGGAATCGCCCTTACCTAAAGATGAGCACTTAAAAGATTTTAAAATCTGATGGTATTTGTTGCAGTTGTTTTCAGATTCCTTAAAAAGTGATTTTCCCCCATCCAAGGTTTTTCTATGACTGATAGGTGAGCAGCTAACAACAAAATCTCAGCTACAAATAACATTTAATATTATGTGATTAAATATTCATAATTGGCTGGGTTTAAGTGCAGCCTACAATTTTCCTCTATTATTCACTGTCTATATCAGTATTAACAAATTTCTAAGTTCATTTGATTCTTTAATAAACATTTAGCTTCTTGTAAATGTTTGTTTGCAGTTTCTATGTCTTAATAGCCATGGGGATCCTACTGTTAACCTCTAGGTCAAAGCTCCCTTTATTTTTCATTTTCTGCTTTTTTTCCCCATCTTTAATAACTTCCTGAGTTCTGGTGTCCTGCCACTCCTAATGCCCAACAGGTACCACCAGGAAGACCAACTTTGGGTGTAAAGTAAGTTTACAATAGAAATGATAGTAGGAAACATTGGATGGTTAGTGTAGCTGAATTACTCTAATGATGGAGTTGATAGGATTTGAAATTCCAACAAAAGATGATAGGTTGGCTCTCAAAGTGAATAAGCTTCTGTCATACAGGAATCATAGAACATAAAGAGGGAAAGAGCAGTTCATTTGAGAAGGAAATGAACCTTGATAACATGTTCTTTTAACCACATGAGGTTCTTAGAAATTGGTTTTACGCAGAACCAGTATCCTCCTGCATGCACTCACACACACACCCCTCCAAATATGAACTGATTTTATAGCAAATCCAGTCTTTTAATGCCTTGATGACACTATACTCCTAAATGGGCAACTGGCTTTAACCTACGAGATAATGGTAAATTGCCCTTCTTCCTCTGTAATGTGCCACTTTTACTTCCTCTCACACATGCAACCCCCAATCCACTTATTCAATACTGGGTATAGTATATAGTCCAAAGCACAGATTTTGTAGAAAAGGAAACTTTCTGCAATCTCTAAGACTAGAGTTTTCTGGGACTTAGGTCACATTTTCCCATTTTGTGGTGAGAACATCTCCTTTATTTAGGACTACAACTGTAACTTAATAAAACCATGGTATTTGGAGTCAGGTAGACCTAGATCTGAACACCAACTCTTTCACTTCCTTGCAGTATAACCTTGGACAAATTACTTAAATCTTCTCTAGCTTAATCTTCATCTTTAATTAGAATAGAATCTCAAACCTCAAAAGGTTCTACGAAGATTAAATATGAATCAGTATAACTGTAACTGCCTCTCTATAGGCTTCTATAATATTAAATGAATGGTAGTTACTAGTACCCCTGCATCAGACCCGGTGCTTCTAGTCCTTCTGCATGACTTGATGTGTTCGAAATGTGTCCTCTGAGTTTTGGTTCCTGTATGGTTGACAAGAAAATCTTAACTTAACCCCTATAATCATCAAGAGAATGGTTGAACATTCTGAAGCTTCCCCTTCCATGTGATGTTTTTCTCCTCTTCTCCACTTCCATTGATCCAGTGGATTTATCATCTAAGTGAACTGATAAGCAACTGAACTCTTTGGTCCAGTTTTTATCCATAGCCTGTAGCCAACTTTTTACTGAAGAGTAGAACTCAGCAAATATGGTGGCTTGGTTTTGTAAATAAAGTTTTCTTGAGACACAGCCATGACCATTCATTTACATATTGTCTTTGTTTTCTCACTACAACAGCAAAGTTGAGTGGTATTGTTAGAGACTAATGACATACAAGCCTAAAATATTTACCATCTGGTCCTTTAAGAAAGGTGATTTAGAAGAAAGGTGCCTATTACTTTGAAGGAGCCCCCATCAGAGCGAAGAAAGGAGGTGGAATGCCAAAGAAATTTATCTACATAGATTTTTCTGATAACTGGCTGGTTGAATGTCCAGTTGGGTTGGGGTTAGAAATATTTCTGACTGATTGTCTCATATTGTGAACTTGGGAGATAATCCAGTGAGTCACATTAGCAACACATAGTGGTTTAAAAACCCACATATTAGGTAGTGGGATTGTGAGTGATAATGTTATTTTTAATTTCATAAATGTGGCTTAAAACTGCACATTGGCAACTAGTAAAGTAATAAATGAGCTACAAGTTCTCATTTGCTTTCATTGTAATATTTAGCACTTAGGATTTCATTAAAGCTTTTAAAGTAGAACTTCTCAGGTACTAAAGATCTTTTTAGGGGACATAATACATTGTTAACAACTTAGAAACTTATTAGGACTGTCAGCAGAGGGCTTTGTGAAATACTAGCTTTTAGACTCAGTACCCGTTTCTCCTTACAGGGGATATGAAAGGTGAAGTCTATCCATTTGGCATAGTTGGGATGGCCAACAAAGGGGATTGCCTGCAGAAAGGGGAGAGTGTCAAGTTCCAGTTATGTGTCCTGGGGCAAAATGCACAGACTATGGCCTACAACATTACACCTCTGCGTAGGGCCACAGTGGAGTGTGTGAAAGATCAGGTAAGTAAGTTGTAGTGTCTGGATCTGAATTTGATCTGAGTTGGTAACCTCAAAATTATTTCATCCAAGAGGGAACTACCTTAATTTATTTTTTCCTTACCCTTTTTTCAGTGACTTGAGGTAGTTTATAAAAATATGAAGAAAATAACATGAAAAGAAGTGACAATATTAGCAAAAAAAAAAAAAAGTATTGGTAACTAACATTACATAGTGAGCAGATTAATAAGTATGGAGTGAGATTTCCCAAAGAGAAAGACCATGAGGTTTTGTGTACTTTAGCTCAGAGCTGCTTTTGTAGACCACATAGAATGAAATCACGTAGAAGTGTTCATAAAATAAGCTTAGGGCAAACACAATGTACTGACATCTCCAGACACTTCTTGTGCATTCTCAGGACATTTTTCAGTATCAGTGTATTATTTTGTATAGTTGTTTCTTATAATACCATAACCCAACTTAATTGTAGAAGGGATCAAAACAATCATATATATAAATAACAGCTCCCTGATGAGTATGTTTAATTAAAAAATATGGTTCATGGAATACATGAAAGGCACAAGATAGCCTTTATGTCTCAGTCAGGCTGTGACAGAGAGAATGGTAGTGATTTCAAAGATGTATCTCTTCCCTGACAAGTTTTGCAGACTCGTACTGTTAGTTGATAGCACAGACCACTGAACTGAAGCATCAGCATTAATGCCATGTTTTGTAAATCCCCCTCTAGTTATGATCAGGCATTGTGCTTCATTGAAAGTGAGGTGCTTTTACACCTCTGTGTGTGATATGTCCTCTCTTTAGCTACTGTTTTGTTTTTTTTGTTTTTTTTTTTCAGTTTGGCTTCATTAATTATGAAGTAGGAGATAGCAAGAAGCTCTTTTTCCATGTGAAAGAAGTTCAGGATGGCATTGAGCTACAGGCAGGAGATGAGGTGGAATTCTCTGTCATTCTTAATCAGCGCACTGGCAAGTGCAGCGCTTGTAATGTTTGGCGAGTCTGGTGAGTTTTTGCTGTTGGGTTAGTAACATCCCTGTTCTGTCTTTTCTGTAATCTCTACTTCATCACATTTCTTCACTTTCTATCACTGCATTTTTTTTTTATCCTCTTCTACCACTTTCTGTTTTTTTCTTCATACTTGATATATATCCCTTTTACCTCTGGTTCTTCACTCTCCAAACTTAGCCTCATTAATGCCAGGCTAATGAAACATTATTCGGTACTTATAAAATCTTAAGTATGAACAGACTGTGTAGTACTTGTTTTTAAAGTATTCTTGCTTAGTTCTAACATTAAGCTATTTCTAGGTTATATGCTGTTTCAAATTCTAACTTTATAATAAGTTGATTGGTTCTGGATCTGTGCTTTTCTTTTTTTTAATCAGTAACATTGTTACCTGGAGAGGAGCCGGGAGTCAGGAAATACTATTTCATATTTAATTTTTCTAAGGTTTTTCACAACTGCTACTTTGTTTTAGGTATCTGTGGACCCTGGCCTTTTTTGTTGCAGACCAGCCTAGGAATGACCCTCACCAAAATGCTGCTTCTAGTTTCTATGCAGTATAAACCTTGAGTTGGGAGTAAAACATAAACTTGTCTGTCCTGTCTTGCTAGTTGGCTGACTAGATGAGGCAAGAGTCCCTTCTTCATTAGACTTAGTCATTTGAGTAGTTACATAGAAAGCACACTCTTGCAAGTACTTGGTTTCTTCCCACCAAAGTGTTACTTGTTCTCACATCTTGATTTTGTTTCAGCGAGGGCCCCAAAGCTGTTGCAGCTCCGCGACCTGATAGGTTGGTCAATCGCTTGAAGAACATTACCCTGGATGACGCCAGTGCTCCTCGCCTAATGGTTCTTCGTCAGCCAAGGGGACCAGACAACTCAATGGTATGAGGGCGCAGAATAGAAGGTTTGCGGGGGGAGTGGTAGATGACAGACCAACATACTGCTTGAGGTACTGTGTCAACATAGCTCAGAGAGCTTAATGAAGCAAGGAGCTACAGTATTGGTTATAACTAGTTAGGACTCCTGCATATTGATTCAGACCCTAACATAATGGTTGCTCACAGTAAGAAGCACATTTCTTAGTCTTCCTGATACTTTGAACAGATCTGGAGGGCTTACTATAGATTTCCTCCTCTGAGAAAGAATTGGTGGTGGTGAAGATGATTTAAAAGGAATTGTTAATGTACTGTGATTGATATGCACCCGACTCATTAAGTGCAATTTTATTTCTTCCCAGGGATTTGGTGCAGAAAGAAAGATCCGTCAAGCTGGTGTCATTGACTAACCACATCCACAAAGCACATCATTAATCCACTATGATCAAGTTGGGGGGATTCTGGTGAAGGGTTCTGAGTATCTCCCTCTTCATCCCTCCCAAAATCTGGAATACTTATTCTGTTGAGCTGTTACACCAGTTTTAACACCTTCCTCGTGTTATGTTTAAAAAAGTAAATTAAAAAAAAAAACATTTTAAAATTATGCACAGTTGCAACCTGGAAAACTCAAGGTGGCGCCTTATAGTATCAATTTTAGGAGCTTTATTTGGTGCATTTAACGCAACTGGTAATTGCAAGATCCACTTCGCCTGTGTAAGTGAGAAATATAGACTGTTATCTTGTTGGCCCTATGAAATTCTGCACTTGATATTTAGTTATATACTCTACCTTCATTACTTCTGGCAAAATGTTCTGCCTTAACACTCAGTTGCATTCTTTTATTTTTTCTTTCCTGTTCATTATGCTTTAATTCTGAGGACCATATGAGGGTAGAATATATTAAAACTACAAAAATTTGTGTACGCAAACCATTTCCTTAAGTTGATGGCCAAATGTAAAAATGTTATTTTTCATATCATTTATAATCGTGTCACAGTCCACTTAACGAAGTTTGGTTAGATTTAAATGAAAATTATCTTCCAGAGTAGTTTTTTTTCCTGGGATGGGGGGGGGGTGTAACTTTACTACAATTAGTATGTATGGTGCAGAATTTCAAGCAAATGAGGTGTGCCAGCAGTGTGATAATTTAATCGTATTTAAACAAAACAAAAAAGGATGAATGCACAAACTTGCTGCTGCTTAGATCACTGCAGCTTCTAGGACCCAGTTTCTTTTACTGATTTCAAAACAAAACAAAAAAAAATAAAAAAAGTTGTGCCTGAAATGAATCTTGTTTTTTTTATAAGCCGCCCGGTTCCTGTGTCTTGTAAAATACAGGCACTTGACCATTGGTGTAGCATTTGTTCGACTTTTTATCACGGGAATGGATTGGTCTTGATTTCTTGACCCTTATCTTGAATTGGCCGCATACAGGGTCCCTGGCCGGCGGACTGAAGGCTTTGTCTGAAATGACAAGGGTCAGCTCAGGGGATGTGGAGGAGGGCGCTTTTATCTTCCCCGTTGTCATTTGAGGTTTTCATCTCTGGGTGAAGAGGCCGTTTATCTTTGTAAACACAAAACATTTTTGCTTCAGTTTTCTGTTAATGGCGAAAGATTGGAAGCGAATAAAGTTTTACTGATTTTTGAGACACTAGCACCTAAGCGCTTTCATTTTTGAAGCGTCTGCGTGGGAGGGGCGGGTCTGGGTGCGGCCAGCCGCGTGACTCGGGTTGGAGGCCCACGTGGCCGGGGCGGGGACTCGGGTGCCTGAGGCGCCGACTGATTACGTAGCGGGCGGGGCCGGAAGTGCCGCTCCCTGGTTGGGGGTGTTCATGGCGGTTCCGGGGTCTCCAACATTTTTCCTGGTTGTAGTCCTAAATCCCTTCGAAGCGGAGGCTCCGGAGCTTGAGGTAAGGCTAAGGCTTGTGTAGCATTCGGTTTTAGAGCCAAGGGGCGTCTCGTCATTGCCCGCAATCGAGCGGAATCTGTGGGTTGGAAACAAAGGCCATGGGCGGGGGTCCTTCGTTTTGAGTTCTCTGGGTGAGATTTTTGAAGACAGGCCGGGGAGTAAAAAGAGGAGACAGCCTGGAGGCCGCGCAGCAGAGCTGCAACTTGCGGGAGGAGTGGGAACGGGGATTTCTTTTACCTTAGGCTGAGGGCGGGGCCCAAAGATTGAAAACTACACAAGGACAAGGATGGGGGTAGCTGGAAGACTATAATCCAGAATTCCGAGGCCCACAGTAACCTGCCAAGTGTTTTTGCACTCCTGAATCACTTTGAGAACTAAGTGGAGGGTCACGTGTATGGAACCGATACTTCTCAAACTCCGGTTTTGGTTATTGATAATAGAAAGCCTTGAGATACTGTAGATGTGCCTCGCCAAATAACCTAATTGCTGCTCTCCCACAGGTTCTTGCTGGTGTGAAATGACTGAGTACAAACTGGTGGTGGTTGGAGCAGGTGGTGTTGGAAAAAGCGCGCTGACAATCCAGCTAATCCAGAACCACTTTGTAGATGAATATGATCCCACCATAGAGGTGAGGCCCCGTAGGAGTCCGCAGACCCTACCTCCCCATTTCGATTTACCCCTACCCTTTCCCATACCCTTTAGGTATTTTAGCTAAAGTAATAATCAGAAGAGAAAGTAAAAAGGGTACTGCGTTCAGTAATATGATAAACAAAGCTTTCCATGTTTGTGAAGAAGAGCTCATTTTTATTAGCTGCTGAAGATTTTCTGAAAAGTCTACAAATTTTAACCGTTCTATAAACTGTTTCTTCGTGTATGACAGCTCTGTTAGAAACAGGCTGTAGAGGAAAAGCGACTGCATGATAGTGAGTGGAGATAAAAGATTCAGAGATCTGGGTGTTCTGCAATTTTGATTTCTTAGTGAGTTGAAGCAGCTGAGACTGGGTTGGAGTAGGAAAAACATGAGATTTTGAGTCACTGTGCCTAGGATTTCTGTCCTTGTTTGCAGTTTATTCAGTTAGGTGACATTAAGAAAAATCAATTTCTCAGAACCTTGTTTTCCTCATCCATTAAATTACCATAAACTTGTCCTCCCTACCACACAGGGATGTTGTGGAAAAAGAAATTATGTGTTTAAATTTTTTGTGAATGGTAAAACATTACATGAACAGTACGTATTTAAAGATTCTACTGTTTTCGTGGGAGTTCATATTATAGATTGGCTTCAATAAATGGCATCTAAAGTCCTTTTAAAATTTTTGTTATTTTATTCGATGTAGAAATGTCTAACTCTAGAGATTATTTTAATCCACACCCTGGTCTTCCTACCACCCATTCACTGAGGATTTAATGCAAGCTAACTCTTAACAGAGCCATTATTAAAAATTTGTCATTAACCCTTGGCAAAGTCTTTATTTTAGGCTTAACAACTTTTGTATTAAAAGTTAGAACCTTTTGATATTTTTTGGTTTTATTTATTGAGGGGTAATTTACATACAGTAATATACATAAGTTTTTTATCTGCAGCTCAGTGACTGTTTAAATTTGTGTACACTTACATAACCACCACTCAGGTAAAAATGTAGACCATTTCCAATGTCCCAGAGTTCTCCCAGGCCACTTTCCACTCAGTAAATTCCTTCCAGGAATTAACCACTTTTCTGACTTGTATCATCATAACTTAATTTGACTAAAACCCACTTTATAATACTAATTTTGTTCATTTCCTCAGAATATTCATGCACTTAACCATTTTTCATGCTTCAAGGAAGGTTTGGTGATGTGAATTCTGTGAGTTCATTTGAAAGTATTGTACAGTTCCTACATGAAGTGAGTTACAGAGGAACTGATTCTTTGGTTGGAAACTCACTGGCTTGCATTCTCTTTGTAGAGCCAGATCTTTACTTTGTGTGAAGATGTTATTTCTTTGAACCAAATTCCCAGAACATACCTATTAAAAATAAGATGTTTGCCTTAAAAGCCACATTGGAAGGTTTTTTAAAAAATATCTGTGCATGTCTATCTTCCTGAGGAATTAATTATAACTGCACCTTATTTGAAACCTTCAGGAATTTAATTCAGGAATATTTCCTAAAAGTACTATCTGTCCAGATGAGCAAATTATTTTGATATTATAATCTTGTCTGAAATAAAAACTATTTGCATATTTAATCATAAACACAAATGACACTGTATCCAGGAACCCAGTTATAATTTGTAGAGGTATGTTTAGAATTTTAGATGTTCCATGAACAATAAGAAAAGTCCAGTTCACACCTTAGTAAAATACACTGTGAACCTTACCTCTAGTCTTGCTGCAGTAGAGCTGTCTTTTGAATTACCATGGTTTTTTTTTCATCTTTTCCAGGAACAAAGTGACCACATTTTCCTTTCTGCAGGCATACAGGATTTGGGCCTTTTTTCCCAAGGTGACATTATGTACTATCTGCTTGGGAATATATATTAGCAGTTTGAGGGACAAACCAGAGAGACAACAGTGGACTTGGTTAGGAGCTTATTTAACCTTTGCAACAGCATTGCATTCCCTGTGGTTTTTAATAAAAATGGAATCTCCCTCTCTCCTCACCTCCCACCCTCCACACCTCCAGGATTCTTACCGAAAACAGGTGGTTATAGATGGTGAAACCTGTCTGCTGGACATACTGGATACAGCTGGACAAGAGGAGTACAGTGCCATGAGAGACCAGTACATGAGGACAGGCGAAGGCTTCCTCTGTGTATTTGCCATCAATAATAGCAAATCATTTGCAGATATTAACCTTTACAGGTACTAGGAGCATTCTTTTTTCTGGAAGGACTATCTTAAGTGTGTTCTGAAGCTTTGTTGAAGGGTAAGGATGCCAAAATAAGGAAGCCAACAGCTTTTCAATTAGGAGGAGAGTTTTTTTTAGGTTATTTGGGAATCTGGTGTTACAACTGAAGCATAATACCAGCATTTTTCTTATATAAAATCCTGTAGCTAGAATGTGTGATGTTACATAAATGAAGCTTGCTAATGGGAGTGATTCAGAACTAAAGGTGTTAGGAGAGATAACAAAGGATTTTCAGAAAGAAAAACAATATTCTTCAGTAAGTAATGGAGAGGATGATAGGAAGAAACAGATTGGAGGTAGATAAAATGAAAGCAGAGCAAAGGGGCACAGAGGTGGTCTTTCTCCATAAAACTCTAGTTTCAAAGCTCAACTGGACTAAAAAAATTCTAGTTCAACGTTCTTATTTTACAGAATCAGAACAGTTCAAAAGGTGATTTGTTAGGTTTTCAGAGTCATTTGTTACGAGTAGCAGAGCCAGGACTAGAAACTCAGGGCTCTATTTTCTTAGCTCTGTGTTCTTAAAGCAGAATAGTATAACGGTTAAAAATGTAGACTCTGCCTAAGTTGAAACTTGGCTCCATCATCTATTAGCAGTGGGACTTTGGGGCAGACTACTAAGTCTCTGTGCCTCAGTTTCCTTATCTGTAATATGGAGAGACTAATACCTTCCAAGAGCTGTGAAAATTAATATGTAAATCACTCCTAACAGTGCCTAGCACATAGTAAATGCTACCCAAATGTTCTGCCTACAGCTTTGAATCCTGACTTAGGCTCCGTCTGTATGAAGATCTGTTTACAGAAACAAACTAGTCCAAAACTAAGTTCATTGTTTTTTTTCCTCCTAAATCTGTTCTACTTTCCATTTTCTGTCTGGAAATAATAGCAGTATTTAAAATGCCCAGCACTTGGCAAGCGCCTAGTAAATATTTACTGAATCTTCAAAAGTCATTTTTTTCTTTCTGTCCCTTAACATAGGCTACTGCTATCACCAAAGTTCAGGTCTGCAGATAGCATTTCTGATACATGACTGTGTGTGTAATCCAAGGGTAGAGTCTAGAGCAGGGCTGTGCAGTATGGTAGCTACAAACCATATGTGGTTTATATAAATTAATAAATTAAAAAATTAGTTCCTTGGCCATATTAGCAACTGACTTTTCAAGGGCTCAATAGCTGTATGTGACTGATAGATATAGTTGGACAGCACAGATACAGAACATTTCCACCACTGCAAAGTTCTTTTGGACAGTGTTGGTCAAGAGAATCTAGGCCATAGTTTCAAACTGCTGGGTGTTACATGTTATGTGTCACTGAGAGGAGTGCTGTCCATTGGGAATTCCAGCTCTTTTAGTCCCCCTTTAATAAGAACAGTTCTGGTGTTTTTTATGTTGCTGGACTTCCAGCTCTAATTTTGCTTGAAAAAAAAATATTGGGACACTGCCCATCTAGAGAAGTGAATAGACTATCTTTCATTAAATACTTTAACCTTCAAGGAAACCTCAAAACATTATTTAGAGGCAGCGAGCTTTACTTTTTTATACTTCAGACCTTAATCTAGAGTACGATTTTGAGTTGCCAATTAAACGCAGGGCCAGGGCCAAGCTCTTTGGAGAATCAGGAAGCCTGATGAAGGCATGTGTCAAGATAAAACAGCCACACATTTCCACTAGAAGGCGAACTGGCACCTAGCCTCCTGGTGGCTGCCGCATCAAGTCTTAAACAAGTCTCCTTAGTATGCAAGGTTTTCTATAAAGTAGTAGGGGGAAAAAGTGAGACTCAATACTAGAAGCTGATAGGGTTAGAGAAAACTTGTCAAATTTGCTTATTCTTTTGGTAACTTACCTCCTTTTTCAGGGAACAGATTAAGCGAGTAAAAGACTCAGATGATGTACCTATGGTGCTAGTAGGAAACAAGTGTGATTTGCCAACAAGAACAGTTGACACAAAACAAGCCCATGAACTGGCCAAGAGTTACGGGATTCCATTCATTGAAACCTCAGCCAAGACCAGGCAGGTATGTATAGTACAGCTTTTAGCATCTGGCAAGGGTTTGTTTAATGCAGAAAAATTTCATTGGTTGACTCTGCTAGCCATAGATCCATATCTTTTGTTGTTACAGGTTTTTAATAGTGTTCTGTTTTTTTTAAACTTCAGTTTAAAACAAAATGAATTGACTGATACTGTGGTGTAACATTTTACTCCCACATTAACATGCAAAAATATTACTAAAATGAAGAGCCTTGATTAAAGAGACTTAAAAACAGTCCTTTCTCCATCAACACCAGCCACTGTTTAGGGCTTATTAAGCTCTCCTGAGTGGCATCTTTAGATCTGGTCATTTTCTATGTCCCACATCACCCGTTTTCCTTTGCTTGAATGTTCCTTTTGCAAAATGTGCCATTTGTATATCAGCCTGTTAATGGAATTCAATAGGAATGCTAAATGTAGTGTCGTCTTCCTAAATCACCCTATTTTGTCAGTTAATAATTGGAATATTAAGTCCACATGAAGTACAAATGAGAGAGCGCTTACAACTTGGACAGTGTCTGTTAAGTGGTCCTTATCATTTTCTTTCTTCTGTAGGGTGTTGAAGATGCCTTTTACACACTGGTAAGAGAAATCCGTCAGTACCGAATGAAGAAACTCAACAGCAGTGATGATGGGACTCAAGGTTGTATGGGGTTGCCGTGTGTGGTGATGTAACAAGGTGAGCGTGTGTTCTCTTGACATAATAATAAACCTATTCTTCTGTATCAGGTAGTTTGGAGGAGTGTTGCTATTTATATTTTCTGTGTCTGTTGCTCATTTAACTGAGAGTTTCTGCTCATTATACCTATAAAATATTTCCTTATGACACCCTTTCTGAGAGTAGTGAGATCTAAACTACTTTTAAAGCATTTATTTTACAGACATCATTACATTTTCAGTAACAGAAATTAGAAGGTATTATTTATGAAGTGTACACATACCATATTCTTGGCGCTGACCAGGAGTTTGAAGGATCACTCCATCAAGACTGGATGATAATGACATGGTGTGTATTCTTTTCTTGTAGATATTTTAAAGTTCTAGCATCATAAAAGAGCCACTGTTAAGGTAGGACATGTTTGGAAATGAATACATTATCATTCACCTTCATTTCTTAGCCTTGTTTTTCTTATACTCTCTACATTACCACTTATACAAATTCTGTCTTTATTTTAGCTGCACTGACATCTGGTCCTGACTTCCCTGGAGGAGACATATTCTTATTGTTATCTTCAGTCCCACCAAGAAGTTCCTGCTACTTCCCCAACTCTCAGTTGATCAGTACAATATTTTCTATTTAAGAAGTTCTCAGAATAACTACCTCCTCACTTGGTTGTCTGACCAGAGACATGAACCTCTTGTTACTCCACAGTATTTTTCCATCCTGGTTCCCCCCAGACACACACACAAACACACCACCACCATCCCAGATTTTTCATCTGAACAGCAATTCATGCTCTGAACAGGGAACCAAACTGTAGAGAACAATGTCTTGAGCTCTAAAGTAGCAGCTGCTGGTGATTTTTTTCTTTTTACTGTTGAGCTTGGAACTATGTTGGTGTTTGAAAAATGTCATAAAATACTGGTTTGCTGAAAATACAGCTAATGTTGCTGTTTGGCTGGTTTGTAATGTCACCAGCTATATTCTATGAACTGGTGTCTGCTCTGTATTCAGAAATACAAAAGTGAATACTGACTTTTGAGTATCCTAGTCTTCTCAACATTCATGCAATTAAACCTTACTTTCACAGTGAAGTGCCTTTTTCCCAGAAGTGGTTTGTAGACTTCCTTTAGAATGCTTCAGTGGAATAGATGTCTCAAAACCATTATACATGAAAATGAATGTCTGTGATACATCTATGACCTACCCGCCTTTGAGGGAAGGATACACTGATAGGATAGCAGATGCCATCTCTTACATGCATGAAGTTGCTTTACCAGAGACCAAGTTTTGGGCCCTTCCAAAAGAAAGATGAAACTGGAAACAATTAAGAATAATTTCACTTAACTTTTACCTAATTTCCACTTCTTTTTTTTTGGTAGGTTGCTACCTACAAAATGTAATTTGTTTCTTCTAGCTTACTGGTTATCTGATATTCAATGAACTTCTATTTATATTTAAATTTAGGTCAAATCAGAAAGCTCTCCATTTGCAGGTGTTCAAAATTGTAAAAATCTGATGCGGTTATAATAGTTATGATCAGTGATTTTCAAACCTTAAATACATTAACAGACACATTGTCACTGCATATCATGGTGTCTTAATGATCTATAATTGCCCTTCCCCTTCTCACCCTACTCTGTGTCCTCACCTCACAGCAACTGTGGCTTGATTAATTATTTCAGTTGAGTAAAGCGTGGTGCTAATAGACTAGGGTCACAGGTAAAAACAAGTCAGTTGGCCTCATGGAGAGATTGCTCACTGCACCAGTAACTGCAGCTAGTAGCTTTGCCAGATGCATGCTGGTAGTCTTGCAAGGAAAGAAGAGGTCAGTGAGCACAAATCCTTTGCCATGGGAAAACTTGCCATCCTGAGAGGGTCAGCTTAGAAGTCTTTATACATAAAGTATCTAGACTTCTCAGCCATGTGGAAAGTCTAAGCCAATATTTTTTCTCATTGTTTTTGAAAATGAGGATGCCTCAGATCATTTTTAAAATTTCTTGATCCATAATGTTCTTTGAAAGGTTTAAAACATGTTGTTGATTAATTAGGCTATGGATACCAGATAAAAAGCTGATGAGTTCATTCAGAACAAGTAGCCTTTGGATTGAAATTGCTGTTTGAGAAGGGAATGGAAAATAGAATTAATTGTTAATTATGAGGATTTGTAGTCTTGGCTTTTTACTTGCAGATAAAATCCTAGTAATTCTAATGAGAAAATGACTTGGATGACTTTTAATAAAGGACTAGTTCCAAAATGGCCACTTTCTGGTCTTCAGTGTGTAAATACTTACTGAGGACCTCCATCTTCTGATACGAATTTTCATTTATTGAGCAAACTCCACATTCCCTTGAAGTGAATTCACAGGAAGGGAAGAAACATAGACTGTCCCCAGAGAATAGTAAGCCCAGAGAGTTGTGCTCCTTAGCATTAATTCTGAGAACTTTCACAGTACTGCTAATACTGGAAACAAACTCTCTGCTGCCTTGTCTCTGCTCCCTTCTCCTTTGGGAGCATTACTCAGTAATCTTCTTGAGGCTGGAGTGAGACTTGTCATCTCAGTTGTGGTCGTTGTCTTCCGCCTCTTATCTATGTGACTGACATTGTAACTTTTTTTAATGTCAAATTAGGAAAAAAGAGACTCATTTGGGGCTCTTGTGCCCATAGCCCTTGTATGTATGTACCGTATAGTTTTCTCAAGTATGTTCTAAGCACAGAAGTATGTAAATGGGGCCAAAATTCAGACTTGTAAATGTTCTTTTAATAGGTTCTTAAGAAGTTACACTTAGTGTGAATTTTGGCACAATAGAGAAACAAACTGGTAGTTAAAGGCTAAATGAGTGTAGTGTGGTAATAAGATGTGATTTTTAGAATATGTTTGTGGTTGCTGAAAACTGATAAGTTTACCTCAAAATCTGAAAGTCTATCCTAAGTTAAGTGCCTGGCCAGCTGTCATAAATTGCATACTACTTTACGTTTGCTTGTTTCTTAAAGATTGCACATTCAAGAGAGTGAAAATAAGATGTCTGTCTAAAGGCCACCATGCCTGATCTGTAAATGAACCTGTTAAGTGCTGTATTTGCCCCAACAGCTTACTATAGAATGTTACTTGGTAATCCAATATCATACTTAGTACAATTTTCACCTTAGGAGTGTAATAGATAAAATTCTCAATGTGTATGTTAGTGGCCCCCAGGTTTAGTCCTTCATCATCTCTTAAACTGCTGTGAATTTTTTGTCTTGACTTGAAAGCAAGGATAGAGAAACACTTTAAAGAGATACTTTGGTTTTTTCCCATTCCAGAATTTGTGAGCGTGAGCGTGTTTTGCTCTACACTTACCATCATGAACTCTTAAGCTGGCAGCTATGACCAAGAGCCAAAAAATGGTGCATTCTGCTTCTTGTAATTCATCTCTGCTAATAAATTATAAGGAGCAGGATAATTAATTAGGGAAAATATTTGAGTGGTTTCTATAAACAAGAGACTGTAATAAATGTACATTATTTTTCATCTTTGCTGTTTCTTTAAGCAGTCTAATGTGCCACAAAATTATTTTAAGATGTTCCTCTAAGAATTGTTTTAAAAGTGTTCTTGTTAATCAGAGTAATTGTAGCTATGTTTCAAAATACAACTGGTGATTTTTAAAGGCCTGAGTACTGACCTTCAAAGCAATTGTATGAATTCTATTCTGGAGGGAAGGGAGGGTCTCAGTGGAAGTTGTATGACTTTTATATTTCTGTGCCACCAAATCGAGGTAAAAATATCAATTGTGCAATTCTGCTGTCTAAACAGGAGCTATTGGCCTTCTTGGCCCTAAATGAATGGGCTTATCTTTTGGGTTAACTATTTTATTGTAAATTAATACATGCTAATTTTTAAAAATTTGGTTGAATGTTTTTCTTGTTAAATGTTTAAAAAATAAAAACTGGAAGTTCTTTGCTTAGTCAAAATTCTTTTTTCCACTGAAGTACCTTCGTTGCAAGTTAGTATTTATTTCATATGTTTGAATGTGACATTTGGACAGTGTTGGAAGCTCATTTTATCACAGTATAAAGTATGTCAAAGCTGCTTTTTAGCCTAGTGCCTTGGGGGTGATTCATAGCCATGGTCCATTGTACATGTCATTCACACACAGTATTATGAAGTGCTTAAAACTACCATTAGAAACCATCTGTCCTGCCTTTGCATTACTTCACAGTCTACCAATCTTGGTATGGTTAAAAGAGCATTGGTCTAGGAGCCAGAAGACATGAGTTCCAACTGTAATATTACTACTCTGACCCTTAGTTTCCTCATTCACAAAATAGGAAAGTTGAATTAGGCTTTGTCAAGTTTTCCCAGCCCTAATTAAGGAGATAAAGTTGTAAAAGAATGATTTCAAACCTAGGCTTTTCCTCCAAATACTGGAATACTGTGATTATGAGGACCTGGGCTTATTTTACCAAAGACTTTTTTTTAAGTTTTTTTTCTTAAAAGGGGGTCAGAGAGGGAGTCGTCAATATTCAGCTGAATAAAACTTGAGGAAACCAGATTTAAGTGACAAAATACTGTTTCTAGATAGGACTCTATAAAGAGTATATTTTAGATTGTAAAATGTATATGGAAAAGAAACAATTAGAGGTTTTGTGTATCTAAAACTTTTCCCCTTTAAATGGGTCACCTGTGCCTCATGTCGGATAATTCCTGCTGATATTTGAGCTCCTAGTAACAGGAAAGAAGGAAAAGATGTCTTGATTCTGATGATAGCTGCTGTTCTGTTTAGCCAGATGTAGGTGCAGAGTGACAAACAATGAAAAAGAGTTAAAGAAGCTTGTTTACTTGAAATAACGAGGGGACTACTATGCCTCTGTGTTTATAGGGTTTCTGTTTTCATAGCAAGCAATATTCAAGATCCTAAAGGCCAACATAGTTGCATGAGTTATTTGATATCCATAAATACATATAAAGGGCCAAGAGGTCATGCTAGTGGTCATTTTGTGAAACTACTTAAGAGAGATTTTAAGAGAATGTCCACCTCCATGACAAGAGCACAGGGAGAATCAATGTCCTATATCCAAGTGGGAAGAGTGGCCTTATAATGCTTTAAAAATGCCTCTGGGCAATGAAATGTGTGTGGTGTTACACCTTAATTTTTATAAAGTGGAACTCTAGGGACATATAAAACATTGATAACACCCTTTGGAATGCCAAAATGAGCATTAAAAGGTTCAGATTCATGAATTGAAAGTAGATCACATGAACTGATAATTTCTTGCCTGGAGACTTTGTGTTCATGATATACTTCACACTTGGCACCAAAATAGTATATATTAACCTACTGGTGGGGATGGGGGTCGGGTGCCTTTTTTTAACTTAAAAAATGAACTTAATCTCTTCTCAAAACTCGTATAAAATAGTTTACCATCAATTTTTGTTGGAGCTGTATAGAGAAAAGGGGAGCACATGCTATATTGGGGATTAAAGTGATACTAGTTTCTAAAGGTAGAGGCAGCTTCGTGCCTAAGGAGGATGTGGTTGCACCTGAGTAGTTGCCTACTAGAGCCCCTAGATGCAGGAGCCTGAAATACTGTCCAGGTTGGAAAAGCGATCTTCTAGAATGGTTGCTGTGGAAGTGATGAAATTGGCACTATTCACACTTTCTGTAGTAGCTTGAAATTATGTCAGATATTTAAGTCTGAGAGAAAACCTAACATATTATTTTAAAGCACCATAGTATAAATCAATTTTCCACATCTACAGCTGAGACCAACATCCCTAGTGTTTTTTTTAAGTCAGTGGAATGAAGTTTAAAGACATCTTGAAAGATAAATATAAATTTATGCTTGTTTTGCCTATGAGTTTGAGAAGTTTCATATTTAATATTAAAGTCTTAAATGAAACTAGCAAGACATATGAACTGAAATTACCAAGGGTTGTGCCCCTGTGACCCCATCATTCTGTAGCTGGTGTGACATTTCCTCTCAGAGAACAACATTTGGATCCCATTGTGAGGCATAGCCACATGCCCTAACAAATTGTTTGTTTCTTTGGTTCAGTCAATTTTCCTTAGACTTTCCTTCCTAATTCTTTGAGCAGGTTTTTATGGAACACCTACTATGTACCTA
The DNA here is from genome assembly GCA_029783875.1 of Phataginus tricuspis. Taxonomy (NCBI): domain Eukaryota; kingdom Metazoa; phylum Chordata; class Mammalia; order Pholidota; family Manidae; genus Phataginus; species Phataginus tricuspis. Next base: position 10,936,285 of record JAQQAC010012408.1, read on the forward strand.
GGCACTCTACTGCTCGGCATACAGCAGTGAACCAGACGGACATTAGTTCCTTACATCTTTTATTCTATGGTGGAGAGATCTCTCAAACAATTTCTCAGCTGCAGTTTGGCCATTGGTTCCTAGGAGGACATTCTTTAACACATAACTTGCCTAGCCTCAGTGGTGTAACCACCACCCTCTTGACACTGCCCAGGGTCACTTCATTCCTAATTTGTCTGAGAATGAATTCAAGGCTACCCAAGATGCACCAGAACCTGTCTCATGCCTCATTGCCACTTGGGCCTGTCCTTTTTAAATCAAGGTTCTGTAGAAATGGAAACTATATATTGCTTCACAATTTCAAAATGCTCTTGCATACCTCATCACATTTAATCCTCCACAGCAGCCATGTGAAACAGGAATGGTCTCCATTTCACTGATGAGAAAAAACTGAATCCCTGAAAATGGATGGATTTATTTCAGATTTGAACCCAGGTCTCCTGATTTGAGATCCTGTGCTCTTTTTTGGTAGTTTTCAAACCATGCTGCTCAAAGTACTTCTGAAAAAGCCTGAGTAGGTGCGGCTCCCCCCTTCCTTGTCCCCTGTCAAGCAGCAGCTCCAGTTTCATCTGTTACTCGTTTTAGGCTTCTACTCAAGATTTAGTTGGAAGATTTCACAAGCAGAAGTTCAAATAGCACTTGACTTCACTGATCTACTTCACCCATCTGTCGGGCTGGGAATCGCTAGGTCTCATCTTCATGTCTAGTCCAGAGCCTAATACCTTCTAGCCATGGTCATTGCACAAATAAGGAATAGCGAGGCAGAATGTGACACGGTGTCGAGCCCCCATGCTGGAGTCAGAATCTGTGGGCTTAAATACCACCTCCACTACTTACTATCTGTGAGGCTTTGGACGAGTCAGCCTCCCTGTTCTTCAATTCCTCCAACTGTCAAATGAAGGTCATAATAGCTTCACAAAAGACTGTTGTGAAAATTAAATGAATATATGTTTAAAAAAAAAGCTTGGAACAATGCCTAGCACTGTTTACTATTGCACAGACCCCATAGCATGCCTTCCTCTCTTTCTAACAGAACGTAGTACACTGTTGAGGTTGGATTGTTTTGTTGGAAACAAATTGCTGAATTTCAGTTCCATTCAAGAGACAGGAAATAAAGTCAGTTTGTGTCGTGGAAAAGGATGAGTCTTACAGATTTGACTTCTTTATTTTTAGGCATGCATGGGAAAGTATTACTAACAGGAAAAATGAGGCTGAATCCAGTAAAATACCATAAAATAACAGGTTCATTTATGTTCCAAACTAAAACTCATTCCCTTAGGAATAAGGTACCTTTTATAACACCTCCAACAAGGTGATCAAAAGAAGTCCATAGTTGCTGCTGGCAAAAGGGCTGTGTTCCCAAACCAGCAGCTGTAATCAACTCTGAACTGCTCCCACTGAAGCAATGTAACAAAAGATTAAGCTGATCCTGAAAATTTACCAATGGCAACCCTGAGCCCCTTAGAACACTCTGGTATCTCTGAACCCTCAGTGACCAAGGGCATGGGATGGGGTGGAGAGCCAGGCTGTAAAAGGGTGGGAGCTCCCAGCAGCTTTCACAGAGGAGAGGGAGGACTTGTTACGCAGAGTAGAAGGAGGGCTTTCTAGGCAAAAGCCAGGCAGCAGTGATCTTTTTTGTACAGCTCCTTTCTGATAAATGTCATCTCTTTCCTAAACAGTCCCAGGTTACAGATATCTCTAACTCAATGAAATACAAGAAATCTCCCCCTTTAAAAAAAAATTGTTATTTGGGATTCAATGCGTTCCTTTAGAATAATGTTCTAAATGTGGTTAGGTTAGATTATTCTATGCCTACATTTTTTTAATAGGCTTTTTCACCTAATACAAATTTTGGGGTTTTTAAAATTTTTTATTGAGGCATATACAATAAAATACACAAATCTTAGTGTACAGCTTGATGCATTTTGACATGTATTTACACACATGTAACCATCAAGATATCAAACATTCTCACTAATTTTTTCCCCTTCGCCTATCTCACCCATCCCCCATCACACCCCATGACAACCACCACTCTGTTCTCTGTTTATGAGTCTATTTCTGTTTTGTTTGTTAATTTGTGTTGTTTTTTTAGATTCCATATGTAAGTGAAATCATGGATTTGTCTTCATCTGCTTACATTACTCAGCATAACACACTATAAGTCCATCCATGTTGTCACAGATGTCAAGGTCTCAGCTTTTTATGGCTGTGAAGGAATATGGTAATATTCCTTTGTGTATATGTACCACATCTTTATCCACTCACCTATCAGTGGACACTTAGGTTGCTTCCATATCTTCGCTATTACAAACAGCACTGCAATAACACAGAAGTGCATATGCATTTCTTTTCAAATTAGTGATTTTGTTTTCTTTGAATTCCCAGAAATGGAATCACTGGGTTGTATGGTATTTCTATTTTTACTTTTTTGAGAGTCCTCCATATTGCTTTCTACAATGGTAGCACCAATTTACAGTCCCACCAGTTGGCTTAGCCCTAGTTCCCTGTAGCTATCATTCTAGCATTTCCCCTTCCGCTCTCTGACAACATCATTAAGAAAGAAGCGTCTCACTTCCTGTTCCCTCTCAGCTCAAAACCATCAAGCCTCACTCCCATGACTCCTCTAAATCTCCTCCAACAATGTCATGGCCAGAGGTGGGAGAAGAGACTCTTGGACCTGCTTTGAGTTGCTGGCTGACAGCTTCCAGTTGCCACACCTTTTCATCTGCCGTCCTGAAGCCACGCTCAGTAACCACCCTCCCCATCCCACAGTCAGTGACTGAACAGTGTGAGGGTAGTAGTATTGGGCCAGTTCCACTCTATGCAAGTCTCCTCTAATGGACAATCCTTGTAGGGAACTCCCCACTGGCCTGGCCAAAACTTCAAGCTACATTGTGGTCCGAACACTTTCCCCATCTGCTACTGCTCCCCACTCTTTTATCCTTCACAGGCGTCAGCCCAAAAGATCTCTTGTATGTCTAATTCTGTCTAGGCATCTTCTTGAAGGACCTGAACTGAACCAACAATGATCAACAACCTGCCTAACTGCCGAAGCAGTTTCAGATTGCTTTTCTCCCATAGTTTTCATGATAACAATATTTCCTAGTTCTCCTTCTCCCATTATTTCATCTCTTTCTTTTTGTGGTCTCTTCTTTCTACAACCAACCCTCAAATACTGGTCTTCCTTAAGAATCTATCTATGGCCCTCTTTTCTCCCCACACATTCTAAGTAATGTATCTGATTATCAGAGTTTTAACCAAGATCATTGCTGATGACTTTCAAATCTATCACCAGTTCAGGATTCTCACCTGTGCTCTAGAGCCAACTATCCAACTGCCTGATGGACATTTCCACTTGGATTAGTTAAGCCAAATTCATTGCTTTGGCCTTAATCTTACAATACTCTTGTAATGTTTATCTTAGTAAATGGCCCTGCTCTCCTACAGATCACTCACAATGGAAATGAAATTGAGACATATTCTCAACAACTCCTTTCCCATTATTCCCCATAGCCAATTTGTGGTTTAATAATCCTATCTTTAAAGTATGTCATACCCATCTCTTCCACTCCAAATTCTACAGTGATAGTCTCAGTGTAAGCTTCCGTCAGTATTAACCAAGATTTTCAAAACGACCTTTTAATGGTCTTCCTTCCTCCAGCCTTTCTACCTTTCTAACCGTACTGTGGCCAAAGGGATTTCCTTAAATGCAAACAGATCATATAAGAGGTAGTATGATGCAGAATAAAGAACACAGTTTTCAGCTTAAGATGAATCTATGTTCAAATCCGGACTCTGCCATTTTTAGTGATTGTATAATTATGGAAAATTTAGATTATTTAATATTTCTGAGCCTCAATTACTTCCTTTGAAAAATGAAGATAATAATATTACCTACCCTATAGAAATGTGAAAATTAAATGAGATGATAAATGTATGGTAACTGTGCAAGATATGTGGCCAAAATATGGTTATTAATTTTATTATCATCATTATTATTATTTTCACTCCATTCTTGAAAACTCTTCAGTGGAGCCCCAGCACTGCAGGATTAAATTAAAAACCTTTAGTATGGTATGATTTCTGCCCCTCTTTCTTCCCTGTCTCTCGGCATGCACCTTTTCAAATTCTGTCTTTCAGTCCCAACCATACTGAATGAATTGCACTTCCACAAGTGGGTCATGGGTTCTTGAAAATAGTGCATTTACAAAAAAAGGCTTGGGTCCTGAAACAGGTATGAAAGTATTTGAGTTTTGAGCGGCACCATAGGGATGGGAGCATGAAGTAGGTAGGACGATCCCACTGGTTTGAGGAACTTTGTGCTCTCTGTGGCATTCCAGTCAGATGGAAATTTATTTAAGAGGTTCTCAAATTATTTGTGGGGGGGGGAGTGGGTAATTTTCTCAAAGTGGATTATGCTGTTTGTATGGATAGAGTCCTTGATGATGTATTAGAGAATTGGGTAGGTGTATAAAAATCTATACTAGTAGTCTAAACAATTCTGAGCGATCTCCTGTCCTCATTTCAAAATTGGCTGAGTATCATCTCTCATCATTAGAAATTTCCTTGTTTTGCTTTCTTCAGAACATGCATTACCACTTGAAATTATCTTATTGTGTATTGTCCATTAGAGTATAAGCAGAGACTTTTACTTGTTCACTATGCGTATGCCGCTGCCCAGGATGTTGCCTGGTTAGATGTCAACATTGAGGCCACGGCACTGGTAAGAGAAGATAGAAATAGAACGGAGATCTGTCTGATCTTAACTACTTAAGCTTGGTCTCCTTAAGTGCCCAAGAAATATTTGTTGAAATAGTGAATGAAGAGTCAGTGAATGTTTTTGAACTGAGAACATAATAAAGTGGTATTTCAAGAAGATTTAATCTGAAAGTATTTTGCAATATGAATTGGAGGCAGGGAAATAATTAGGAACCTGTTGCAACCATCTGAATTTGGAATAACTAATGACTTATTAGTTAGAATTACATTGACTGCTAATAGTCAAAAAACCAGACTAATCAGTGGCTAAGAAATTATTTTTCTTATGTATTAGGAAGTCTGGAGGTGGGCAGTCCAAGGCCAGTGTGGTGGCTTCAGGATGCCGTCAGCGATTCGGGCTCCTTCTTTCTCCTCAGGCATTCTTCATATGTGGCTTTTGTCCTGCTTGTCTCTTATATTAAAACAAGGGTTGATTTGCACCCATCCTACCCAGATATTTCCTTGTTCCAGACTGGAAGAAGGGCAAAAGGCAAAATACACACCAGCTGCGTTGGCCTCTCTTAAGAGACCTTTTCCAGACATTCTACCCAGCAATTCTGCTTCTATCTCATTGGCCAGTGTCACATGGCCACTTTTAGCTGCAGAGAAATCTAGCAAACATAGTTTTTTGACTGAGCACATTAGTGCCCAAACCAAAAAAGGTTTTGTTAAGAAGAAGAAAGGGAAAATTACTTTTGAGTAGATAACTAAGGTATCTGCCACAAACAGAATGGGAAAATTGGAGGGTGATACACAAAGATAAAAATCACTGAAGGAACAGCAGGTTTGGGGAAGAAAAATGTCTCCTTTGGGTATGTCAGTTTGTGGATACCATTGGGAAATCCAGGTGGAAATGTCACAAAAAAGAATTGGAAAGGAATGAACAAATGTTTTGTTTCAGTAACACCTTTGTAATGGGTTCCAATATTGTGGATTGGAAGGAAACAATGGCCTAAAGCTAAGGAGTAAAATACTCAGTTTTTGCCAACAAAGAGACTTTTCCCAATTTTCAATAGGAAGTGGTTTACAGTAAAAAGATTGTTCAGTCTGTCCCTACAATTCTGTTCCAAATCTGAAGTCCCAACCTGGTGCTCCTGTCGATAATATAACCTGTTACAATTTATAAATTCTGCTGAGTCTAGCAAAGTACTCTTCTCTATCTATCAGTAATCATTACATATTTAGCCATAACTAAGACTGTGTTATTGTGGAAAGAGCATGAGATTTTGGCCCAGAGAGTCTTAGCTTTGCCATTTATGAGCAGAATGACTTTGGACAAACACTTGACTTCTTAGAGCCCCAGTTTTCTCATTTGGAAAGCAGAGATAAAAGTAGTACTTGCCTTACAGGATTGTAATTAGGATCAAATAGATAATGTTTGGAAAGTGCTTTATATACTATAAAATGTTATACAAAAGAAAGATATTATTTTTTTATAACAACATATAGAGTAGGGGTAACTGAGTACTCTAGGTGGCAGTTGCATTTCAGTAAGATTTGAAGCAAATTACTTAATTCATTAAATTCTGTCAGGTGTATTTTTGCTAAATCAAGGATATTTTCAATGAGTGTGTGTGTGTGTGCGTTTTGAGAGTTTGATGAATATACCAGGATATTCACCAACCACAGAAAGCTGTTCTCATGACTGAAATCCTGAGGACTTTGACTTCCCAGAATCCTGGAAGACTTCATTATATTTCACTAGGGTGAAAAATAATCATCAGTGGTCGAGTCATACAAGAAAACCACATGAGGAGAATCGAGCCCACAGGAAGACCGAGGAAGTATTGAAATGCAATTCCTGGCCTAGCACAGATCTTTTCTAAAATCCCAGAGCAAAGACTGAAGTCTTCACCTGTCTTTCACCGTCAATTGCCTAAAGCTATAAATAGGTCTAAAACTCATCTCTCTCCTTTTAGCAGAGAAGGGTCAGATTACAGGGGCAAAGCAGAATCATAAAATGACCATCCGGATATTTTATAGTTTCAGGCAGTCGCTCCCACAGTCTCCTCTCTTTGCCTTTCTCCTGTGCTATCCTAGACTCAAGGGTCCCAGCAGCAATGTCTCTGTTGAAACGTCCAGGTAGGTGGTGCAAAAGTGTTTTGGAGAGCTCGATTCTTTTCAATGCAACCATTCCTTTAACTATCATGTCAGCTTTGATAATCCTTTATTTAGGACTCATAGTTGCTTAATAATATATTTCAGGAAGAGGCAAGACAAAGTTTTTAAGGGTTTTTTTGGTTTTAGTTTTGGGAGGGATATAATTTCTAAAACCATAACACATGGTAGCATCTTTGGTCATCCTTGATGATCCCAGTAGAAAACTAGGTAAGGTATTTAATATCTACTTTCTGGTCAGGACAAAACCTGGGCTGCCACAGTTCTGAGAAGGGTCCTATGCAATTTCTCTAGCTATGGTATCAGCTGAAAATCATGAACATAATAGACTATTCGCCCAATCAGTGTATTCTGAGGGTTACGTTCCAGGTGTGTGTCCAGACTAATTTTTTAAATAATAAGTCTTTTACATTATAAAAACAGTATATGTTTCATGTGAAATAAAAAGAAATTGCAATGAAATTAAATTAATAAACACTCAGTTGGAGAAATTGGGAAATTTAGGAAAGCAGTGATTAAAAAAAAACAACCACAGCCTCATCATCCACAGATACCACTTTTAGTATGTTAGTGCCTTTCTTTTCAATCCATTTTCTCTGTATATTTAAAGAATCTTTTTTAAACACAGTTATGATTATATTATACATGTCACTTTACATCCTGCCTTTTAATTTATTTTTGCTTAACATTATAACGCCACTTACCATGGTGTTCCAAACTCTTTCTAAACATCATTTTAAATGGCTGTATAATATTCTAATTTTCTTAATTAACCCCTTAGGCTCTTTACAGTATTTTGTAAGTATAATTATAGTCTGACAATAATTTTCGCACCTAAAGCTTTTCCCATGTTAAGGATTATTTCAATAGGATAGATTAACAGAAACCGCTGATTGGTAGGTGTTACAGAATTGTTTACTAAATGAGCTCTTTTAATGTACCTGCTACGAGCGTCATATGAGAGTTTCCATCCCTCTTGATCAGGTGTTTTTAAAATCACATTTTACAACCAGTACTTCCTTAAGAGTATAAACGTAATTATAAAGAGACATATTAGGAAAAGAAGATGAGGAAATGTATGACCAAATTCCCAGGGTTTTCTCATAGCAGCAAATTGTAGCTAAATGAAAGAATTCCACCATACCCCTTCCTTGTACCAATCTACATATTTCTATTCCAAAGTACTGGTTAATAGCCACTGTGATTTCTGAAAGTTATTTATATTTTTTATCTTGTTTTATTTTACTTCATACAGCAGAAGAAAAACGTGAGTATTTTGGACTATTTCTCTTGCCATTTGCCAAAGTATCAATTAAAAAATACTATTCCTTAATTCAGAAACATGGGTATTTTTCAGCAGTGTTTATTAACTAATGCCATTAAAAGCCAACCAAGATTAATAATCCCCATAGATACCCCCCTAGCAGAGCAAATGAACTCATGGATTTTCTGGATTAAAAAAATAATGCACTTTTTAACGAGAACCTCATGGGGCATTCATTTGATATTTTGAAATAAAATAATCTTCTGTAGACATTGATTAGCCAAGGGGATCTATTGAGTCTTGCCTTAGTAAATGAACCTTCAACTCTAGTGCAAAAAATTTCAATGGTGAATTTTGTGACCCAATAGAGTAAAACCCTATTTTAGAGAAAACTGTAACTTTAAATGTCTGCTCCCCTCTATCTCAAATTAGACTTGTCCTTCAGCTGACCGACAGTAGGTCCGCCACTGAGTTCCTCTATGAGATGAGATGTGGCACATGACCATAGTAATAAAGCACTGCAGAGAAATAAGCATGTGCTGCTGGATCTGCTGGGTGAAGAAGCCAGCATGACACTCCTTTTCTCAAGAGTCTTGCACTTCCCCTGTTAATAATAGCAATCCCCAACTTGTTGATAGTACTGTGTAGCTTTTAAAGTATTTCTTGTTTAATCTTTATAAGAAGCCTCTGAAGTTGACATTGTATTATGAACATTCCCCTGTTCGGATGAACACTGAGGCTCCCCGTGATCATGTGGTTTGCCTGGGCCACCCAGCTGCCATAGACACCATCTCACCCATAGCGCAGTGTTCTTTCTGCTTCGTCCGTCTAGTTCTTGTTCCTGTCCTCTACCTAAATGTACATGCCCTATCCTGAAGATGGTTCCACTCAGATGCTACAGAATCTTAAAACATTAAATGCTCCAAAGAGAACTATGATCTGTATGAAACAAAGGGAGTCCTCTCTTCTTCACTCCGTGAATTCAGGTGGTCACCAATTATCTACTCATCTATTCAAGTACCAGCATCACTCTTTCCTCCCCATAAATATCGCCACCGTCTGAAGTATTTTTGAAAGTCACAGCTCTTTTATGAGGAGAAATATTTTGGCTGTGGTTGCATTAAGTCAAAACACCTGGTTGATTCAGTAGAAGGAAACATCAACCATATAAATTTGGTCCCCATATACATTACTCCTTGAGAGTAGAGTTCAACTGCCTATAGTGGCTTAGGGAGCTGCAACGTTAGTAAAAACAATAATGTTTAAAAAATACAAAATAAATGGTTATGTGCAGGTCTAGATGATGAATGCTTGTTCTGGAAGAGCCAGATCTCAAGCGAGCAGGATTTGGTGTCGGGGCGTGCATTTACACAGCTCCTTGCTGAAGCCTCCGGCAGCGTCCCCCCAGCCCCAGAATGAGAAGCCAGCCACACCTTCACCCTCATCCTCATCACCCTAACCAGCCCGTTTCCATTTGCCCTTCCTGGTGCATGAAGCCTCTTCCAACTTCTGCTTGCTATTCATCCTGGAGGGGCAGGGGCTTGCTTGTGGTGTTCTGGGAGGAATGACACTATTTCTGGTGATCAGCTGGCAGGGCGGTGGGGAGGCATTCCCAGCCTCGCACGTATCTATTTAGTATTCCATTTGTTCACGGTGGACAGAGTGCTTGTCAAAAAACTACTCCATAGCATCCAAAGATGGCTTTCAGTTTCAGGAAGTACTTGCATTTAATGAGACCAATAGATGCATGAAGTTCAGCCAGCCCAGTGGGTTTCTGTGTTACTCTGCTGTGACAAGCCAGGTTTTGAAAACTGGCTGGCTGACTACTAGTGTTGGTGAAATTCCAAACCAATTACTATCATTTCCAATGCTGTACTAAGTCATATCATTTATCATTTCCTTACAAGCCCAAAACTAACCCCAAATACCAAGTATCTATCTGACCAATGCTACCAAATTATATCATTCACTTTAATCTGGTGCTTTATTTTCCTTAAAGCATTTCCATGTACATTATCTCACTTGATGTCACAGCAACTTTATTATGAGCAAGGTTTAGTAGGTATTATTATTCCTGCTTTGCAGACAAGGAAACAAAAACGGAGAAGGATGAAGCAGTTGGTAAATGCAGAACAGGGGCTTGGACACATTACACTTAATGTGTTTCAGTAGAATTGAAAATGTGGCATTTTGGAGACCTGTATTGACACTGATGGGGCAGAAGTGGGGAGAATCTTTCTCTATATACAGTTTGCTCCGTTGTCATGTGAGTAATGTTTCTTTCACTATTGCTCCAAAACAGCTAGATGTGTGCCATTCTCATTATTTGCTATCTGCTCTTTTCTGGAAATACCAAGAGACTTTTCGAAGCATTAGAGGTAATGACTATTCAGATGGAAACAATTGAGTATCTGGAAGAATGCAGTGAAACTTGACAGAAAAGCACACACTTGATGGCCATCACCACCTTATATGATGAAACTGGTTCTCTTATATCCAGAGAGTCTTGGGGTTGTTCATTGCCAAGCTAAAGGTCACCCCTCCACCCATTTTAAGAATAGGAAAATTAAGGCAGGTGAAAGTAAAACTGGCTTCCCAAGGTTCACTTATTATGGAAGTCCACATGTCCATAAGCAGCAAGACTCCCCACACTAGGTAATCAATTTTATGTCCCCTTCACCCACACACCAGCGTATCACCAAGTTGTCAGGATTTAAAAAAACAAACAAACCCAGGGGTGTGATGTGTGAGAGAAGCACAGTATGTCTCCCATGAGGAAGAAAGGGCCAAAGTACACCTCTGTTTCTTAGAACTACTTAGATCACTGGTTCTCTTCAGGACGAAAAACTCCACCCACCTAATGGGAAGCATTATGCTGCATGGTTACTATGAAGTCAAAGTCAGCCCTCAGAAGCAGGTGACTGGGCTTGGCATCAGTCCTGCAAGAGCCCTGTCACACTTTAAGGCCCTCCTGACATACACTGTAAGAAGCTGATCTGTGTTTCTGGGAACACTTCCCACACTACCCACACAGAAACCCGCCCAGGAGAGAGCAGGCGTTGAGCTCCACCATGTTTCTAGGGCACTGGAGAGCAGGGGAGCCATGCGCCCAGGGCAGTCCTTAGCACTGTGCCTTACACATGGCAGAAACTCTCAGGTGACTTCTGAGAAAGGGCTCGAACACTAACACGTGAAACCCTCTTTTAGAAATCGATGATGCAATGCGTAGCTTTGCTGAAAAAGTGTTTGCCTCTGAAGTCAAAGATGAAGGAGGCCGTCATGAGATTTCCCCCTTTGATGTGGATGAGATCTGTCCTATTTCTCATCATGAGATGCAAGCACACATATTCTACCTGGAGACTCTGCCCACGTCCACAGAAAGCAGAAGTAGGAGGTAAGTGGTGTAATGGGAGTGCTCAGCACGCTGGGACGCAAGGAAGGGGCTTTGTCAGGGCAGGTGACTCAGTGTGTCTGAACGATGGTTCAACTCAGAGGAAGAACTCCACCAGGGTTAACAATTCTGCCCCCCCCACACACACACCCCTGCCCCTTCACCCTGTGTGGCCTCGGGTAAGGTACAATGACCGCAAAGAGAACGGTGGGTCTGCAATGCTCATCTGCATCTCCCTGTAGTTGAAGCCTCCCTATCCACCCAAGCAAGAGGCCATGTGCTACTGCTGTTTAAACCACAGTGGGTTGATGGCTGTTGGACACGCACTCAGTGTGTGCACGATGGGCATAGAGACTGGAGCTCAAGTCTCATCTTCAGACTCTGTCCTTAGCCAGCTTTAGAGTTGTGCTACATGATATGAATCCTGCCATCTAGCCAGTGTGACCTCCTCAAGGTCCGAGGGATACAGCCCTCCATTTCATGCCTGCCCATGCTACACCTGCAAGGTGTGATTACTGCCCCTCCTGAGCAGCCTTCATAGATTCCTCCCCATGAGTCTGTTCACGTCCCTGTTTGAACTTCTCTAGTACCCACTCTTGAGCACCTACCTGGAACCCCCTCCTCACAGGACTCCCCCTCCCCCAACCAGGTTCGTGGAAAAGATCATTCTACTGTCTTCCTCTTTGTTTTATGTCTTTAAAAGCAACAATCCACCTTCTTTGTCGTCTCTCATAAGGCCTAACAGAAGGCTGGAGTCAAAGTGGAAACTCAATAAACACTTGGTGATTTGAGGAAGTAATCGTGATTAGGCAACTTTTAAGTTCCAGGCAGCGTGCTAGGCATTTTATGTGCACCAAATCTCATAGAAACCCTATAAGGTAGGAATTATTACACCCTTTTTTTCTGATGGGGAGATGGAAGCTCACAGGGTTTAAGGACAGTGCACAAACTGATAGAGCCTGTGCTTACTGAAGTGCCCAGACCCACCTGTTCTGCTAGGAGCGGCCTGCTTGTGGAAAACAATATCATGCCAAGACCTTCCTGTGTGTTCCCTTCCCACATCCGGCCCACATTTTAATTTTCACTTTTTGTCCCCCAGATGGAATTATACAGTGAAACACCGGTCTATCCCAGTGAAACTCCCAGTGAAGACAAAATTAAATCACTTTACTTTTTTATTTCAAACCCAGAAAAAAGCGTTTTGGTGGATGGAAGACTGTTAATCTGTCTGTTCCACAAAGTGAGACATCTTCCGCCAAACTGTCACTCATTGATGAGTACATTTCTTCCTCTCCAACCTACCAGACTGTGCCTGATTTTCAAAGAGTGCAGATCACTGGTGATTATGCCTCTGGGGTGAGTTGCTCCTTGCCCAACAAGGTAGCCACTTTGTGCCTGTTTCAGCTTCTTACCTTCCTCCCCTTCCTTGAGGGGATAAGGTCGGCCTATCTGTCCCTTGTTATACTTCACGACTGCATTCCAATACCAATAGGCTGTGACTTGTATTTCTGCTTTGCTTTTATCATCCCAAGCAATTTCTCCTCCTTGATCTCATTTGCTTACACATGGCGAACATGCTGTAGAACGTGGTGTATGTATTACAGAAGACAGTGGACAGATTCTTCCAAAAGAACCAAGGAGAGCAGCAGGTGGTCTCTGCCCCCGAGGAGTCATAGAGCAGGAAAGGGAGCCTCAAGGAGGTACGGGAGCTCTTGGGAAAAGACGGACTCAGGGCAGACCTACAATAGACAGAAGGGCTGCAGGTAGCATAAACCAATCAGAGAAAACCGAGCGGGAGAAAGAGAGGGAGAAGAGAAAAGAAGAGTGGGGAGACAAGAGGGGGAAGGAAGATGACGGAGAGGACAAAAACTCTCACGGGGCTATTGTTTTCTGACCACATCCTCTCTCCGATTTCACTGCAGATGCTTACACAGTAGTCACTGCTTGGAACAGATTCTAGGATGCCACAGGGATAGTAAACTCATGTCACAAGCAACTTGACCTGCTTGTCCTATCTGAAACAGTTGGTCAATTAATAAATCTCTGCCACAGGGACTTGTGGAATCAGTATCATATTGGATAAACTGCTGTTTATCTTTCAGTCTATGCTCCAAATACAGTTTTAAATTACAGTCCTAAACCCCCTTCTCATGTAACTGACTTAGGATCAGTTCTAAGATATTTCAAGGTGACAGAGCAACGCAATTAATGTTGTTCTCGTGTATTCATTTCCTGTACGATTACATGGGTGCTCTGCAAATGCCAGGACTGGTAGATGCTAAATAACTGAAATGAAATGTTAATAGTGATATGGAAAACAAAGTTTGAAGAGCTCCAGAGTTCAGAAAAACATAAAACTTAGGAGACAAACTGGATACCTATGTGTTTGGTAGAAATAAAAACAAAAAGAAGATGAGAGGAAGGGTGAGGCTCACGGAAGTCAGGGAGTGGCTGTTTCTCCCGTGAAAGCTGAAGGGCACCTGAAACCTTGCTTCGGAGTCTTGGAAGAACCAAAACTGTTGCTATACCTGTTGGTTTAAAGTGGCTGAGCCGGTGAGCAACACTTCACCCAGTCATAGTCTATTCCTGATACGGTCTTCGCCCTTGTAATCGAACAGAGAGGGAAAAGGGAATCAGGACTAAGTTTCTAATACCATTAATCTCTGATAAACAATTGATTCAAGTTAATTAGTCTTTCTTGAACACCCACGTTGTGCTGAGTGCTGAGGACATGGAGGTAAGTAAGAGCCAGATCTTGTCCTTGTCTTGCTGATCGACTGGTGACCCATTGGGTGGCAAAGGAACAAGACCGCCATTAGAAGGAGACCCCCAGACTCGGCACCGGTGCCAGGCTCTGCTGGCTAAGGTCAGTAGGTCTTTAAAAAGAGCTTAACTGACCAGGGTCAATATCTGGTCCCTCAGACCATTGGGAACAAGGTTATATGGGTCCCCGGAAAGATTTGGGCTCTGATGACCATTCAATGATTTCAAGTTCTAACTGTTTGGGCATGCCCGGCCGAGCCAGGAGTAGTGGATGGGGCACAGGAAACAGACCAGTTTAGGAAATTTCCAGCAGTTCTAAGAAAATTTTACTCTAGAATATATTTTTAGACATAGATAAAGCTCTCTTTAAAACCATGCAAACAAATAACTCCTCACAGGATGATGTTCTGATCCATCTATAGCTGTAGAACGCAATGCATGCATGACACGGGGTGAGGGATGTGTGACATCTTATTCATGCCTAAATATTTCCCTCACTGCCCAGCAAGGGGTTTGAATTCTCAAAGTAAGGTCACATTGCCTTTCAGTTGAGATACTGTCTTCAGAAGCCCACACTTAAAACGTCCATATTTTACCTAGAAGGAAGGAAGGATTTTCCATGTTAGAATAGGTTATCTCAATCATATTTGCTAGATAATAACTGTTATCTAGCAAAAACAAAAAGCAACACGGGACTCTAAGGAAAGACTCATAGAACAGGTGAGTTTGGGCAGAACTGGAACAATGAGAAAAACTTTGGGACCTGCTCCTGGAGGGAGACCTGGGCCCAAATCCAGGAGGAAGCAGGTGTAGGGGCAGGAGAGGCTCCGCAGGGGCTGCAACAACCAGGAGAGCAGGGGGCACCGGGAGGCAAGCTTTACCCACTTCTTGGATTTTCACAGGAGCAGCTCTGATGATACTCTGAAATCTTCTTGGCAGGTTACAGTGGAAGATTTTGAAGTGGCTTGCAAAGGTCTGTATCGGGCATTGTGTATACGGGAGAAATACATGCAGAAGTCCTTTCAGAGGTTCCCTAAAACCCCTTCCAAGTACTTGCGGAACATTGAGGGTGAGGCTTGGGTAGCAAATGAGAGCTTCTATCCAGGCAAGTAATCTGCTAATAAAATGTATGAGATATATCTTTATATTTAACTACTCAATATTTTTTATTAAGGTATTATTGATGTACACTCTTATGAAGGTTTCACATGAAGAAACAATGTGGTTACTGCATTTACCCATATTATCAAGCCCCCACCCATACCCCAATGCAGTCGCTGTCCATCAGTGTAGTAAGATGCCACAGATTCACTGTTTGCCTTCTCTGTGCTACACTGTTTTCCCCGTGACCCCCCACACCATGTGTACTAAACATAACAGCCCACAATCCCCTTCTCCCTCCCTCCCCACCCGTCCTCCCACACCCCTCCCCTTTGGTAACCACTAGTTCCTTCTTGGAGTCTCTGAGTCTGCTGCTATTTTGTTCCTTCAGTTTTGCTTCGTTGTTATACTCCACAAATGAGGGAAATCATTTGGCACTTGTCTTTCTCCACCTGGCTTATTCCACTGAGCATAATACCCTCCAGCTCCATCCATGTTGTTGCAAATGACAGGATGTGTTTCCTTCTTATGGCTGAATAGTATTCCATTGTGTATATGTACCACCTCTTCTCTATCCATTCATCTACTGATGGACACTTAGGTTGCTTCCATATCTTGGCTGTTGTAAAAAGTGCTGCGATAAACATAGGGGTGCATGAGTCTTTTTGAATCTGAGAAGTTGTATTCTTTGGGTAAATTCCAAGGAGTGGGATTCCCGGGTCAAATGGTATTTCTATTTTTAGTTTTTTGAGGAACCTCCATAGTGCTTTCCACAATGGTTGAACTAGCTTACATTCCCACCAGCATTAACTACTCAATATTTAAAACGTCCCTAAATTATAAATCATCCGGTCTAAACTTGCCAGTCATCTTTGGCTCCATTCCCCTCCTGCTTCCATGCCTGACCCCTTGATCACGTCTGTATGATGTCTCTCTAAACCTCCTCTCTTTGCTGTTCCCCAAACATTGATTTAGGTTCATATTTCTCCTTGTCCAGATTATCACAACAGCTTCCGAATTACCCTGCTAAATTCTAATCTCCCTCCCTTTATGAGTGAGGATTCGAATCATCACTCTTTGGTGCCCAAAATCTGTTTTAATCAAACAGGTCTGAACATATCCTTCTCCTGGCAAAGATCTTTACCTGCTCCTCATTTCCTATAAAGTTAAGTCCAGTCTTCAGGGTGGTGCTCAAGGCCTACAACCATCTGGCCTCCTAAATACATTTTATTTATCTATTTCTTCTTGGACTTGCACACTCAACCTATTCACAAGCTTACCTCCTCTACCTCTGAACTCTTTGTTCTGATTGGAAGTCTTTCGTGTTGTCCATTTGGTCCAGCACTTTCTCCTGTACTTTTGCCATGCTTGTTCTCTGTGCCTGCTCTGCCCTTCCCTTCACTTTTTCACTGTATGTCCAAGTATTCAGATCCAACCTCTTCCTTCAAGGTACAGCCCAAATGCTAATTTCCTTTTTTCCACTGACCTCTGAATAAAAGTAAACTACATGTTTTGACTTTCCACAGCACTTTACATATCTCACTCTTTTCTTTCTGCCTTGTATGAAGTTAAGTGCATACTTAAAAATAATCAGATTTTAATCATTTCACAGATTTCTATTGTTTAACTGTACCATGATTTATATAGCCAATTCTTACTTTTAGGCATTTAGATTTCTGACTTTTAATTTGTTCCCAAACAAAGCTGCAGTAAACACCTTGATGTAAACATCTTTATGCAGTTGCCTTGTATCTTTAGGGTTATACTTCTGGAATGGAAATTTCGGGGCAGGCAAGTATTAAAGCTTTTGAACTTTCAAATATTTTGTTATTATAAATTTCCAGTTCTACAACTTTTTCTCTGTAATTCCTTTTAATATTAAAATCATATTAAACATGTCAAGTTTGGTAACTCATAAAATCGGTTTATCTATCTGCTGTAATATTGACATTTAGTATGTTTGTCTTGCCTTTGTTTTTCCTGGATTATACTTTATCTCTCCAGCATGTTTAAGTGAAAAGATTCAGAAACAGGTATTTGACACAGCAGTATACTATTTCACTTCTTTGGTGTCCTTATCTCCCAGTTTTGAATAGAAAATGTGCACGCTTTTTCTTTCTACATTGTTTTTGTCACTCCAGCTGTCTTAGTCATCACTTTCAAACAGGAGACTTCCCAATGCCCTGGGCATATACTTGTTGAAAATAAAATCTTTAAGAGCTGTGGCAGAGTGGAATTTGTTCTTGGCTTCCTTAGGTTGAAATTGTTAGCGATAGAAAGAGGGGGACATTTATCCACATAATCCCTTCGTAATTCCTTTAGCAGAAATTGTATTTGCTTTCAAAGGTAGGGATATATTGTAAGAATTATAATAAGTATTGTTCTTCTAATAAGAATTTATTTTTTATTTCTGCTTATCTTAGAAACCACTCTAGGCAGTAGGCTGCTCTTTATGATAATATAAGGGTGGATACATGTCATTATACATTTGTCAAAATCCAAAGAATGTCCAGCAACACCAAGAGTGAACCCTGAGGTAAACTCTGGACTTTGGATGATAACGTGTCCATGTAGGTTCATCAGTTGTAAGAAGTGGAGCTCTGGTGGGAGAGCCGATGATGGAGGAGGCTGTGCGCTTAGGGGGGCCGGGGTAGATGGGAGACCTCTCTACTTTGTGCTCCATTTTGTCGTGAGCCTAAAACTGCTCTAAAATATAAAGTCTATTAAGAAATAACCACTCTAAATTAAGACTGATAGAGAAGGTTGGTTTAAATAAGGAAAAAATCCAAACTCTACTTTTTAACTGTAGTTTTACTTTTGTTTCCATGCAACTTATCTCATATGCTAATAAAATGCTCTGAACAGGGAGTCTTTGATAACCAACTTTAGTAAGTAAATAAATAATTTGTAAGTAGTGTATCAATTATGTAAACAGTACTTCTAAAGAACTTGAAAATCATTCTTACACTAGATGAAATATTACTAATTTAGTCACCTTTGGAAAATAATATAAAAATAAACTTTTACTCTGGATGGGATCCTGAACAAATGAGATCTTACTGTATTCCATATTTTGAATATTGTTATGTGGTCATCCATCCTGTACATTGATATGTTACTCTGTGTTTTATTGAAAAAGTCTTTACCCCTCCTACAAAGAGTGGAGAAGACCCCTTTCAAACAGATGACCTCCTGGAAAACCTGGGTTATCACCTCAGAATGAAGGACGGTGTAGTTTACGTCTATCCTAATGAAGCAGCCGCCATCAAGGATGAGCCTAAGCCACTTCCTTACCCAAATCTGGATACCTTCTTAGATGACATGAACTTTTTACTTGCTTTAATTGCCCAAGGACCTGTGTAAGTGTTTAACGAGACCCAAATGACTACTACAACTACTTCTGATAGTGAGAATAAATATTGATTAATTGAACCAGGATTCAAGCCCCAGTCTGCCAACTCCAGACCCAGGGCCCTTAACCTGAGCAGTGCTGTCTGCCCTGATTTTTAATGCCTTCCCCGAGCCTCTCTCATTATGATGTCCAACTTGGATGGAAAGATTACACCCTTGCAAGCGAGATTAACAGCAGAGTCAACCGAAAGTTTGTGCCAGTCATTGTTTCACATGGAAGATAAGGGCCCTGATGTTTTGAAATTGTGGCTGTTTCCCTTGAACGTCTGGAAAGTTTTAGAATTATGTGATCTAAATTCTTTCAGGAAGACCTATACCCACCGGCGCCTAAAGTTCCTGTCCTCCAAGTTCCAGGTCCATCAGATGCTCAACGAGATGGATGAGTTAAAGGAGCTGAAGAACAACCCCCACAGGGATTTTTACAACTGCCGGAAGGTAAACATTTTCACTGCTCAGGTCATTCCTGGGTAGGAACAGTAACCCAATTATTTCTTGAGTGCGACAAGATACTGTTTTTCTGATTGATGTAAGAGTTCTGCAGATTCAGTGGAATTTAGTGAAAGCAGATAGATTGTGTCTAAAAGGTTAAAGTGGCATTTCTACTGTTTTCCACATAGAAAGATTTACCACTTCCCTGCCATAAAAAATAACAATTATCAACAACAAAAATTAAAAAACAAATAAAACCACAAAAAACGCTATACTAGGAATTGGAAGATCCTTTCTAGTCCTTTTTCTTCTATTTCCTGACTGTAAGACATTGGGGCAAGCGATTAATTATTTCTGAGTTTCAATTTCCTCATTCATAAAATTGGGAAATGTATCTGCCCAATCTAGCTCACAAGAGGATTGTGAATAACAAATACACTAATGATTGTAGAAAATTAACCAGTTAGAAACCCATCCAAGATGTGTCCTGACTACATAAGTGATTGCGAGGAAGTGGGAACAGGAAATATTTGAGCAGAGATTTGGGACCAATACATAACCTTGGGAAAAGTACTTAATATATCAAAACTTCAACTTATAGTATTGTAATTATAAAAATATCTAACACACAAATGCCATCACTGTACCATAGCTTCATAATTTCAATCCTTTCTCCCTTTGGGGCTGAAATCTATGGTAGCTACTTTCACTTCCAGCTGTGTCTCAGGGGTGGAGAATGGTCACCAAGAACTTTGTGTGGATCAAATGTAGGAAATAAATTGAATGTACAGATAGCCAAGAGAAGCAGGCATTATTATTCATCCAGCTTAACTCTTCACATTCTTGCAAGGCATAAAAAGGTGCTATGAGTTCTTTTTTGCTGGGCCACTTCCACCAGCTATCAGGCCACACCCCTATTACTTACACCCCTCTCCCTCAACAATGGGATTTGTAGGTGCCTAGAGCCTCTAACGGACCAAAGGCTGACTAAGGCTGATTGATGGCTTTCTTTCTCTGAATGTGCACACAGGTGGACACCCATATCCATGCAGCTGCTTGCATGAACCAGAAACATCTACTGCGCTTTATTAAGAAATCTTACCAAGTCGACGCTGACAGAGTGGTCTATAGCACAAAGGAGAAAAATCTGACCCTCAAGGAACTTTTTGCTAAGTTAAAAATGCATCCCTATGACTTGACTGTTGATTCTCTGGATGTTCATGCTGTAGGTTGGAAGGATAATATCAGTTTCACTCTAATATTTAGAACCCACATGCCTTTCTCCTACAAACTTTCCCTTCTCAGACCCCTATCAACCAGGTTGGCTTAACATGCTGACTGAAAGCACCCACAGACAACTTTGAGGTTCACTCACTGCCAGCTGTCCCAGATTCCATTCCAGGGAGCACAACACCTTCCCTGTTCCCGGGCCCCTGTTCCTCATGGCCATCCCCTAGCTTTTCTATGTCCAGACAGCTCTGGTAAAGACACACTGTACTCCTGTTTCCTGATTCAGGGACGCCAGACTTTCCAGCGTTTTGATAAGTTCAATGACAAATACAATCCTGTAGGAGCAAGTGAGCTACGAGACCTCTACCTGAAGACAGACAATTACATTAACGGGGAGTATTTTGCCACTCTCATCAAGGTGAGGAGGAACCAACCAGGTCTAAGGTACCTGGCCCAGTTCTGGGGGCGGGGGGGGCACCGGGGCAGAGAGGGGGAAAGGGGCATGTGAAAAGCTGGATTTCTTTTGCAGGCCCTTGGATATCTTATTATCCTTAGTCTGACTTTTTCACTCTTGAGACTCCATTATGTCCTATCAATCTTTTATCCCCAGTAGATTCCCCTTAACTCTCAGTTCCCTTAGGCCTTAACCTCGATAGTTTTCCTCCAACTTCCTTTCATATGCCCTCTAGTCTTCTTAGTCCCCATAGCCTCTTTCTTGACCCCACAGGTTTAGACCCTTGAGGGACTTGTGGGAATTCCTGGCTCCAGACCCCTCTCTTGGCTTTGCAGGAGGTGGGTACAGACCTGGTGGATGCCAGGTACCAGCACGCTGAGCCCCGCCTGTCGATCTACGGCCGCAGCCCTGATGAGTGGAGCAAGCTTTCCACCTGGTTCGTTCGCAACCGCATCCACTGCCCCAACATGACATGGATGATCCAGGTCCCCAGGATCTAGTATGTACCTGCCCGGCAGAAACCCTAATGCCTGCCCTCATCCTGCTGCCTCGCTCCCTGCATAGAACTAAAACCATGCAGCACTCTGGACCGGCAGAAGCTTGGTTAAAGCAAAGCTCAGTACCGGGTCATGGGCACTTGGTTTCTTCCCCTATGGGCGCAGCTCTCTTGACCGCAGACAGGAGTTAGGAAGATCATTTCAGTTCAGTTTTCTTACCAGTAGCTTTTTTGTTTTGATTCTTTAAAACATGGGACTCTGTACCAATACAAAATAACTGATTGAGAGTGACTGAAATTTAGCTAGGATAAGAACTATGTACATTTCATTACACGTTTTCTTTCTCCTGCCTCTCTGTGTCCGGGTCATTCTTTCTCATGCTCATCTGTACTGGGAGGTAGCTCTCTTGTCAGAACCTCTACCGCTGTCTGTCGGTTGTCTCCCCTACAAGTGCTCAGTGAGTATTTATCAATGGCATTCCCACCTGCTAATTACTCATTGCACTTAGAGGTATTAAGCATCATTGATCTTTTATGTTTATAAACTTCAGTGTTTATGTATTTTCTGGCCACCTTCCTCCATTGCTCTGTGTGCCCTGAGAAAATGCAAGAGTTTTATCCTGTCTCGTTAGCCAAAAAAGTAACTTTTTGACTGGGGTGGAACTTCCTGTGTAATATCACTAAGGCAGAGAAGCAGTAGAGTGTGGTGGTGAGGAGCATGAAGGCGGGCCCTGAACAGGCTGCGCCTGAATCCTGGTTCTCCCACTTAACCAGCTGCGTGACTGGGCGAGTTACATGACCGCCGTGTGCTTTGCTTTCTTCATCTTTAAAATGGGGCCATAACAGTGCCAAACTTATTAAGTTGTTACAAGGATTAAATTAGCTAATATTTCTAGCCACTTAGAAGGGTGGATGGCATATATTGAGTACTATATAAGAGTGTGTTAGACTGCCCCTGGCGGCAGCATATCAGAGGTGTTCTTGGGAACTCTTTCATGCTCACTATCTTGTACACCACACACATATAAATCATTGAACCTTTTATGACATAGTTCCTATACTCCTTATTCTTCATCTGGACTTAACTGTGAAGGTTTCATTTCCTTACCATGAAGAGTTTGTAGAAGAGATGGGGGCATGTAGTTCAGCAAGTGATTTATTCCTCCTATGCTCCACCCAAACCGAATCCCTCTTTTTGGATAACCGAGAAGAGTGTTCCAGAATGGACTGAGGGTGGACACGCCAGGTTTTTTCCTAAACGTGGCATTTAGTTCTCTGTTTCTCTCATCCTGGGGCTCTCAGTCCTCAAAATCCTTTCCTTCCTAAATTCTCTTCATTCTTGCCTCTAGTGATGTGTTCCGATCTAAGAATTTCCTTCCACACTTTGGAAAGATGCTGGAGAATGTTTTCATGCCAGTGTTTGAGGCCACCGTCAACCCTCAGGCTCACCCAGACCTCAGTGTCTTCCTCAAGCGTGTAAGCATGGCCCTGGAGGCCTCCCTGTTCCTGCACATAAGCCAGCCTTCCTACCGAGTTGTGACTAGTGCTTGTTTATCTCTGACCTTTGATCCTTGCCTTTGGGAACTGAGAGTTCATCTGAGGGCTGGGACCCTGCAGTCAGACTGACCCACTGCCTGGCTCCTTTTTCCGGACAGATTACTGGCTTTGACAGCGTGGATGATGAGTCCAAACACAGCGGCCACATGTTCTCTTCCAAGAGCCCCAGGCCTCAGGAGTGGACAATGGAAAAGAATCCGTCTTACACGTACTATGCCTACTACATGTACGCAAACATCATGGTGCTCAACAGCCTCAGAAAGTAAGTAGATGAAACTGTAGCTGGAAAGAAAATCTATTTGACATACGTCTGTCCTCAGACACGGCTCCCTAGGTGGTCAAGGACTGCGCCACGTTGCTGGGATGCCTCTCACTGGCCCAAATCAGAAATTTCCTTTGCTTTCCTTTTTCATTAGTTTCCTTTACTCTACTTTTTCTCTATTTATTTAGGGACAGGAATGGACATTTTAGAGGCTTCAGGAACTTTCATAGTTCTTTTTCTTTGGAAGTTTAGGCATTTACACTAATCACTATGCAGTTTATTATAAAACTCGGTATATTTTACCTTTCTTGATCTATCTGGGTAAGGAATAAATAGAGGAATATTATCATGGGGTTTTCTGGAAACAGTTCCCTCCTAAAGTGTGAGAAGGAGAAGTGGTGATATTGGTAAATAAATTTCCTGTTGAAGTGGGAGAGGTTTCCATTCAGGTAATCAAATCTTGACTTTCCTCTGAATGTTCATATCCTTTACTGCCTCTTTTTTAAAAGTCTGTGTTTGGAAGTAATGACTCTATACCATCTTTTTTTTAAACTAAAGTATCTTTGATACTTTATCATTCACCCCCCTGTGAGGACTTGACAATATGGGTGAATTGAAACCACAATGTTGTTCATGCGAAACCTTCATAAGATTGTATATCAATGATACTTTAACAAAAAAAAGTCTGTGTTTAGGAAGAATTATGATTATGAATCAAAATTGCCTTTTTTGCTGAATCCTTTGGATGCCCTACTCCCTTTCTGAGTGTCCATTTTTTCTACCAGATTTTCTTGTAAATCACTCTATGCCCAGAATTGTTGCCAGGTCCTCGTCAGACACCTGTGATTCCTGCAGCAGTTCCATTTCCCTAGGGAACGAGGGATGAATACGTTTCTGTTCCGACCTCACTGTGGGGAAGCTGGCGCTCTCACCCACCTCATGACAGCATTCATGACCGCAGATAATATCTCCCACGGCCTGAATTTGCAAAAGGTGAGCTGGAGACTCTTTTCTTTATATTGACTCTTATTTGGAGCTAGAGAAATAAGTTTTTTTCTTATCATTCTGTCACAAGTCATTATCAACACTAGAATCAAATTAAAGTAGAGCAAAAAAGATTTCAAAATTATTCAGTGCGGTTCATTTTACTGAGGCCCAGGAAAGAAAAGGACTTGCTCAATTTTGGTGGTAATTGGTGGCAGAGATGAATTAATGCAGATCTCTTGACTTCCATTTTAGGACTCCAACAAGGGATAATTCAGAAGTGGTTTGTTTGGCTTACCTTTAACTAGTTTTTGCCAGATTTCTTGTTGTAGCATGTTTTCAAATGCCTCTTGTGAGAGGCGGCACTTTCTTTCAGAGAAAAATAATGTTTCCAGGTGAAGTCTTTCGCCTGAGACAGACCATCTGACTTAGGCAATTAAAACTCAAACAGTTTGGTTTGTCTCAATGCTTCTGAAAATTGATGCTTCCAAATAAATGGACACTAAATAGTATTTACTTTAAAAAAGGATTATTTCTCCTTACTCTGGGATTAAAATAACAGGTGATAATTTTGTTGATAGCTAAAAGTTGAGGTAATCCATGGAGTTTTAATGTTTCTTGTTTGTGTCTTTTGTCAATATCCTTAATTTTGTTTTCACTTTTCCTTTCCAGAGTCCTGTGTTAGAGTATTTGTTTTTCTTAGCCCAGATTCCCATCGCTATGTCACCATTAAGTAACAACAGCTTATTTCTAGAATATGCCAAAAATCCTTTTTTAGATTTCCTCCAGAAAGGGCTAATGATCTCACTGTCTACAGACGACCCGATGCAATTCCACTACACCAAGGTACACATATAGAATCTTGAGCAATACAAGTATATTTTGCTGGACTATTGTTTCCCACCCCAAATTTTAAAGTCAAATCAAGGTATTGCACTATTCTTTTTGTTCAGGATGCATGCTATTTCTTTTAATGCACTCTTTATTCTTTCTTTTTTGTGTGTGCATTTAAATAAATAATCCAAGGAGCCCCTAATGGAAGAGTACGCCATTGCTGCACAAGTCTTCAAGCTGAGTACCTGTGATATGTGTGAAGTGGCAAGAAACAGCATTCTGCAATGTGGAATTTCTCATGAGGTAGATCTGTCCTTGACTGGTTACCCTTCTGAGTATAGGATCTGCTAAAAAAATTAGTTGAGGAAACACGTAAAAAAATTATCCCACAAATCATATGCAATTACTATAGGCAGGGACTGGAGAAAATTATTCTCTCTCTCTGGCCATGCCTCTGGGCAAGGGAAATAAAATACAACTTGATTTCCCAGCAGACTGTGCACGTGGAGGCACTGGATGAATGCTTTTAATGGCTTAATTTTTTTCCTTTTGCCAGTGCTAACAAAAGGAAGTAATCCTTGTGGAGAAGGAGATTGTTGTCTATATCAGGGTAAAAAGAGACAACAATCATTCTGCTTTCTTTTCTGTCATAGGAGAAAGCAAAGTTTCTGGGCAACAATTACCTTGAGGAAGGCCCTGGTGGAAATGATATCCGGAGGACAAATGTGGCCCAAATCCGCATGGCCTATCGTTATGAAACCTGGTGTTATGAACTTAATTTAATTGCTGAAGGCCTTAAATCAGGAGAATAAAATAAATAAACCAAATGATAATATGGATAAGGTTTTTATTGTACAGTGTGAAATAATAATACATATGTTTCTTGACTTACAATGGGGTTATATCTCAACAAAACCATCATCAAGATGAAAATATTTAAAATGCATTTAATACACCTAACCTACCAAACATAGCTGAGCCTAGACTACCTTGCATGTGCTCAGAACACTTACATTAGCCTACATTTGGGTAAAATCATCAAACACAAAGCATATTTTATAAAATTCATGTAATTTATTGACTATTATACTGAAAGTGAAAAAGATGATCATCTGTGTACAGAAAGGTCATAAGTGCATCAGTTGTTTGCCCTTGTGATCCTGTGGCCAGCTGGGAGCTGTGGCTCACTACCGGTGCCCAGCATCACAAGGGAGGATGGTACCACATATCGTTAACACCAGGAAAGATGGAGACGCAGAATCTGAAGTTTGGCTTCTATTGAGTGTGTATCACTCTCACACCCTTGTAAAGCTGAGAAATTGTAAGTTGAGGCATCATAAGTCAGGGGCCGCCTGTAGTTACCAGATATTGGATCCCTACTGTAAGCTATGGATTGTATAAGATATTGTTCCACTGACACTATTTCATTTCATTTTTTTACAGCCTTCAAAAGTAGCTATTTAACTCCATTTTGGGGAAGATGAGTAAACCAAGGTTAGTGGAATTAATAATCTGCACAAGGTGAGGGGTAGCAATGGGGCTCTAGGTTTGTCTGCCTGTGGAGTCTCCGTGATTTAGGCAAAACAGCTGTTAAGGCAGAGCAAAACAAACAAACAAACAAACAAATGACTGGTTATTAGGAGAAAGCAAAGCTTTTGATTTATAGAATGAATCTTGTTCAAGGCACTTAGACCAGTGAAAAATCCTTTTGACCAGATACAACTGAAGACTGGCTTTCTTAGGAACAGGTATACCCCAACATAGAAAATCTGTGTTTATGAGTTATTATATTAAGGAGAATTTATCTTCTGAAAGGATTCTTTGCTTTAAGGATATAATTGATAATAAAGTTAGCTGTAGTGGTACATTTTCAATGATTTCACTAACCAAAATAACTTCTTAGAAACATGCCTGTTACTCAAGGTCAGGTGGAATTCCAGTTAGCTGGACTGTACTTCCACACATACAACTGTGTTGCCATCTAGTGGTTGGGATGATATTTCATTCAACTTCTTCAATCAACTACTGATCAAACATCTGAAGTATGGGTACAATTCTAGACAGCAAAGGTATAAAGAGTAAGATTTCATTCCTACTCTCTGGTTGTTCACAGTGTGCAGTTAAAGGATGAATGGATACAAATATGAAAAAGAGTATTTTGTGAAACACCTCAGGAAGTAATGTCTTTTCAAATGGGAAAAAGAAAATTCCTGCGTGTTTCCACATTCTGTGCAGGTAGCCACAAGCACAAGTGTGGTCCAGACAGCATGCTTGTACTAGCCCTAGTGTAAGAATCCTCCCCTGGTTTCTGAAGTTGAAGTTCTGTTTGCTGAGTATTTGTAAGTTCCTGAGAGAATCTTATTTTATTTTACCTTGGCTTACTTGTCATCAAAATAATACAAACGGCTAAATGATACATTCTATTCTCA